>CM055746.1:14983979-15343515 GCA_029465975.1 Dallia pectoralis | reverse complement strand
TGTTTTGTTGAACATGGATTCCCTCCATCAGGAACACATGGTCCAGAATGAGGTGGCCATCCTCAGGCGGGTGAAGCATCCTAATATTGTTCTGCTGATCGAGGAGATGGACACTTACAACGAGCTTTACCTGGTCATGGAGCTGGTTAAGGTGTGTGTGTGTGTGTGTGTGTCCAAGGACATGTTTAAAGTGCTGAGCAATTAACCAGATTGCTCAGGAATTTAATTTAATTTTAGTTGTCTCCTTCGCTGTTAGAGAAATTGGGTCAAGGCTGGAGCGTACTGTAAGATGCTGGGTTGTAGTTTTCTAAGTAAAATATGAATCCTAGTTTAGTGCAGTGTTATTAACAATAATGACCAGACTGTATTGTGTCCGAACACAACACATATACTAATCCTCAAACCTAACCTTAACCATATTCCTAATCCATAACCCTACAAGTTATAGATGTATAGTTTTAGTAGTTAATTAGAGTGAGAAAAAATCACCTCCTCGTCATCCCTTTCAGAATAATATTAGCGTCTCCAGGGAGGTTTAAGTGGAGTTTCTAAAGCAAGCATGAGAAGACTGCAAATCAATGTAAACTGATAGATGGATTGCTAAGGAAGTGACATATCAATGTGAACTGATAGATGGATTGCTAAGGAAGTGACAAATCAATGTAAACTGATAGAGGGATCGCTAAGGAAGTGACATATCAATGTAAACTGATAGATGGATCGCTAAGGAAGTGACAAATCAATGTAAACTGATAGATGGATCGCTAAGGAAGTGACAAATCAATGTAAACTGATAGATGGGTCGCTAAGGAAGTGACATATCAATGTAAACTGATAGATGGATCGCTAAGGAAGTGACAAATCAATGTAAACTTATAGATGGGTCGCTAAGGAAGTGACATATCAATGTAAACTGATAGATGGATTGCTAAGGAAGTGACAAATCAATGTAAACTGATAGATGGATCGCTAAGGAAGTAACAATAATTAAGTAGTGCATTAAAGTGGTGTATTAAAGTACTGTGTAAAAATATTGTACTAAAGTACTGTATTAAGGACTTAAATGGGAAGGGAAGTGTGTGAGAGGAGAGGGAAAGAGAGAGAGGGTGAGAGAGAGCTGGAGAGGAGGGCCAAGAGGGTTCAATGCTCCTGAGATTTGTTTGGGAACACACACACACACGCATACACACACACATGCATACACACACACACACACACGCATACACACAAATGCATACACACACATGCATACACACACATGCATACACACACATGCATACACACACACACATACACACATGCATACACACACATGCATACACACACACACATACACACATGCATACACACATGCATACACACACACGCATACACACACATGCATACACACACACACGCATACACACAAATGCATACACACACATGCATGCACACACACAAATGCTTGCATTCACATAATCACATACACACATACGAGAAGGAAATAGAAGGGATAAATAAATGGACGGGAAGAAAGATAGAGGATGAGTAACGGGAAGGAAATAGAGGGGATAAATAAATGGAGAGAGGAAAAGGCAACAGAGAGACATTCAGAGACAGACAGAGGAAACATCCTGACAGTTTCCCATTTTAATGACAGTCTCAGTGTCTGTCTGTCAGTCTCCATCTAGGCCCTATTTTAAGCTTCTGCTCCGCTCAGTTAGACACTGTGACAGAGGCTGAGTGCCTGGCTGCTGTCTGTGCTGCTGTCTGTGCTGCTGTCTGTGCTGCTGTCTGTGTTGCTGTCTGTGCTGCTGTCTGTGCTGCTGTCTGTGCTGCTGTCTCTGCTGCTGTCTGTGCTGCTGTCTGTGTTGCTGTCTGTGTTGCTGTCTGTGCTGCTGTCTGTGCTGCTGTCTGTGCTGCTGTCTGTGCTGCTGTCTGTGCTGCTGTCTGTGTTGCTGTCTGTGCTGCTGTCTCTGCTGCTGTCTGTGTTGCTGTCTGTGCTGCTGTCTGTGCTGCTGTCTGTGCTGCTGTCTGTGCTGCTGTCTGTGCTGCTGTCTGTGCTTCTGTCTCTGCTGCTGTCTGTGTTTGTCTGTCTGTGTTGCTGTCTGTGCTGCTGTCTGTGTTGCTGTCTGTGCTGCTGTCTGTGCTGCTGTCTGTGCTGCTGTCTGTGCTGCTGTCTGTGCGGCTGTCTCTGCTGCTGTCTGTGTTGCTGTCTGTGCTGCTGTCTGTGCTTCTGTCTCTGCTGCTGTCTGTGTTGCTTTCTAACTTTACATACAGGGTATGTAAAGTTAGAAAGCATTGCAGTCACACATGAACAAGTCTTGTGAACCCTTTATTTGTTACCGTGTGTGTGTGTGTGTGTGTGTGTGTGTGTGTGTGTGTGTGTGTGTGTGTGTGTGTGTGTGTGACAGGTGACTCTGCTGGTCATGACACCGTTAACCACACACACACACTGTTTAATAATTCAACAATACCCTCTTTCCCCGTTAGTATTGTATTAATAATGCACATTGTAATTGTATGTGTTGTCCACAGGGGGGCGATCTGTTCGATGCCATCACCTCCACTAACAGATACACAGAGAGAGATGCCAGTGGAATGCTGTACAACCTGGCCAATGCTATTAAATACCTACACAGCCTCAACATCGTGCACAGAGACATCAAGCCAGAAAACCTACTGGTGAGTGATACGTGTTGTTCTGGGTTTCCTGACTATTCAGTCTACAGGTCTTCTGTCGGTCCCCTTATGGATTTTTTTTTTTTTCGTATATGGGTGGGGTTTAAGCTTCGGTTAAAGTTAAGATATGTAAAGATTTATTAGGGTAGATTTAGGAGAAAAAATCCTGTTCTAGTGTGTGTGAGTGTGTATAAGTGTTTATCTGGGTGTGTGTATGAGTGTGTGTGGTGTTTATCTGGGTGTGTGTATGTATATGAGTGTGTGTGGAGTTTATAAGTGTTTATCTGGGTGTGTGTATGAGTGTGTGTGGTGTCTATAAGTGTTTATCTGGGTGTGTGTATGTGTATGAGTGTATGTATGTGTATAAGTGTTTATCTGGGTGTATGAGTGTGTATGAGTGTGTGTGGTGTGTATAAGTGTGTATCTGGGTGTGTGTATGTGTATGAGTGTGTGTGGTGTTTGAGACATTGTCACAAAAACATGTCAGCGTATTACCTAGAGGGAAAACTTTTTTGTTTTTCTCCCCCTCTCCTCTCTACTTTCTGTTTTTTCTCCCCCTCTCCTCTCTACTTTCTGTTTTTTCTCCCCCTCTCCTCTCTACTTTCTGTTTTTTCTCCCCCTCTCCTCTCTACTTTCTGTTTTTCTCCCCCTCTCCTCTCTACTTTCTGTTTTTTCTCCCCCTCTCCTCTCTACTTTCTGTTTTCTCCCCCTCTCCTCTTTACTTTCTGTTTTTTCTCCCCCTCTCCTCTCTACTTTCTGTTTTTTCTCCCTCTCCTCTCTTTACTTTCTGTTTTTTCTCCCCCTCTCCTCTCTACTTTCTGTTTTTTCTCCCCCTCTCCTCTCTACTTTCTGTTTTTTCTCCCCCTCTCCTCTCTACTTTCTGTTTTTTCTCCCCCTCTCCTCTCTACTTTCTGTTTTTTCTCCCCCTCTCCTCTCTACTTTCTGTTTTTTCTCCCCCTCTCCTCTCTACTTTCTGTTTTTTCTCCCCCTCTCCTCTTTACTTTCTGTTTTTTCTCCCCCTCTCCTCTACTTTCTGTTTTTTCTCCCCCTCTCCTCTCTACTTTCTGTTTTTTCTCCCCCTCTCCTCTTTACTTTCTGTTTTTTCTCCCCCTCTCCTCTACTTTCTTTTTTCTCCCCCCCTCTTCTCTACTTTCTGTTTTTTCTCCCCCTCTCCTCTCTACTTTCTGTTTTTTCTCCCCCTCTCCTCTCTACTTTCTGTTTTTTCTCCCCCTCTCCTCTCTACTTTCTGTTTTTTCTCCCCCTCTCCTCTACTTTCTGTTTTTTCTCCCCCTCTCCTCTCTACTTTCTGTTTTTTCTCCCCCTCTCCTCTTTACTTTCTGTTTTTTCCCCCTCTCCTCTACTTTCTGTTTTTTCCCCCTCTCCTCTTTTCTTTCTGTTTTTTTTCTCCCCCTCTCCTCTCTACTTTCTGTTTTTCTCCCCCTCTCCTCTCTACTTTCTGTTTTTTCTCCCCCTCTCCTCTCTACTTTCTGTTTTTTCTCCCCCTCTCCTCTTTACTTTCTGTTTTTTCTCCCCTCTCCTCTCTACTTTCTGTTTTTTCTCCCCCTCTCCTCTTTACTTTCTGTTTTTTCTCCCCCTCTCCTCTCTACTTTCTGTTTTTTCTCCCCCTCTCCTCTACTTTCTGTTTTTTCTCCCCCTCTCCTCTCTACTTTCTGTTTTTTCCCCCTCTCCTCTCTACTTTCTGTTTTTTCTCCCCCTCTCCTCTACTTTCTGTTTTTTCTCCCCCTCTCCTCTTTACTTTCTGTTTTTTCCCCCTCTCCTCTCTACTTTCTGTTTTTCTCCCCCTCTCCTCTACTTTCTGTTTTTCTCCCCCTCTCCTCTACTTTCTGTTTTTTCTCCCCCTCTCCTCTCTACTTTCTGTTTTTTCTCCCCCTCTCCTCTACTTTCTGTTTTTTCTCCCCCTCTCCTCTTTACTTTCTGTTTTTTCTCCCCCTCTCCTCTACTTTCTGTTTTTTCTCCCCCTCTCCTCTCTACTTTCTGTTTTTTCTCCCCCTCTCCTCTTTACTTTCTGTTTTCTCCCCCTCTCTCTCTACTTTCTGTTTTTTTTCTCCCCCTCTCCTCTCTACTTTCTGTTTTTTCTCCCCCTCTCCTCTCTACTTTCTGTTTTTTCTCCCCCTCTCCTCTCTACTTTCTGTTTTTTCTCCCCCTCTCCTCTCTACTTTCTGTTTTTTCTCCCCCTCTCTCGATGGAGTGATCTAAAGGAGAGATACATGAGTCACCTCTGCATCAATGTTGTCGTCATCATTTGCTTCTGCGCATCTCTATTTTCCACACTTATTTTACCATTCCTTCTCACACACATCTTTCACACACACACACACACACTCTTTCACACACACACACACGCACACATTTTATTTGCATATTTCCCAGGGTGTGTGTGTGGTGTGTGTGTGCAAAATAGCGCAATACACTAAGAGCCCACGGAGCTGAAGTACGCATTGTTCTGGGAGTATTCAGTGTATTCAAATATAAATCGGGTAAACCGGAGAATATCCGTGTGCCAGCATCTCAAAATCTCTCCGTCCCGTGTGACCTGGCGGTTATTCAAACCTCTCCTGCTCCTCGAGCGACGATCGACGGCTGAACTCTGTCTCGTTCTTCCTCAGGTGTACGAACACGCCGACGGGAGTAAGAGTCTGAAGCTGGGGGACTTCGGCCTGGCGACCGGGGTGGACGGTCCCCTGTTCACCGTCTGCGGAACGCCAACATACGTAGCGCCAGAGATCATCGCGGAGACTGGGTGCGTCTGGTTGCCAGTTGTTCCTCTGCCTTTCTTCTCTGCCGATTTCTCGCTGTCAACCTCCCTCGCACTTTTCCCTCCGACCTTAAACATTCTCCTTCCCTTCCTTCGAGCATGTAATGATTAACGCAAGGGAAATGGAGATGTAGTGAAATGTCCACCTACCTCTGTGTCTCCAGGTATGGCCTTAAGGTGGACATCTGGGCTGCAGGAGTTATCACCTATATCTTGCTGTGCGGGTTTCCTCCGTTCCGTGGGTAAGAGTGAGCACTGGCTGACTTCACAGGCGTGTTCTATCACGTGTACACAAACATACTTCCCTGTTGCATGACGCTCGCTTCAAGCAGGTACGGCGAAATAAAACCATTTAGGTTGTCTGCTTTTTGATGTCGACCTACCTGGTTAAATATACCGGTAAAATGAAATAAAATAATAAATTACAATATCGGTGGTGCCATGCCCCCTCTAGTGGTTTGAAGAGGTACTGCTCACTCTTTGGGACCAGAGATGTAACTTCTGTATTTCCTGTCTGTTTCGCTACAGGAGTTGCGATGACCAGGAGCTGCTGTTTGACCAGATTCTGATGGGCCAGCTAGAGTTCCCTCTGCCGTACTGGGACAATGTGTCAGAGACGGCCAAGGAGCTGATCCAGTCCATGCTGGAGGTGGAGGTGGACCAGAGATACACAGCTCTCCAGGTTCTGGAGCACCCCTGGGTCAATGTAAGGGAATCATATATTCTGTGATGAGCAGAACCGTGTCCCGGCACCCACTGTCAAATCCGTGGATCAATTCACTTTAAATTTCGGGTAAATTCCAAAAGTCAATCGAAAGTCCAATTTCGGATGTTCACGGGCCAATTCAAATGCCAGTGTACTTTAAACGGAGTTCCCCTCGAACGTGCTCGCCATATTGACACCGTCTGCCATGCTGTAGTCCCAGAACAAGTTGCATCGTTGAACGTCGTCTACGTCATGCAGAGTATATTTCGTTAAGTTAAGATCCAACTCAGGAACCCTTGCCCCAGTGTGGATGAGACTGACTGAATATGCTACGCGCTAATCGAGTCCTCCTCCTCATCCGTTGAAGGACGAGGGTCTGTCGGAGAATGAGCAGGAGTTGTCTGTAGCAGGGAAGATAAAGAAGCACTTCAACACTGGACCCAAAGCTAACGACAGCACCGCCGGAGTGTCTGTCATCACCGTAAGTTCTGCATAATATGCAAGGCAGTCAAGTTTCAAACATGTTACTGGTTTCTAGACATACTGCTGTCGTTAACATGTTTGTGGCTGTTAACGTCCGGCTGGTTTCTATAAGGCCTGCTCAGCCCTGGTATTGAAGCTTCTGGGTTCCTGACGAATTCATACTGATAGAAAAGCTGCCCGTTTGAAGGCATAGTTGTAATACGTTCTTCTGTGTTCTTCTGTCCAGTTGGACCACAGCTTCTCCATGCAGCGCTCTGGGTCGTTGGACTTCTACCAGCACCCCGCCATGTACTGGATAAGGTACAATATGAGGGACCCAGTGACCCCGCCCACTTCCTGTGTCCCAGCGTGCCGATTTGCTCTTTGCTTCATAAACCCCGTCCATGTGCCCCCACCGGTCTCTATCAAAGGCTTGCTCAGTGCCTCTGGGTATATGTTCCATCTGTCAATCACAGTGACATCACAGCCCTTGCTTTTCCCTCCACCATATACCGTGAAATCCCACTGGCCTACCCCCTGCTGGGCTGTGCTGTCCGTGATCCTGTCCTCTTATTTTAATAGGTGTCGTACTGCAGTTTATGTGGTTGGTTTACAGTCGTTAGTGTGTTGTCTAGGAGGTCTGGCAGGGTGTCGTTGCCTCTTTCTTTTCCGACCTGTTCACTTTCCTAATGATGAACACGCACTGCGAGGTTTATTCTCTTCCAAATACCTCCCCTTGCTTTCTCCTTTCATCTCTGTTGTCTGACTTTCCTTCCTCTCTCTCTCCCCCGTTTTCTTTTATCTGGGTCCTCTCATCATCTTTCTTCACCTCCCTCTGTGTTAGTCTTTCTCTCTCTCCTCTCCACCATCTCTACTCTCTCCTCTGTCTCATCTCTCCTCTCTCATCCAATCCGTCTCCTCCTCCGTTCTCCATATCGTCTCATTCATACTCTCTCCTCTTTACACTCTATATTCTCTTGCCTTTTGTGAGACTTATTTTTTCCTTCCTTCTCTTCTCCACCAACCCGTAGATCTTAGCGTGACTGCAGTCTCTGAAAGCACTCTGATTGGCTATGTTAGCGTGACTGCAGTCTCTGAAAGCCCTCTGATTGGCTATGTTCTGTCTCCTCCCCCTCAGGCCACCGCTGTTGATAAGGAGGGGCAGGTTCTCAGACGAGGATGCCACCAGGATGTGAGATCACGCCCATTGCCGTTTACGACGACATCAACAGCAACAACAACAACAAAAACGAAGACTGACAAACTGCCCAGCTTCCTCCTGAGCCCAACCCTCCCTTTCTCTGACCTTTAACCTGGGATCGACCTCCAACTCATCGACCCCCGCTCTCCCAGCCTTACGTCCCCGTTGAATGATGAGGATATCTCTCAGCTCAGCTGGGACTGTGTGTTCTCCTCACTCACCCTTTGGAGTGTTGGAGGAGCGTGAGGAGAATGATTATGAGGTGGAGAGGAGGAGGAACGGAGAGTCAATTCCTCCCACTCCCTGTTCCAGAGCTTAGGGAAGAGGGGCTGGGCTCTGGGGAAGGAGACACCCCCGACCGGAGCTGATTGGGGGAGAGTCGTGGGCGGGAGGAGTTACGGGGAGCAGAAGTGAGAAGGGAGAGGAGCTTGGAAATAGGTGGGCCGCTCCTTTAACTTCCCGTTTAAAGTTGGGGGTCAACTCTGCCATCTCCAACTTTTAAAAATACGAAGGAGTCCAGACAAGGGGGGGGACCAGGGGGACATACGTTGGACAGGGAACACAGGGGTCGGGGGAATAGTCCCGAAAAAGAGAAGAGGAAAATATAAAGAGACACATTACTTTTCAAACTTCTCCATCCTGTCATCGGACAAAGCGCCGGCGGAGAGCTAGAGGATCTGAGGAGGGTCTATACGTTAGTTAACCCTTTGTGATGATCTGAGCTCTGCATTGTAGCAACGACTGATTCCCCTCCACTAGATACTGTGTCGGTCAGTAGACCCACAGCTGGCGAGCGGACTTTTAATAAAACTAAACTGTGCGTCTAAATATAGTTTTTTAAATGATCTTTTGATTTATTCAGTTGATTATCCTTCCTGTTTACTTTAATTTTTTTACCGATGCTCGAAAAAACGATGTCCTCTGTTGGTCAATGTGTCAATGGAACTTGTTTACAAAACAAATAGTTTTAAAGTATATCCGTAGAGACAGAATTGTACGTACTGTAGATTTTGGGATTGTGTTTTTTTTCGATGGGACAAGCACTACCTTGATAAACTGAAGTGTCTGATAAACCTTGAAGCAGTGTAATATGGGAGAATATAATGACAGGTATTACTAGAGATTGCATCAGAACCAGAGAGAGGGAGGTGTGACAGACGAGAGCAGAGAAAGAGAGAGGGGAAGAGAGAGAGGGGGCGAGAAAGAGAGGGGGGGGCGAGAGAGGGTGAGAGACGAGAGAGGAAGAAAGAGAGGGGGAGAGTGAGTGAGAGACTGTCATCAGTACTCAACTCAATCCATTGCCTCTTTTATTTACTAAATTCTCCCCCAGATGCCTTTCAGCTGTGTTTTGGCTTCTAGCTATGCGTCAGTCCACTTTCACACCACCACAGTGCTGCCTACTGGAAGCCACCCTTTATCTAGTAGACAGTGTTTGATTTATTCTGGGGAGGTGGAGGGCATTATGGATTACAACCAGGGGCCCATTCAGGAAGCACAAAACGAGAGAATTCTTTGGGATAAATTAGATCGTTATAAGGCCTGGAAAATGTTTCACAGTTAACTTGGCTTTAAAATGTTCTCCATTTTGGTGCTTTCTAAACGTGACCGAACCTGGGCGTGTGCATTTGGTGTGGTGCTGCGAATAGAGACGAGCCAATGTCTGCGTTAGACATGGCAGGTCTATGGGCAACACAAAACCCCTCCATGGAGCCAAATGGGGGATAAGCTATCCAAGTGAAGCTTGTCAGAGGTCGTGCACTCTCTCTGGAGCATTATGAGTGTGCCATTTGGGACATCCGGACTAAGCTATTGGAACGTGGTTTGCGTCTTGTTTGTACGCAATGTAAATAATATAATTTATTTATTTTAATAGTTCACAATATATTTCTTTATCTACATTCGAAAGATGTAACTACACTTCTGTGTACATGTGCTGTATCTAATAAAGTCAGCATAGGTCCCTTTCCTGTCACATGACTCTGCGGGAATGATGTCACTTCCTGAATTAACAGTGTGTTTTAGGTACTGTAGTACTTCAGCAATCATCACAGTAGCTACCTGGGAAATGTGATTTGTCCAGTTCACCTCTCTTTACCTGTGCTCCCGTGCATTAGAATCTATTGTATACAATGCCTATACCTCTGTCAAAATAAGATTGATTAAAATATACAATATTGTCTACATACAAGCAGTTGGTCTTTGTGTGTTTTTTGAATAATGTACTGCCTGTATATTTGGCCACGGTTTGAGTGATACTCTAGATGACTCAGTTTCCACAGAGACGGTTGTAGCACGGGAGGCACAATTGTAATCATTCTGTAAGGGACAGAGTCCTGTCCCTCCATTCTACGGTGGTGCTGACACCTGCCCCACTTTCAGAGAAAGGAAGCAATCATGGACGTTTGAACCACCTGGGCTGAGTTTCGCACCTGTTTTGTGTTAAGTCGTTAGTATCTGTATATAATTTGGTCTGTGTCAGTTTGTCAGTGTCGGGTCATTGTCTAAGGTACGTGGGGTTGTGTTTCATGTCTGTATTTGGGTCTATGTTGTAGTCATGGTTCAAACGTCCATGATTGCTCCCTCTCTCTGAAGTTGGGGAGGTGTCAGCACCACCGTAGAATGGAGGGACAGGACTCTGTCACTTACACATTTCTTTAGACAACTCACATTCTCACTTCCCCCTACTTTACTGGTGTAAGAAAATCAAATTCTACCGCTGTACTGATGTACACACAATCACCTTCTGTCCAGATGGATGTTCCATGGACATGTCTAACAGTTAATCCCAAACCTTAAACCTAAAATAAATGCATGATGGGAACACTAGATGGCAGTGTCTCCACGTTCAGTTTGTCGACTGACTTATTGTGTGTTTATTGGCCAGCTGATATCTTTCCAATGTCTCTCTAGAGGCGTAGAACTACTCCTAAATATCTGTAGTGTGGAAAGTTTGGCGATCAATTAAATAATATTTTATGTACCCTGGTTCAGTATATGGCTCACCATTTGAGAGTAAATATATATCCTTGATAAATAATTAACCAACCGAAATAAGTTAAATCTCAAACCTACTGAGAGGTGAATGTCTTGATCATGTATTTTATCCTCCAAGCAAATCGCATTTATAATAAACCAAATATATTTTCTTACATTCAATTTACGACAATCAACCGAAGGTTTTATTTTTTTTCAGTGGGCCTCGCTTCCTACAGTTCTGGGCCAAAACATACAGTCGTATTTGCGACACCTGCTGGTCAAACATGTGCAGTGCAACAGAAAGACACCCAGAGAAAAGATATGGGCCACACGGTGGTGCAGTGGGTGGCAATATGCTGGAACAGCGTTAAGGCCTCAACACTGAATAGATAATTAATAAGACAGCAGTGGAGGGGAGCATCTGGGATGCTGGCCTTGTAGACAAAGTTGCAAAGACAAGGGCCAATCTTAGACTGGCCAATAAAAAGAAAAGATTAAGATGAGCAAAAGAACACAGTCAAGCACTTGTTACGCCCATCATGGCTCTGGAGTTCAGGTGCTTAGATCCTTGGGGACAAAGCAGAGCAGACACTGTTTAGAAGCCTGAGCAGTGCAGTCACAGGATGTGACCTGGACTAGTCAGATCATGGTTCCATGTATTGGTTTCAATGGATGCACAGTTCTATTTCTAACAACATCAATACTGATTGTGCCGAGAAAACGTGTTCATTTGCGTCAAGCAGTCAAAAACGTACACAATTTGAAGTAGTGAGGGATTGTCTGAATAGCAGTTTATTGTTATGTAATAGTTTCTTACACAATGCTACGGTAAAATCTCTCCAATCTCTTTACATTAGTAAACCACGCAGTTGTGTGCTCAATCCTCAGGTAAATACATTTACATAAAGTATTAATGTGTAAAGAAGTTGTATTCATGGTAAAGAAAAACGATGTTTGTTTGAAGCTCTGTAGATGTAACAAATCAACTACATGTTGTAGTTTCGAACCATCATTTTGGGTGATGAATCGATATGCTTTATGCAAGATTGGTTTATACACACAAATCCAGGACAACTGTACATTTATCTTTGGGCGGCAACTTTACGGTTAAACATCTTTCTTACTCTATTCCGAATTATAGTGAGTTTCATCCCATATATGATTGGATTTACCAGAGGAGGAACAACTAGGAATTCCACAGCCATGATATTTCTCAGGGCCAACAGACTAGTGGTACTGCCATAACGAGAGTACATCACATCGCAGAAGAGACATATGACAAAGTTAGTCAGGGTGATCAGGTGAGGCAAACAGGTCTGCATGAATTTACCCATGACCACCTGGGAACGTAACGACACTTTGACAATGTTTACATAGGAAATCAGGATAAGTATCACTTGACAAAAGTGAAAACATGTGAAGATATAGCTGTAGATGTCCAGAGTGGTATCATTACATGTGAAGATATAGCTGTAGATGTCCAGAGTGGTATCATTACATGTGAAGATATAGCTGTAGATGTTGTCCAGAGTGGTATCATTACATGTGAAGATAAAGCTGTAGATGTCCAGAGTGGTATCATTACATGTGAAGATATAGCTGTAGATGTCCAGAGTGGTATCATTACATGTGAAGATATAGCTGTAGATGTCCAGAGTGGTATCATTACATGTGAAGATATAGCTGTAGATGTTGTCCAGAGTGGTATCATTACATGTGAAGATAAAGCTGTAGATGTCCAGAGTGGTATCATTACATGTGAAGATATAGCTGTAGATGTCCAGAGTGGTATCATTACATGTGAAGATAAAGCTGTAGATGTCCAGAGTGGTATCATTACATGTGAAGATATAGCTGTAGATGTCCAGAGTGGTATCATTACATGTGAAGATATAGCTGTAGATGTCCAGAGTGGTATCATTACATGTGAAGATATAGCTGTAGATGTCCAGAGTGGTATCATTACATGTGAAGATATAGCTGTAGATGTCCAGAGTGGTATCATTACATGTGAAGATATAGCTGTAGATGTCCAGAGTGGTATCATTACATGACAGTTTCACGACTGCCCAGTTTGCGCAGTAGAGTTTATCAATGTCAACGCCACAGAGGGAAAGCAAAGCTGTTACCAATATCCCAATGCCACATTCCAGCCATGAGAAAATCCAGGTTAATAGAATCAGTGTCCAGACTTTTTTTATAGTCATAATAGAGTGGTAGTGTAGTGGCTTGCAGATAGCAACATATCTGTCATAAGCCATCACTGTTAAGTTAGCACATTCACAATAAACATAGAAAGAGATGAAAAATATCTGTGTCAAGCACCCGATATATGTTATCACATGAGAGTCAAATAAAATGTCATGAAGTATCTTTGGGTAGAAAGATGAAGCACCAAGTATTCCATTAATACACAGATTACAGAGGAATAAATACATTGGGTCATGTAACAGTTTCTCCAGAATAAAAGTAACAATTAATGTTAGATTCATAAATATTGTAAAAAGATATAAGATCAAAATAAATACAAAGTAGATGTGTCTGTTTGTCTGCGTCACGTTCAGTCCGTGCAGCACAAAGACGATCTCCTGAGAGGAGTTGAACTGGGATGTCATTAACATCGGATACACATTGCTAGTGATGACAGGACCTGCGCTGGTTCAGTTTACCCATATAATGATAGCCTGCTAGTATTGCAAACCTCAATAATACAGATGTGCAACCTGATATTGTGAGGAAAAATACAAACCTTCCTGCTTCAGCATGGAGACTACCCAGAGTACATTACAATGCAGTCGCTATCATTTTAGACATAATTCTGATGGACATGTTCAATAATGGTTTAAAAAATATCTATATCTTCAGAAATGATTGAACCAAAGGTAGCTAGGAACTGGAAAAATATGAAACACAAAAAGTCAGACGGCGAATCGAGTCAAAGACAGTTATTTCAGTCCAAGGTGATTTTCTCGTAATTTCATGACTGATGATTTATCAAAAAAGCACCAAAACTCTCCTTGATGGTGATTGTCATGGCTGTTTTTCCATAGCCTGTTCTAGTACAGATATAGAGCAGCCTTCCTCAAAACCAGATCATACCTTTGTATGAGACCTCTCCCCCATCTCAAGCACTCTTTTTATTGGATAGGATTATAGTATCTGAAGTGTCATAGCAACATGTGGTTAGAAGAATAACACGCGAAACCCTTAGAGTACACTTAACTAATGAGACAATATCAATACGTTCATTCAGGAGATTATTATAGAGATCATTGTAGGAGTCCCAATAGCTAATCCATATTGATTAAATTCACATTCACGCATTGAACGGATTGCGGAGACATCAGCATAGTTCACATCGGTGCCATGTTTTATATTTAGATCAGCTTGCCCCAGGAGCCACCCCTCATATTTCTCGTATTTCTTAAACAATAGAATGGATATTATTAGAGAGACTTCAATAGTGAACGTTTGATCTAGCCTACATGAGCAGGCCGCGATGAGAGGCACTTATGCAGTCGTTTGGGATAATAAAGTGACTGCATTGAGGTTTGATGCTTGGTGATGGCTTTGGAGGTGGTTTTGGTGGAGGGACCATATCCGGGTTTCAAGTGACATAGTCCATGATGACCAAGATGTGCTTGTGTCAAATAATGCAAAGCAAAGTGCAAACCAAACTAGCAACCAAAATAGCCCCGGTGATAAGCAATTGAGAACAGGTGTACCCAATGAAAATAACCACCCGGAACTAGCCGCGCGCACCCTTCTAAACACCCCGAGTGGGAACCTAGCGTTCACCACTTGTGACCTGGTTCACCACTCGTGATAGGCAGGCAGGCACACAGGGCGTTAATTTTATTAACTTTAAAAAATAAGAATGACAATGTCCAGGAACTAATATTTTGTCCGGTATCAAGCACGATTTAACTCAAAAGCAGATTGACACGGATGGAAATGTGTGACAGTTTTGTTTATTCTATAATGAAATCCAAGGGCGAGTATCTGGTAAGTATGTTGTGACGGGTATTCCTGTAGAGGCAAAACAGAGGATGAGTAACACTGATAACTGACACCGACTGTTAATCTGACGCAGAGGTAATACGAAAACACAAGGCTGGTCCATCTGTTAAACGTACGTGCGTGACTTAACGTTTCGGCCAGAGAAGGAAGGTCCATCATTACTGTTTGGTTCTGTTCTTGTTTTTTTCTTCCCCTTTTTGGAAAAAAATAACTAATTTAATTTATTGTATATATTTTTTATTCTTTCTAGGTTCTGTATCTCTATGCTCAGTCTTGATAACTGGCACATTTTATTCTGTTTGATTTCTAACTTTCATACTGAGGTTTTGTATGGTTTCTTCACAAAATACTAAGCCTTTGATTCCCTCACTGGCACCCAACACCCCTCCTCCAGGCCATACCCCTCCCACTCCACGGGATACTGAAGGCCCCCTCCAAATGAATTGTAGATAGAGCGGACAGTCCTTGCCAGTATCGTCGCTCAGTTTCTAGAGTATTTTTTGCCCTTAATATCCAGTCTGAGGACAACTCAGATTTTTGCCTAGCTTAATTACACATTTCTATTAACCTAAACGCAACATTCATCATGACTGCCAGGGTTGGGTTAATTCAAATAAGTGACTACTTGAAAACAATATAGCCGTAATCATTGTAATTGTAACCATTTAGTTAATAACCACAATGAGTAAAGTACATTTATATAATTGTGTGAATTATGTTATTGATAGTTAAGATAAATTCACAAGATAATGTACAAGCAAAAACAAACATTTAGCAAAAATATAAATGTGAAAGCATTCAGGGAAATTATAATAATTTAACTATGGTTACTAATACAGCATAAATGTAATCAACTATAAAAAATGTTACAATTAAAAATATAAAGTTAACTCTGGCAAATGAAGTTTAAAATGTTTGTTTTATTGATTATATTTACAAGATACTCTAACTACACAAGAAAAATAATACCTGCAACAAACCTCTTGCTTTGAAGAATGTAACAAATCAAGTCCATAAAGAGGAGATAAAAAGAGATCACAATATCACTATAATTAGAGAAATATCAACAGCTTAGTCTCAAAAACAATTTTATCGTTTATACTATATAATGTTGTACTAACAATATAATTAACTCCAACAGCAGTAGCTTATATACTATGATTACACGATTGCCTCACCTGTTTCACCTTATTTCAGTGTTCCATGCATCATTTACAAAAAAACATCAAATACCTTGTCTTTATAAGATTCCTGTTTAAATAGAAGTCAAAGTACATTTACAAACACTACTCTTTTTTATATGGTTTTTATTAAAATTTTCCATACTTTTCTCAACTTCTCCGTAATGGGTTGTTAATACCTTCCACAGAAGTAGCAGATATAACACAGAAGTAGAACAAGGGTCATGGCTTTAGCATTCTAATGGAGATACATGTTATGGTGGTATTGATTTGACTGACAATCAGAAACAAAGACATTTTCAATATTGTGAGTGAGAAATAAATATTGTAAATAAAGAACAGTGCTTACAGGAAGAAACCAAGCACTAATATTAGGCTTAAGTGAAGCTCTAACTACAGCAGAGGAATTAACCCCTCCCCGTCAGGTAACTCTAAATATTTTTTTATGTTTTGTAGCCCTGAAATGTGACCCCTGATTTAATGCTCATTGGCTTGATGATTAATTGACAAGGATCTCGAGGAAAGAGGGTATATTACAGTTTATTTCATTTAAATATATACTTTAAAAATAGGATGAAGGGATTGTGGAAGTTTTTTTCCTTTACAATAAAGCACAATATGTATAGTACATAATACACTGGTTTTATACAGTAAATTGTTTGTTTCGAGCCAAAGTTAAATACATTCTCAAAATAGTCACAACTAACTACTGAATATATAATATAATGCAAATTACAACAAATTGTTAACAAGACTTACAAATGTATCAAGAAGTGGCTCAGCTCAAGAATTCCCTACAGCAGATGTCACTTAATTGGTCAAGGTATCAAGATGATTTAATTAGGCCAAACACTAAATCAATAATATCAAATATTTGACGCAAAGAAATAAGCATGTTTTCCATGACAATACATTCTGACAAAGGCCGAAATTCTGAACTTCATGGAATTTATGTTTTAGTAGTAAGCCAAAGCTATATGTAAAATTTGCAAACCAAAAACAAATGTCAAAATACATAAATGTGTAATAAAGACGCATGTATTGTCAGACAGAAACTTTACAGTTGAACATCTTTCCAACTCTGTTTCGAATCTGAGTGAGTTTCATCCCGTATACGATAGGATTTACCAGAGGAGGCAAAACTATGAATTCCACAGCCATGATATTTCTCAGGTCCAGCAGTCTGGTATTACTGCCATATCGAGTGTACATAACATCAAATAAAAGAGATACAACAAAGTTAGTCAGGGTGATCAGATGCGGCAGACAGGTCTGCATGAACTTCCTCCTCTGCACCAGAGATCGCAAAGATACTTTGACAATTTTTACATAGGAGATCAGAATAAAAATAACCTGAGAAAAGTGATACAATGTAAAGATGTAACTATGGATGTTGTCAACAGTGGTATCAACACATGACAGCTTCAAAATCCCCAGGTTTGAGCAGAAGAGTTTATCAATGTCAACACCACAGAGGGGTAACCTGGCTAATAGTACCATACCAAAGCTACAGTCCAGCCAAGATAAAAGCCAGGTTAGAAGAAGCAGTGTCTTCACTTTTCTAATAGTCATAATTGAGTGGTAGTGTAGTGGCTTGCAGATAGCAACATATCTGTCATAAGCCATCACTGTTAGGTTGGTAAATTCACAGTAAACATAGAAGTAGATTACAAATATCTGAGCCAGGCACCCAATATAAGTTATCAAATGAGCGTCAACTAAAATGTCATAAAGTATCCTTGGGTAGAAAGCAGTAGAGCCAATGATTCCATTAATACACAGATTACAGAGCAATAAATACATTGGGTCATGTAACATTTTCTCCAGAACCATAGTACAGATCACGATTACATTAATAGAAATGGTCAAGAGATATAAAATCAGAATAAATACAAAGTAGATGTGTCTGTTTGTCTCTGTCACATTCAGTCCGTGCAGCACAAACAGTATCTCCAGGGAGGAGTTGAACAGGGATGTCATTGCCAGCAGACACACAGGACCTACTAATGTCAAGTAGATTTAACTTTGGTCTGTTTAAATTACATTTCTGATGACAATCTAACAGTAACTGTCAACCACATGGCATCTCTGCCAACCTCACAACATTGACAGCTCTTTATCAAAACAGTGTTGCTGATTTTTAGATATCCAACATGATACTGATTGCAGAACAATCCAAAACCATCAGTCTTTATCAACCACCTGCGTACCATAGAGTACAAAGCAATGAGTACAATTTGGAGCATTAACAGATTCAAGTTTACCCATAGCGTTAGCATGAAACAAAGAACATATTTACACATCAAAAACAAAGTAGAAACCCTTAAATCATCATATGGCTTCCAAAAAAGTTTAAAATGTAATCCTTTGAAGGTGGTCATTGATGACTTTTACACTTCATGTGTATCTGCAGTCATTTGTTTTGAATGTTCTCTGTACTGACAGAGTAGACTACCTTCGATCATCAGATCATACCTGGGTAAGACACGTCTCCATTCTCTCCATCTTTCTTTTATTGGGATGTGAACTGTCATAGCAACATGTGAGACGTGTGTAGAATGATGACACACTGTTTCCTCTGAGGTCATTCTCCTAATAGGACTACATTTTGGATTAAATTGTTAGTCCTTCATCTTTGGAAAAGCAGTCTTTATCATAATTATTATGCATTTTTTATTAGATTTTGACTTGCCAGCTACAATAATGCAGTTGTCTGAGAACAGAGAGTAAAGCAGCGGGCTGAGGCCAAACCCTGTGGTGGCACCAGTGATAAGATTCAGTCAGGAGCAGGTCATGTAACCAATCCTGACAGTCTGCTTCTAGAATGTCCAGTATTCCGGCACATTCCTAAGGGATTTTTGTGGTGGATTTCAGTCCTTAGATGACTTTCCTGTAAGAATATGTATTCTCTTCTCAGAGAACTTAGGTGTGAGAATTCAGTTTCAATTTTGATATTTTTAGGTAAAACCGTTCTTGTCTGCCAGTCATATAATGCAGGTCTACGGTCACTTGAGTCCCCACCTCAAAGAGCATGCGCAGAGAAGTCAAAATTAAACATGATTTAATTACTCATAAATGTAAATACACATTGATGGCCGAAGACACGAAACGAGCGGTTTGTGTGAGAAAAAAAACAGTATTTATATCGTTTTTACCTCTTGTAACCACATCCGTATACATGTTCTGGTGGTATTAATTTGACTGACAATTAGAAACAAAGACATTTTCAATATTGTGAGTGAGAAATAAATATTGTAAATATAGAACAGTGCTTACAGGAAGTAACCCAACCTTGATGTTAGGCTTAAGTGAAGCTCTAACTACAGCAGAGGAATTAAACCCTCCTCGTCAGCTAACTTTAAATATTTTTTTATGTTTTGTAGCCCTGAAATGTGACCCCTGATTTAATGCTCATTGGCTTGATGATTAGTCGACAAGGATCCCGAGGAAAGAGGATTTATTACAGTTTATTTCATTTAAATATATACTTTAAAAATATGATGAAGAAATTGTGGAAGTTTTTTTCCTTTACAATAAAGCACAATATGTATAGTACATAATACACTGGTTTTATACAGTAAATTGTTTGTTTCGAGCCAAAGTTAAATACATTCTCAAAATAGTCACAACTAACTACTGAATATATAATATAATGCAAATTACAACAAATTGTTAACAAGACTTACAAATGTATCAACAAGAAGTGCCTCAGCTCAAGTATTCCCTAGAGCAGATGTCACTTAATTGGTCATGGTATCAAGATGATTTCATTAAGCCAAACACTGAATCAATAATATCAAATAGCTGACGCAAAGATAAGAACATGTTTTCCATGACAAGACATTCTGACAAAGGCCGAAATTCAGGTTTTAGTAGTAAGCCAAAGCTTTATGTAAAATTTGCAAACCAAAAACAAATGTCAAAATACATAAATGTGTAATAAAGACGCATGTTTTGTCAGACAGAAACTTTACAGTTGAACATCTTTCCAACTCTATTTCGAATCTGAGTGAGTTTCATCCCGTATACGATAGGATTTACCAGAGGAGGCAAAACTATGAATTCCACAGCCATGATATTTCTCAGGACCAGCGGACTGGTATTACTGCCATATCGAGTGTACATCACATCAAATAAAAGAGACATAACGAAGTTAGTCAGGGTGATCAGATGCGGCAGACAGGTCTGCATGAACTTCCTCCTCTGCACCAGAGAACGCAAAGATACTTTGACAATTTTTACATAGGAGATCAGAATAAAAATAACCTGAGAAAAGTGATACAATGTAAAGATGTAGCTATGGATGTTGTCAACAGTCGTATCAACACATGACAGCTTAACAATCCCCAGGTTTGAGCAGAAGAGTTTATCAATGTCAACACCACAGAGGGGTAACCTGGCTAATAGTACCATACCAAAGCTACAGTCCAGCCAAGATAAAAGCCAGGTTAATAGAAGCAGTGTCCAGATTTTTCTAATGGTCATAATAGAATGGTAGTGTAGTGGCTTGCAGATAGCAACATATCTGTCATAAGCCATCACTGTCAAGTGGGAAAATTCACAGTGAACATAGAAGTAGATTACAAATATCTGAGCCAGGCACCCAATGTATGTTATCACATGAGAGTCAAATAAAATATCATAAAGTATCCTTGGGTAGAAAGCAGTAGAGCCAATTATTCCATTAATACACAGATTACAGAGGAATAAATACATTGGGTCATGTAACATTTTCTCCAGAACCATAGTAAGGATTAGTGTTACATTAATAAAAATGGTGAAGAGATAAAGTATCAGAATAAATACAAAATAGATGTGTCTGTTTGTCTCTGTCACATACAGTCCGTGCAGCACAAACAGTATCTCCAGGGAGGAGTTGAACAGGGATGTCATTGCCAGCAGACACACAGGACCTACTAATGTCAAGTAGATTTAACTTTGGTCTGTTTAAATTACATTTCTGATGACAATCTAACAGTAACTGTCAACCACATGGCATCTCTGCCAACCTCACAACATTGACAGCTCTTTGTCAAAACAGTGTTGCAGATTTTTAGATATCCAACATGATACTGATTGCAGAACAATCCAAAACCATCAGTCTTTATCAACCACCTGCGTACCATAGAGTACAAAGCAATGAGTACAATTTGGAGCATTAACAGATTCAAGTTTACCCATAGCGTTAGCATGAAACAAAAAACATATTTACACATCAAAAACAAAGTAGAAACCCTTAAATCATCATATGGCTTCCAAAAAAGTTTAAAATGTAATCCTTTGAAGGTGGTCATTGATGACTTTTACACTTCATGTGTATCTGCAGTTATTTGTGTTGAATGTTCTCTGTACTGACAGAGTAGACTACCTTCGATCATCAGATCATACCTGGGTAAGACACGTCTCCATCTTTCTTTTATTGGGATGTGAACTGTCATAGCAACATGTGAGACGTGTGTGGAATGATGACACACTGTTTCCTCTGAGGTCATTCTCCTAATAGGAATACATTTTGGATTAAATTGTTAGTCCTTCACCTTTGGAAAAGCAGTCTTTATAATAATTATTATGAATGCATGCAAATTTAAGGAATCCGTTGTCCAGTCAACTATACAGGATATCTACATATACATTTAGCAGACAGTTTGTGATCCTTTTGAATTCACGTTATAGGTCACATTAAATTTGAAAAAAATCTGACATGATTTATCTTTCTTTTTCTTATCACAAAAACCTGGCATTTTAGCACGGGTGTGTAGACTTTTTAGATCATCTGTATATGCTATTGCTCTCATAGTTAACCAGGCACTTTGTGGGCTACGATTTGCATTCAATGTCTTGCAGAGAACTGTTTTTGTATCTAAAAATGTGATTTTGGGTTTGTTTACTCATAAAGGCGGTCATATTGAACTTCTCTGCGTACGATACCTGGGCATATGAATAGATTAAAATGGTTCCTTTAAAAATGATGGTGATGAACTTGTTCGGTTGACTTTCATGCTGGTTATTGAATATGGTTATTTATTATGAATGTTTACACCTTGGTTTTAAAAACTCTCAATACAGTCAATTATAGTTCAGTACGCTTTAATAGGTGACTGTTTCGAAACACATTATAGTTCTCTGTACCAGAAACTAAACTGGCCATTTTGGAAGTCACATAGATCTACGCATTTCACTCTTTCTTAAATCACCACCATACATTACTCTTCTGCTGACATACAGCAGTAGACTTGTAGAAAGTCAGGACAGAAGGAAAATACAACTTCTCAATTAACAGGTTGATCCAAGTATGTATTATTTAACAGATCTGGTTTTGAGTAGCTCTGCATGTGGATGGAACAGTTACAAGACAAACAACTTAATTCACTTAGATACTGTGGCAATAACAGGAAGTCTATTCACATTCGCCATGACCTTCGCCGGTCTGGGGGGACTCATCTGCAATGTGCTCAACCGCATGAGAGACTGTTGGTCTTAGAAAGGTTAAATGTGTTTTATTTCTTAACATCTCTGTGATATGCCAGTGACATCCAAGGCCCTATAAATCATTTGTATCACAAGACACCTTGTATGTTGTTTATTGCTCTCACCCGTTTCCCTAATCACTGTCCCTATTTAGATATTTTTTGTATCTTAGTTTGTCCTGTATAGTTACACATTAATTCGACAAGAAATAATTTAGATGAAGACCAAAAGACCTCATGAAATATTATAATTATTGTTTTCAATATGCAGACGAATAAAGATTACATGGAGCAATTGTGATTAAGAGCCAAACGTTTCTCCCTAATGTTCGTAAAACTAAACACAATAATATTCTACATAGGTTTATGTAAAACATATCCACCAAAACATGCTTTGTTGCACAAAGCTGCATTAGCACAACATATTTACATTAGCGTAGCAACCGTACGAATAAACATCCGTCGAACTTGGTTCCGAATTTGACTGAGGTTCATCCCGTATACAATTGGATTTAGCAGAGGAGGCACAACTAGAAACTCCACAGCCATGATATTCCTCAGGTCCAGTAGACTGGTGTTGCTGCCATAACGAGCGTACATCACGTCAAATAATAAAGATGTGACAAAGTTAGTCAGTGTGATCAGATGAGGCAAACAGGTTCGCATGAACTTCCTCCTCCCTGCCTGGGAACGTAAAGATGCTTTGATTATCTTTATGTAGGAAATCAGCACTAGGATTGTTTGAAAGACGTGTGCATATATGAAAACAAAACCAGAGAGGTTGTTCAGACTGGTGTCAACACACGAGAGTTTCACCACCGCCCAGTTTGAGCAGTAAAGTTTATCAATGTCAAATCCACAGAGGGGTAACCTGGATGTTAGAAATACAGAATAGATACATTCTAGGCATGATAAAAGCCACGTTAGAAGCATCAGTGTCCAGACTTTTCTAATAGTCATAATAGAGTGGTAGTGTAGTGGCTTGCAAATAGCAACATATCTGTCATAAGCCATCATTGTTAAATTAGTACATTCACAATAAACATAAAAATATATGAAAAAAATCTGTGTCAAGCAGCCAATATAAGTTATCACATGAGAATCAAATAAAATGTCATAAAGTATCTTGGGGTAGAAAGATGAAGCACCCATTATTCCATTAATACACAGATTACAGAGGAATAAATACATTGGGTCATGTAACATGTTATCCAGAACCATAGTAAGAATCAGTATTACATTAATAAAAATGGTGAAGAGATAAAGGATCAGAATAAATACAAAGTAGATGTATCTGTTTGTCTGCGTCACATTCAGTCCGTGCAGCACAAACACGATCTCCTGAGAGGAGTTGAACTGGGATGTCATTGAAAGCAGACTAACAAGACTAGTGTTGACAAGACCTGAGAAGATTCAGTTAATCTATGTTTGAGAAATATATATTTCAAAACAACTTAATTACTTTACTGCCAACCATACAGCCGCACCACAATATTAGCTTGTTTTCTTTTACCAAGTGTAATTGGTGTTTGGATGCTGAATGTTATATTGATTGCAGGAAAACACCATAACATCATGTACAGCATCCATCTACATAGAGAAGAGTACAATGCAGTTAACATTAATTTAAAAATAATCACTTTCAGATGTACATGAAACATAAGAGTTAAATAACTACCTATATCTGCAGAAATTATTAAAACAATAACCATTTATATTATTATTATTATTATGGTTGATAAAAAAATTAAAACTGTGCAAAATAAGCAATCAAAACCCCATTGATTATGGTTATACTTGTTTATTCTATTGGATGGTCTATGTAATCAAGGTTAGTGGAGAATCCTTCTCGACCAGATCATACCCGGAGTATGACACTTCCTTAATTTCTGACTGACCCTTTTATTAGGTAGAATAAACAACATGAGACATGCATGGTTACGCCATCACACTGCTCTCCCTAAGGTGACTTTAATAATCATTAAAACACCCATGCAAAAAACACATTGACATTATTGCATTTTTTCGAGTTGATCAGTGGCAAAAAAAATCTTCCATGTTGTAAACATTAACAGTAAAGTGTAAGATAAAGACATCTGAAAATGCATACATTTTTTTTAATTAAACAGCTTCACAATATTATGAACTCCCTGAAAAACAATGTAATCCTTTCTCGTGAATTTGAGATGGCATTTCGTTAAAACAAGATATTTCGCTTGTAATAATGAGATAATCACGGAGATGCAGAAGCAAAAAAGTTAGATAATTACATTATCTGAAAGTAAAAACTATCTCGTTGATATGCAAAACACCTTGTGCTTTTTTCAGATAGTGTATGGTTGTAATGCTTTGTGTTTTTTTAATCATTGTTGGCAGTTAAGCCGTGCATAAAGAATACACGTATCCCAATAGAGAATAGAAGGGAGAATCTATCATGTAACGTACCTCTGACTTCGTACAATAACAATATAACTAGTCAAATTAGTCACACTACGAAATGCTATGAATTGTGCCATATGTATTGCGAGTGTAAGACAAATAAACCGTATTACAATGCAAATTCAGGGGCATTTCTGGAGAACTCATCGGCACTGGCCAGGGTGAGGAGCCATCCACCTCTTAAGTTACTGATGATCAAATAAAATGTGGTTTTGTGCGACAGCTCTGGTTCCACTTGCGACAGCTCTGGTTCCACTTTTGACAGCTCTGGTTCCACTTGGGACACTTTGCAACACTGACAAAGGGATCCAAAATAGTTTTTAATTTCGGACAGCTGTTTGTGTTGCCTCGTGTTGTGGAAACAACTGCAACGCACACTCTACCTGTACCTGTTCTCGTCATCGTAATCCTGTCTGTAGCCAAAATATTTCCATTACTTTTTGCAAACAAATTCTCCATTCCTCGCTCATCATTTCGCCATGTGTAAACAGAGCCTGAATGTCAACCACGTGCAGCAATAAACTTTGGAAATTGTGGTCAATTCTGACATATCAGGCACATGTAATGCTGCACATGTAAGGTTTTCCTTTTGAAGATAAAATACAAGTTGTAGATACATGTTCACCTAAATTTTACAGATTGTTCTGCAATGTGAATATTGCAGACGCATACATCGCAATGTTGCTGCTGATACGATATATTGTGCAGCACTATTTTGAGTAGAAACCTTTTAAGCCTGTTTTATGCTTCTGCGTCGAATCGACGGCGTACCCTCGCAGACACCTCTGCGTCGACGCAAACCCCTCGCAGACGCCTACGACGTAGCTCGACGTGCACCTCCAAAAAATTGTAACTACACGTCGAGGCGACGCAGACCACAAGGGCTGTGATTGGTCAGATTATACATCTGGCGGTGAAATGGAACGCAACCCGACGCAGAACCATAAAACGGCCACGACGCCGTAGGAGTGACGGCGTAGCTACGCCGTTGAGTTGACGCAGAAGCATAATGAGGCCTTTAGAGCGATGGGAATCTTGGGAATGGGAGTAGTCTTATCTGGTGTCATACGGTTGGCCAGACTGCTTCCAAAACCGTCCACCGTCTCACTGGGCCTGGCTTGTTATCGTGCAATCCTCCAGACTCAATATGGCAAAACAATCAACAGTAATAGCCAAGAGTAATATATTGTACTGTTTCATTAACACATTTTCTTTCATTTGGAACATTCCTTGTGTAAGGGACAGAGCCCTGTCCTCGCACTCCATGGTGGTGATGACACCTCCCCCGCATCCGGAGAGAGGGAAAATTAGGGACTTGTTCGTTCACCTGTGTTTTTGTCCGCACCTGGGTTGTGTTTGCTCGTTAGTCCCTGTACTTAGTTCTGTCGGTTCCTGTCTTTCAGTGTCGGTCATTGTTAAGGTATGTTTCTCTTGTTTTGCGTTTGCTGGTCCTGTTATGTATTGCGTGATTATTCTGGTGTTCTGTGTTTAGTATGTTCTGTCTCACTAGGGGAGGTTTTGTTAATTATGTTGTTCTTCTGTGTTTCTGTTAAGTGTTAAGGATTGTCTTTGTATGAAGCTACCCGTTCCTGTTTTGGGAGAATTAAACCCTGTTATTGCAAAGCACTCTGCGTTTGTGTCCTCAACCTGCTCAAAGCCCCAATCCTGACAGAATGACCGACCCAAAAGAGAGGACACAGCAGGGTGCAGTATCGTGGGCCAGCCTACGGCTCGAAAACCCCGACGAGGGGTTAATGCACGGGCTCTACATAGAGCCCTATGAAGCAGAGGACTCCGAGCCAGAGGACGAGTCCGAGGATGAGGAGTACCTGGAGGGGGAGTTCCGGTGGGATCCCTTCACCCTCCAGCTGATTCCCGTCTCAACCTCCACGTTTCTGTCCCCCACCTCACCACCCATGGCTGCCGCCCGCAGCATGAGATGGCCGCCGTCCCGCAGCATGAGATGGCCGCCGTCCCGCAGCATGAGATGGCCGCCGCCCCGCAGCATGAGATGGCCGCCGCCCCGCAGCATGAGATGGCCGCCGCCCCGCAGCATGAGATGGCCGCCGCCCCGCAGCATGAGATGGCCGCCGCCCGCAGCATGAGATGGCCGCCGCCCCGCAGCATGAGATGGCCGCCGCCCCGCAGCATGAGATGGCCGCCGCCCGCAGCATGAGATGGCCGCCGCCCGCAGCATGAGATGGCCGCCGCCCCGCAGCATGAGATGGCCGCCGCCCCGCAGCATGAGATGGCCGCCGCCCCGCAGCATGAGATGGCCGCCGCCCCGCAGCATGAGATGGCCGCCGCCCGCAGCATGAGATGGCCGCCGCCCCGCAGCATGAGATGGCCGCCGCCCCGCAGCATGAGATGGCCGCCGCCCCGCAGCATGAGATGGCCGCCGCCCCGCAGCATGAGATGGCCGCCGCCCGCAGCATGAGATGGCCGCCCCCGCAGCATGAGATGGCTGCCGCCCCGCCGCTCGAAACGGGCCCCTATGAACCGGTCTATCCGGTGTCCTCCAGGCCCACGCCACCATCGGCTACCTCCCGGCCTTGGAGAGGGCTCTACGGGAGGATCTGGGGTATTTGTCGACTTTCTGGCCTGGGTCCAGGAGGTGGCGGTGATGGACGATGAAAGGAGGTGGTGGCATCAGGAGTTCTTCGTGTGGAGGAGGGGACAAGAAGATCTCTGCCCTGAGCTCCTGGACTACCTGAGGCACAACTTCTCCGCCGTGCACCACACCTTCGGCCAGTCACCGAGCTCCCTCCAGTTTCCTTGCCCGAGTCTGTCCCCGTGTCCTTGCCAGAGCCAGTCCCCGTGTCTTTGCCTGTCCCAGGTTCCCAGCCTGAGCCTGTCCCAGTCCCAGTTTCCCTGCCTAAGCCAGTTTCCCAGTCTGAGCCTGTCCCCGTTTCCCAGTCTGAGCCTGTCCCCGTTTCCCAGTCTGAGCCTGTCCCCGTTTCCCAGTCTGAGCCTGTCCCCGTCTCTGACCCTGTCCCCGTCTCTGAGCCTGTCCCGGTCTCTGAGCCTGTCCCGGTCTCTGAGCCTGTCCCGGTCTCTGAGCCTGTCCCCGTCTCTGAGCCTGTCCCCGTCTCTGAGCCTGTCCCCCCGTCTCTGAGCCTGTCCCCGTCTCTGAGCCTGTCCCCGTCTCTGTCCCAGTCCCCGTCTCTGTCCCAGTCCCGTGTCTGTCCCAGTCCCCGTGTCTGTCCCAGTCCCCGTGTCTGTCCCAGTCCCCGTGTCTGTCCCAGTCCCCGTGTCTGTCCCAGTCCCCGTGTCTGTCCCCGTGTCTGTCCCAGTCCCCGAGCTCACTCCAGTCCCGAGCTCACTCCAGACCCAGAGCTCACTCCAGACCCAGAGCTCACTCCAGACCCAGAGCTCACTCCAGACCCAGAGCTCACTCCAGACCCAGAGCTCACTCCAGACCCAGAGCTCACTCCAGACCCCGAGCTCACTCCAGACCCAGAGCTCACTCCAGACCCAGAGCTCACTCCAGACCCAGAGCTCACTCCAGACCCAGAGCTCACTCCTGTCCCAGAGCTCACTCCTGTCCCCCTGCCTGACTCCAGTCCTGTCCCCCTGCCTGACTCCAGTCCTGTCCCCTGCCTGACTCCAGTCCTGTCCCCCTGCCTGACTCCAGTCCTGTCCCCTGCCTGACTCCAGTCCTGTCCCCTGCCTGACTCCAGTCCTGTCCCCTGCCTGACTCCAGTCCTGTCCCCCTGCCTGACTCCAGTCCTGTCCCCCTGCCTGACTCCAGTCCTGTCCCCCTGCCTGACTCCAGTCCGGTCCCCGTCCTGTCTTGAGCCCCGTCCAATGCCCGAGGCCGTCATCCTGGCCGGGCCAAGGACTGTTGCCGGGCCAAGGACTGTTGCCGGGCCAAGGACTGTTGTCGGGCCAAAGCCGGTTCCCCGGCCACCTGAACCGTGTCCTCCGGCACGGCCTCCTGAACCGTGTCCTCCGGCACGGCCTCCTGAACCGTGTCCTCCGGCACGGCCTCCTGAACCGTGTCCTCCGGCACGGCCTCCTGAACCGTGTCCTCCGGCACGGCCTCCTGAACCGTGTCCTCCGGCACGGCCTCCTGAACCGTGTCCTCCGGCACGGCCTCCTGAACCGTCTCCCCCGGCCCTGCCTCCTGACCCGTCTCCCCCGGCACTGCCTCCTGACCCGTCTCCCCCGGCACTGCCTCCTGACCCGTCTCTGCCTGGTCGACCTCTAGACCTGCACCCTCCTGTCCGACCTCCAGATCTGCTCCCGCCGAGTAGACCTCCTGACACGCTCCCGCCGGGTAGACCTCCAGACACGCTCCCGCCGGGTAGCCTCAGATCTGCTTCCGCCGGGTCGATCTCCTGACCCTCATCCGCCGGGTCGACCTCCTGACCTGCCTCCTGACCTGCATCCGCCGGGTCGACCTCCAGATCCGCTTCCGCCGGGTAGACCTCCTGACCCGCTCCCGCCGGGTAGACCTCCTGACCCGCTCCCACCGGGCAGACCGCCTGACCCGCTCCTGCCGGGTAGAACCCATGACCCGTCTCTACCTGTCCGGCCTCCAGACCTGCTCCCGCCGGGTCGACCACCTGATCCGTCGTCGCCTGTCCGGTCTCCTGACCCGTCTCCACCTGTCCGGTCTCCTGACTGGCATCCACCAGACCGGGCGGCCTCCTGGCCTGTCAGCCTCTGTCCTGCCCGAGACCCGTCTCTCCGTCCTGCCCATGTCCAACTCTTGGATTATATCTGCTTTTGTGTTTTGGGCGCTTCAGGAGCCGCGCCCCTTGGTGGGGATTCTGTAAGGGACAGAGCCCTGTCCTCGCACTCCATGGTGGTGATGACACCTCCCCCGCATCCGGAGAGAGGGAAAATTAGGGACTTGTTCGTTCACCTGTGTTTTTGTCCGCACCTGGGTTGTGTTTGCTCGTTAGTCCCTGTACTTAGTTCTGTCGGTTCCTGTCTTTCAGTGTCGGTCATTGTTAAGGTATGTTTCTCTTGTTTTGCGTTTGCTGGTCCTGTTATGTATTGCGTGATTATTCTGGTGTTCTGTGTTTAGTATGTTCTGTCTCACTAAGGGGAGGTTTTGTTAATTATGTTGTTCTTCTGTGTTTCTGTTAAGTGTTAAGGATTGTCTTTGTATGAAGCTACCCGTTCCTGTTTTGGGAGAATTAAACCCTGTTATTGCAAAGCACTCTGCGTTTGTGTCCTCAACCTGCTCGAAAGCCCCAATCCTGACACCTTGATTTTGTTTTTATAGAGTATAGCCAAAATCTAAAGATATACCTGGCTTACAACTAAATGAATTAATATATGACCTACTAATAACATTTATAACAAGTAATTAATAACCAAAATCATTCAATGACCATGTAGATGTGCTTAATTCCCATAAAGGTGTGTTAACCAATTATATTAACAATATAAGTGCTACACATCACTGGGTGCTTTATTGTGGAATTAGCTACTCCACTAACAGCAGCCAGCAATTAGCATCACAAGCAACTCTATCACCAGAGCTAGCGATTAGCTACGGTTCTTTTTTCTTTAAAAACATTTACACAACGAAACAAAATGCACCATGTACGTTGAAACATCAAACAACATTGTCATAACCCTGATTATTTTTAAGGGAAATTATCTCAATTCAAACAACAAAATACAGTGTGCATTCTCCTCATAGTAGCCAGAAACAGACTAGCAACAAAAAACATGTTCTCCTACTCACCGGAGACTCAACGTCTAACAACCGTCAAAACTTCCCTCTCTCACGTATTCAGCTAAAATAACTACTCACCGGCGTTAAACATCCAAAAGTAGTCATACTTTTAAGACTGTACTGGTGTTTCAACGCTTATTCAAGAACTGAAGAGATATGACACGTTTCACGATAAGAAGAGACGCCTAGTATGAAAACGAACTGTTATACGGCTGTTATACTTTCCACTATTTAAATAATGTACATACTGCGCCTCCCTGTGGAGGCAACATGTCACTACACCTCTAAATGACACACTGAATCGTGTTCTCCAACAACGCCCATACTTGATAAAAACGACCCCTTTCATAAATATAGATTTGGGCTACATACAAATTAAATAATCTCAGTCTAGATTTTTTTAACAGTTGACATTTTGTTACAATTTAAAATCCAACAGACATGAAGCTGACTCCACAGAAGCTGCACTTTCTAAACTGTCCTTGCCAAATAACTTGGATTAATGCTCAAATATACTGATGTAAAAAATCCAGTTCCATTTTTTAATGCAGCCAATTCAAAAAAATCAAAAAATACATGATTCATTCATGTTTTCCTCACTACACGTTATGGTTGTAATAGAGCAGATGTCACTTTAATGGCAAATGTAATATTATCACTTCATGAAGCTTAACACTAAATCTGAGTCAATAATATCAAATATTAAACAAATATTAAACATCAAACATTCTAGTAAAAGCTGAATGACAAATCCTTAAGACCATCTGATTCTGAATACGTGTTTTATTGTGAGAGTTTCACGTCAAATAGACAACCCAAAGACATATGTAGTTAGCCGGAACTTTTTGAACAAAAATACATTTATTATTTATTTACAGCAACTTTCCTGTGAAGCATCTGTCTAACTCTAGTTCTAATCAGAGTAAGTTTCATCCCATATATGATAGGATTCAACAGAGGAGGAACCACTAAAAGCTCTGCTGCCATCATATTTCCAAGGGCCAGCAGACTGGTATTGCTGCCATAACGAGCGATCATCACATCACACAATAGAGATATGATAAAGTTAGTCAGGGAGATCAGATGAGGCAAACAGGTCTGCATGAACTTAGTCCTCTCTGCTTTTGACCGCAAACATGCTTTGATAATTTTCACATAGGAAATTAAGATCAGCATGGATTGAGCGAACTGAGAAAACAAAACAGATACTCCGTAGATCTGGTCAATAATGGTGTCGACACACGAGAGTTTCACAATCGCCAGGTTAGTGCAGTAGAGCTTGTCAATGTCGACGCCACAGAGGGGTAACCTGGCTAATAGTACCAAACCGATGCCACAGTCCAGCCAAGATAAAATCCATATAACAAGAATCAGTGTCCAGACTTTTCTAACAGTCATAATAGAGTGGTAGTGTAGTGGCTTGCAGATAGCAACATATCTGTCATAAGCCATCACTGTCAGGTTTGTACATTCACAGTGAACATATAAAAAGATCACAAATAACTGGGTCATGCAGCCAATGTACGTTATCACATGAGAGTCAAATAAAATGTCATGAAGTACCTTTGGGTAGAAAGCTGACGCACCCATTATACCGTTAATACACAGATTACAGAGGAAAAAATACATTGGGTCATGTAACATTTTCTCCAGAAAAATAGTAAAGATCAATGTTAGATTAATAAAAATGGTGAAGAGATATAAGATCAGAATAAATACAAAGTAGATGTATCTGTTTGTCTCTGTCACATTCAGTCCGTGCAGCACAAACACGATCTCCCAGGAGGAGTTGAACTGGGATGTCATTAACAGCAGGTAAATAAGGCTTGTGTTGACAGGACCTGAGGTTCAAAAAAATCAAAGTCATTTAGGTTGTTCTGTTCAAAATAAACATTTTGAGACTTTCAAGCAGATAACCAGCAAAGATACAGTCCCACAGGAAACCAGGACAGTTTCAAAATGTGATTTTAGCATTCAGATGTTGACATTCTTGTTTGAAGAACAACCCAAAAAACATTCTGCCTCAAACGATTCCATGCTCTACAGATAGCAGACACCAATCACTGTCCATGTACATCTCACATTTTAGTCATAATAATAAAACATATCTTACACCAGTTGTTTAACCATACATTGATACAAGGACATAAATGAAAAGTCCGTTCTGAAAGTAGGTTAAAAATGGATGGACAATCAAAACAGTTTGAAGTCTGATTAAAACAAAAGTTCCCAGCTCCTCGATCCAGACCAGACCTTCAGATCATACCTGGGAATGACCACTCCGCACTCAGCACCACTTTTTTATCTAGCAGAACAAATCTCTACCGTAGCAACAATCTACAGTGCTTCCTATTGGTTGCTTTTTCGAATGGCAACAAATCAAGATCATCAGTGACGAAATCTTATCATGCTCTCCACGCATTGCAAAGACCTCAGCAAATGTTACTAAAAAAAATTTTGTCACAAGGATAACAGTTACGAAGTTAAGTTCAGGCCTTTATGCAATACAGAACATTTTACAGAATGAATAGACAATATTTGATTTCATTTTTATATATTTATAGTATTTTTTTAAGAATTCCATTCCGATAGATCATTCTAATTTCTTCAATTTGTATGTATTTTCAGCCACCAATGTGCAAGTTCTCCCACTTAAAAAGGTAAGAGGGCTGTTATTTTCATCATATTCATATTCCTTCAATTATAAGAGACAAAATTTGAAAAACAAATCCAGAAAATCACATTGTAGGATTTTTAATGAATTTATTTGCAAATTATGGAGGAAAATAAGTATTTGGTCAATAACAAAAGATGATCTCAATACTTTGTTATATACCCTTTGTTGACAATGACAAAGGTCAAACTATTTTCTGTAAGTCTTCACAAGGTTTTCCATACTGTTGCTGGTATTTTGGCCCATTCCTCCATGCAGATCTCCTCTAGAGCAGTGATGTTTCGGGGCTGTTGCTGGGCAACACGGACTTTCAACTTCATCCAAAGATTTTCTATGGGGTAGATATCTGGAGACTGGCTGGGCCACTCTAGGACCTTAAAATGCTTCTTACGAAGCCACCCCCACTCATCACAGATGGTATGGTGTTCTTTGGATGCAACTCAGCATTATTTCTCCTCCAAATACGACAAGTTGAGTTTTTACCAAAAAGTTATATTTTGTTTTTTTTCTGATCATATTACATTCTCTCATTCCTCTTCTGGATCATCCAAATGCTCTCTAGCAAACTTCAGACGAGCCTGGACATTTACTGGCTTAAGCAGGGGGACACGTTTGGCACTGCAGGATTTGTGTCCCTGGTGGCGTAGTGTGTTACTGATGGTATCCTTTGTTACTTTGGTGCCAGCTCTCTGCAGGTCATTCACTAGGTCCCCCTGTGTGGTTCTGGGATTTTTGCTCACTGTTTATGTGATCATTTTGACCCCACAGGGTGAGATCTTGCGTGGAGCCCCAGATCGAGGGAGATTATCAGTGGTCTTGTATGTCTTCCATGTCCTAATAATTGCTCCGACAGTTGATTTCTTCACACCAAGCTGCTTACCTATTGCAGATTCAGTCTTCCCAGCCTGGTGCAGCTCTACAATAGTGTTTCTGGTGTCCTTTGACAGCTCTTTGGTCTTGGCCATAGTGGAGTTTGGAGCGTGACTGAGGTTGTGGACTGGTGTCTTTTATACTGATAACAAGTTCAAACAGGTGCCATTAATACATGTAACGAGTGGAGGACAGAGGAGCCTCTTAAAGGAGAAGTTAGAGGTCTGTGAGAGACAGACATCTTGCTTGTTTGTTGGTGACCACATACTTATTTCCCACCATAATTTGCAAATAAATTCATATAAAAACCTCCAATCGGATTTTCTGGATTTCTTTTCTCATTTTGTCTCTCATAGTTGAAGTGTACCTATGATTAAAAATACAGGCCTCTCTCAACTTTTTAAGTGGGAGAACTTGCACAATTGGTGGCTGACTAAATACTTTTTTGCCCCAATGTACAGTATCTGTGTCATCTATAATCGAACTAAGATTTGTAACAATATATTTTGAGTTTGTCTCTACAGTTGATTTAATAAAACACAATGACAAAATAATATAATTAATGTAACGTTTGTGGAAATGAGAACGAACAAAACAGAGACTTTTAGCTTACATTATTTATATATTTTGAGGGAACAAAAAAGGTTTAGGTAGTGGCTCACTGGGTTGACTCGGTTGGTGGTTCGAATCCCCGGTTCCTCCTGGGAAATTTTCGAGGTGTCCATGAGCAAGACACCTAACCCCAGCCAACCCCAGTTGGCAAGTCCAAGTTACCATGAAAATACAAACAAACTATGTCTTTGACAATAACAGTACTATTTTTATTGAAACGCATAGACGATACATTCACATTTGAAAAAAATAAAATTGCACTTAAGAAATTACAGATTTCTTACAATACATATATTTAACATTTTACATCTTTTATATTCAATACCTATTTAAAGTCTGCAAACAATGACCACATCAGACAATGCATATCTCCTTCTAATCTAAATATTACAACACCAAAAATTTTAACGTAGAGTAGAAACTTTAAAGTTTAACATCAGTCGAACTCTATTCCGAATCCGACTGAGGTTCATCCCATATATGATAGGATTTAACAGAGGAGGAACGACTAGGAATTCCACAGCCATGATATTTCTCAGTTCCAGCAGACTGGTATTACTGCCATAACGAGCGTACATCACATCAAATAGAAGAGATAGAGTGAAGTTAATCAGAGTAATCAGATGAGGTAGACAGGTCTGCATGAACTTCCTCCTCTGCATCTGGGAACGCAAAGAAATCTTTACGATGTTTACATACGATATCAGGATTAGTAGTGTTTGAGACAACTGAGATGATGTGAAAATGAAACCATAGAGGTTGTTCAGACTGGTGTCAACACATGACAGCTTCACAACCGCCCAGTTTGAGCAGTAGAGTTTATCAATGTCAACTCCACATATGGGTAATCTAACTGTAAGTAGTACTCCAATACTAACTTCAAGCCACGAGGAAAAGCCATGTTAGAAGAAGCAGTGTCCAGACTTTTCTAACAGTCATAATAGAGTGGTAGTGTAGTGGCTTGCAGATAGCAACATATCTGTCATAAGCCATCACTGTTAAGTTGGTAAATTCACAGTAAACATATAAGTATATGACAAATATCTGTGTCATGCACCCAATATAAGTTATCACGTGAGAGTCAAATAAAATGTCATAAAGTATCTTTGGGTAGAAAGATGAAACACCAATTATTCCATTAATACACAGATTACAGAGGAATAAATACATTGGGTCATGTAACATTTGTCCTGTAACAACAGTGAAGATCAGAGTTACATTTATAAAAATGGTGAAGAGATATACAAGCAGAATAAGTACAAAGTAAATGTGTCTGTTTGTCTCCGTCACGTTCAGTCCGTGCAGCACAAACACGATCTCCCAGGAAGAGTTGAACTGGGATGTCATTGAAAGAAAACAAAGACTAGTGTTGACTGGACCTAAGAAGATTTAGTTATTCAAAATTTGATCAATCGATTTAAAAATAATTTCATAATTTTCCAACACCAAAACATACAGTAGGAGCTTGTTGTCTTTTACAAAGTGTAGTTGGTATTCGGCAGTTGAATATGATATTGATAACAAGAAAAGCCAAAATCAACCTGTTCAGCACACATCTACAAATAGAATGTTTCAGGGTTACAGCCGAACTGCAAACCTCACAATGTTGACAGCTCTCGTACATAAAATGCAGTCATTAAAATATGACACGTTTCACATCCTTATGTACATGAAATAAAACAAAAAGCATCGTCACAAATTATCGAACAGAACTTTAGGTATCGTATTTAACTGAATTAATAGCAGCTAGTGTGACAAATCCAAAATGTGATTTTCATTTGAAGATAAAGACACGCATCTTCTGACCAGACCAGAGTTTGGCGCTTCTCCACTACCTGACCCACTCTTTTATTGGGTGAAATCAGTGTATCTGAGCTGTCATAGCAACATGTCACATGACTCTTAATACAGTGTTCCCTTTGAGGTCACTTTACTAATGAAACATCAATGAGACTGATAATGAGGTCACAAAACAGTAGCAAAATGACATTATTTCCATTAATATGTTCATATTTATGCTCTCCACCAGTTACAGACTCGTCTCTCATCATGTTTACACTTTAATATGAAGACTGTCTTGCTTCAGCAGTTTACATTTCTCATAATTCTGTGATTAAAGAATTAATTGTAATTTATTAGTGAGATCTTGTAATGAATCTCAAACAGTCAGGAGTGGATTCAAGAGCAGAGAGCTGTATTTAATGAAGCGCCAGCCAATATCCAATAATCGTAGTCGTTGTACAAGCTTAGATCCAAACCAGTTATCCAATACACAGGGAGACAGTACCAGGGGGATACCAGTTATCTAATACAAAGGAAGACAGAACCAGGGGAAACCATAGTCGTTTTACAAGCAGAGATCCAAAACCAGTAATCCAATACCCATGGAGTCTGAGTTTAGTGGGCACAGTAGTGTTGAATACTGAGCGGTATTTTACAAACACCATGCTGACGTTTGTTTTAAGCTAGATGCTCACCTTCTGCACCCTCCGCTGGCAAATCTCTGGCGAGCTGTCTCTGAGCTGTCTCTGAGCTGTCTCTGAGCTGTCTCTGAGCTGTCTCTGAGCTGTCTCTGAGCTGTCTCTGAGCTGTCTCTGAGCTGTCTCTGAGCTGTCTCTGAGCTGTCTCTGAGCTGTCTCTGAGCTGTCGCTGAGCTGTCTCTGAGCTGTCTCTGAGCTGTCTCTGAGCTGTCTCTGAGCTGTCTCTGAGCTGTCGCTGAGCTGTCGCTGAGCTGTCTCTGAGCTGTCGCTGAGCTGTCTTTGGTGTGCACACTGCCAGCTCAGGTTGGGTGTGTCTTCCTAAACAACCTCAAGGAGGTTTTCACTCAAAATCTCACAATACATGGCCCCATTCATTCTGTCCTTTACACGGATCGGATGCAACTCAGAATTCTTTCTCTTCCAAACACGACGAGTTGAGGTTTTACCAAAAAGTTATATTTTGGTTTTATCTGACCATATGACATTCTTCCAATCCTCTTCTGGATCAATCAAATGCTCTCTAGATCACTTCAGACGGGCCTGGACATGTACTGGCTTAAGCAGGGGGACACATCTGACACTGCAGGATTTGAGTCCCTGGCTGCGTAGTGTGTTACTGATGGTAGCCTTGGTTACTTTGGTCCCTGGTGGCGTAGTGTGTTACTGATGGTAGCCTTGGTTACTTTGGTCCCTGGTGGCGTAGTGTGTTACTGATGGTAGCCTTGGTTGGCTGGTCCCGTAGTGTGTTACTGATGGTAGTTACTTTGGTGTTACTGATGGTAGCCTTGTTACTTTGGTCTCTGGTGGCGTAGTGTGTTACTGATGGTAGCCTTTGTTACTTTGGTCCCTGGTGGCGTAGTGTGTTACTGATGGTAGCCTTTGTTACTTTGGTCCCTGGTGGCGTAGTGTGTTACTGATGGTAGCCTTTGTTACTTTGGTCCCTGGTGGCGTAGTGTGTTACTGATGGTAGCCTTTGTTACTTTGGTCCCAGCTCTCTGCAGGTCATTCACTAGGTCCCCCCATGTGCTTCAGGGATTTTCTTGTGATCATTTTGACTCCACAGGGTGAGATCTTGCGTGGAGCCCCAGATCGAGGGAGATTATCAGTATGTCTTCCATTTCCTAATAATTGCTCCCACAGATGATTTCTTCACACCAAGCTGCTTACCTATTGCAGATTCAGTCTTCCCAGCCTGGTGCAGCTCTACAATAGTGTTTCTGGTGTCCTTTGACAGCTCTTTGGTCTTGGCCATAGTGGAGTTTGGAGTGTGACTGTTTGAGGTTGTGGACTGGTGTCTTTTATACTGATAACAAGTTCAAACAGGTGCCATTAATACAGGTAACGAGTGGAGGACAGAGGAGCCTCTTAAAGAAGAAGTTACAGGTCTGTGAGAGACAGAAATCTTGCTTGTTTGTAGGTGACAAATACTTATTTTCCACCATAATTTGCAAATAAATTCATTAAAAATCCTCCAATGTGATTTTCTGGATTTTTTTTCTCATTTTGTCTGTCATAGTTGAACTGTACCTATGATAAAAATACAGGCCTCTCTCATCTTTAATCAGTGGGAGAACTTGCACAATTGGTGGCTGATTAAATACTTTTTTTGCCCCACTGTACAGTATCTGTGTCATCTATAATCTAACTATGATTTGTAACAATACATTTTGAGTTTGTCTCTACAGTTGATTCAATAAAACACTATGACAAAATAATATAATTTAATGTAACGTTTGTGGAAAATGAGAAGGAACAAAACAGAGACTTTTAGCTTACAATATTTATATATTTTGAGGGAACAAAAAAGGTTTAGGTACATTAATAATGTAATTATGCATAAATAAATAATAAATGTTTATACATTTTTATAAATTAATTATACAACCCCTTCCAGGCTGTACCCTGGTTAACTATGTTGTGTCTATGTCTTTCAATAACACTACTATTTTTACTGAAACGCATGGAGCATACATTCACATTAGAAAACTAAAATATCACTTAAGAAATTACAGATTTCTTACAGTACATATGTTTAACATTTTACATCTTTTATATTCAATACCTGCTTAAAGTCTGCAAACGATGAACACATCAGACAATGTATATCTCCTTGTAGACACACAATTATACAAAAACAAAAATGTTAACTCAGAGTAGAAACTTTAAAGTTTAACATCAGTCGAACTCTGTTCCGAATCAGACTGAGGTTCATCCCATATATGATAGGATTTAACAGAGGAGGAACGACTAGGAATTCCACAGCCATGATATTTCTCAGTTCCAGCAGACTGGTATTACTGCCATAACGAGCGTACATCACGTCAAATAGAAGAGATAGACTGAAGTTAATCAGAGTAATCAGATGAGGTAGACAGGTCTGCATGAACTTCCTCCTCTGCATCTGGGAACGCAAAGAAATCTTTACGATGTTTACATACGATATCAGGATTAGTAGTGTTTGAGACAACTGAGATGATGTGAAAATGAAACCATAGAGGTTGTTCAGACTGGTGTCAACACATGACAGCTTCACAACCGCCCAGTTTGAGCAGTAAAGTTTATCAACCTCAATACTACAGAGGGGTAATCTAACGATTAGTACAACTCCAACTGAAACTTCTATCCATGAGATAAGCCACGTTAGAAGAATCAGTGTCCAGACTTTTCTAATAGTCATAATAGAGTGGTAGTGTAGTGGCTTGCAGATAGCAACATATCTGTCATAAGCCATCACTGTAAGGTTGGTAAATTCACAGTGAACATAGGAGTAGATAAAAAATATCTGGGTCAAGCACCCAATGTATGTTATCACATGAGAGTCAGATAAAATGTCAAATAGTATCTTTGGGTAGAAAGATGAAGCGCCAATGATTCCATTAATACACAGATTACAGAGGAATAAATACATTGGGTCATGTAACATTTGTCCTGTAACAACAGTGAAGATCAGAGTTAGATTTATAAAAATGGTGAAGAGATATACGAGCAGAATAAGTACAAAGTAGATGTATCGGTTTGTCTGCGTCACATTCAATCCGTGCAGCACAAACACGATCTCCCGGGAGGAGTTGAACTGGGATGTCATTAACAGCAGGTAAAAAGGCTAATGTTTAGATGACCTGAAAGGTTGAGGTTAGTTTTGTTTAAATAAAAAAAAATGTGATTACTTTCTTTTAGCAACTTCTATGGTTACAGCAGTACTGTCTGCATCACAACATTGACAGCTTGTCTACAAACAGTGTTTTCATTAAATCAGGTACCGAAGGTGATTCTGACTGAAGGCAAAACCAAACCCATCTGACTTAAGCACAGACCTACAGTACAATGCAGTTATTCCATGAGCACATTATGATCTACATGAAATAAACAAAACATCTCCTTTACAAATAACTGAAATCAAAGTTCGGTAAGAACTGAAGGTAATGAACCAGAACCAATTATTGTCAAAATCCAAGATGAGATTTCAATTTGAGGAAAAAACCTTCATGATGAATATTGTCGATGACCAAAAGCAATATATGAAAATTAATTTTCTCTGTAAATGTGTTTAATCACCCAGGGTGAACTGGGAACGTCTGGAGGAGGCCCCTGTCCGAAAGATCTTCAACTCACACCTCCGGCGGAGCTTTTCAGGCATCCCTGTGGAGGTTGGGGGCATTGAACCTGAGTGGGCAATGTTCAAAGCTTCTATTGCTGAAGCTGCGGCGGTGAGCTGTGGTCTCAAGGTCCTAGGTGCCTCAAGGGGTGGTAACCCTAGAACACCGTGGTGGACCACGGTGGTCAGGGAAGCTGTCCGACTGAAGAAGGAGGCCTTCAGGGATATGCTAGCCCTGGGGACTCCGGAGGCAGTTGCAGGGTACCGACAGGGGGCTGCAGCCGCTGCCGTGTCAGAGGCAAAGCAGCGGGTGTGGGAGAAGTTTGGAGAAGCTATGGAGAAGGACTTTCGGTCGGCACCAAAATGCTTCTGGAAAACCGTTCGGCACCTCAGAAGGGGAAAACGGGAACCATCCAAGCTGTGTACAGTAAGGATGGGACACTGTTGACCTCAACTGATGATGTGATCGGGCGCTGGAAAGAGCATTTTGAGGAGCTCCTGAATCCGACCTACACGCCCTCTAGTACAGAGGCAGAGCTGGAGGCTGATGGAGGGTCATCGTCAGTTTCCCTGGGGGAAGTCGCTGAGGTAGTCAAACAACTCCACAGTGGCAAAGCCCCAGGGACTGATGAGATTCGTCCAGAAATGCTAAAAGCTTTGGGTGGGGAAGGGCTGTCTTGGTTGACACGCCTCTTCAACATTGCATGGAAGTCTGGGACAGTGCCAGAGGAGTGGCAGACCGGGGTGGTGGTTCCCTCTTTAAAAGGGGGACCAGAGAGTGTGTGCCAATTACAGAGGTATCACACTCCTCAGCCTCCCTGGTAAAGTGTACTCCAAAGTGCTGGAAAGGAGGGTTCGGCCAATAGTCGAACCTCAGATTGAAGAGGAACAATGCGGTTTTCGTCCTGGCCGGGGAACCACGGACCAGCTCTTTTCTCGCAAGGATCCTGGAGGGGGCCTGGGAGTATGCCCATCCAGTCTACATGTGTTTTGTGGATCTGGAGAAGGCGTATGACCGGGTACCCCGGGATCTTTGTGGGAGGTGCTGCGGGAGTATGGGGTGAGGGGTCTCTTCTCAGGGCCATCCAATCTCTGTACGCTCAAAGCATGAGCTGTGTCCGTGTCCTCGGCAGTAAGTCGGATTCGTTCCCGGTGGGGGTTGGCCTCCGCCAGGGCTGCGCTTTGTCACCAATCCTGTTTGTAATATTCATGGACAGGATATCAAGGCGTAGTCATGGGGGAGGGGTTCCGTTCGGTGGGCTGATGGTCACATCACTGCTTTTTGCGGATGATGTGGTCCTGATGGCCTCATCGGTCGGTGACCTTCAGCACTCACTGGATCGGTTCGCAGCCGAGTGTGAAGCGGCTGGGATGAGGGTTAGCACCTCTAAATCTGAGGCCATGACTCTCAGCAGGAAACCGGTGGAGTGCCTACTCCGGGTAGGGAATGAGTCCTTACTCCAAGTGAAGGAGTTCAAGTACCTCGGGGTCCTGTTCGAGTGAGGGAACAATGGAGCGGGAGTTTGGTCGGAGGATCGGAGCAGCGGGGGCGGTGTTGGCTTCACCGCACCTGTAGACGAAAAGAGAGCTGAGCCGAAAGGCAAAGCTCTCGATCTACCGGTCAATCTTTGTTCCTACCCTCACCTATGGTCATGAAAGCTGGGTCATGACCGAAAGGATCGCGGGAAATGGGTTTTCTCAGAAAGGTGGCTGGCCTCTCCCTTAGGGATAGGGTGGAGCTCAGTCATCCGAGAGGAACTCGGAGTAGAGCCGCTGCTCCTTTGCATAGAAAGGAGCCAGTTGAGGTGTCGGGCATCTTGTAAGAATGCCACCTGGGCGCCTCCCTAGAGAGGTGTTCCAGGCACGTCCAGCTGGGAGGAGACCGGGAAGACCCAGGACTAGGTGGAGAGATTATATCTCCACACTGGCCTGGGAACGCTGATTCCCAGTCAGAGCTGGCTAATGTTGCCCGGGAAAGGGAAAGAGCTGCTACCCCGCGACCCGACCCCGGATAAGCGGTTGAAGATGAGATGAGATGAGATGTGTTTAATCATATGGTCATATTTCTGTACGGCCGTTCTAACTATTAACATATTAAAATGCCACTCCCGGATATAGTCAGATCATACATGGGTCTGATCCTTCTCCACTCTCGGACCTGCTTTTTTATTGGGTAGATTCAGAGTAAACAAACCGTCATAGCAACATGTGACATGCAAAGAGTAATTATACATTCCTCCCCTGAGGTCACTTTAGTATTGAAGCCAAATCAATAAGATCACTAACGAGGTTCCAAAATATAGCAAAATAATATTTCTTATATTATTAATAAGTTTAATAAGTTACGTTAATGTTCTCCACAAATTGCAAAGTTAATTTATTAATAACACTTGCAACAATAAAGACACATTTTAGCCCATCCTGGAACAATCATTCAATCACATTTATTTTATTTTAAATTGTCACTAAGTGCTTTCACAAACACACAGCCTGAACCCGACAGAGCAGGCATCAACAAGTGGCTTGCAGGACACACATTTATTGACAGCTGAGCTCATCATCTTAAGGAAATACAGGCATAAATAAATACATAAATAAACATAAACAAACATAAATAATGAAAAAAGAATATAGAAACCTATGATAATGGAAATAAATACAAATATAATGAATATTAATTTATATATTTACATTGACGGTGAACATTGAACCAAAATTTTTATAGGTGTAAATGTATTAATTGAGATCTTTATTTATGTATATATTTATATATAATTATGGCATGTTTGTTCCTCCACGTCTCCAGCACACTACCAATCAGGCTAATATGATAGAGTGGCCAGACGAAAGCTCATCCCCAGTAAAAGGCACATAACAGCCTGTTATGGTCCTGATTAGACAAACTCAAAGCAGTTTGTCATGTGCCGTTTTTATATAAAATACTGAAGACATGAACACATGTTTTTTGCAATCTTAATGCTTTTTACGTTTTAAGTATTCTTGTTTCCTAAGACCCCAGATTCAGTACCATCCAGAATGATTGGCGTCGTAGTAAAATATCAGCAACATGGCCTCTTGTTGTTGTTGCTCTCAAAAGATCCTTTAATCAGACATTTTAAAGTTAATTTTGTTCAATTAAAAAAATATTAACATAAACTTGACTGCGAAACATATTGGCATTGCTGTATTTAGTACTTTGCTCACTTTCCCTTTGCCAAGATAACAGCTCTGCGTCATCAACAAATACATATTGTTTGTGAGGGGAAAGATTTTTTTAAATACTGACCAACAAACTTTCATATTGTTTTCTGTACAAAACTAAACAATGTAAATTGTCCTAACTCGGTTGCAACAATTTTTTGTGATTTATTGTTTATGGAATTTATGACATCAGGGCTACATCCAGATTTTGTTTGACCGTAAAACAGCACTGCCAGCAGGGCTACATTTAAAATGATGTGGCTTTTTACATTATATTACATTACATTATTTACAGGACAACCCGAAACCACCTATCTTAAAAATCAACCTATTGAACAATGCAGTGATCAGTATACCACATTTGTGTCTACGCTATATATTGTAGATAATATATTGTCATGTTTAGTTATTGAAAAAAAATTTGTTAAACAATAGATAGCTGACAAAATCCTCCTTAATTGAAAACAAGGTAAGAAAAGTTTTTTTACCAAATGGTTTGTCTAAATAATTAGTGCATAGTTTCCTAATAACAATATGTGGCTTAACTAACAAATCATCATGTTGAAAATCTTTTTTACTCTATTCCGAATTCGACTGAGGTTCATCCCATATATGATAGGATTTAACAGAGGAGGAACAACTAGGAATTCCACAGCCATGATATTTCTCAGGGCCAACAGACCCATATTAGCGCCATATCGAGCGTACATCACATCAAAGAGGATGGAAATGGTGAAGTTAGTCATGGTGATTAGATGAGGTAAACAGGTCTGCATGAACTTACTCCTTTGTGCATGCGAACGCAAGCATGCATAGATAATATTCAAATAGGAAATAAATATACATATGAATTGAAACATGTGAAATGTTATCCCAATAAAGCTGTACGTGTTGTTAAGAGTTACATCAATGCATGAAAGCTTAACAATTGCCGCAATTGAACAGTAAAGTTTATCAATGCCGACACCACAGAGGGGTAACCTGGCTAATAGTACCAAATCGATGCCACATTCCAGCCATGAGATGAGCCATATTAGAAGAATCAGTGTCCAGACTTTTCTAACAGTCATAACAGAGTGGTAGTGTAGTGGCTTGCAGATAGCAACATATCTGTCATAAGCCATCACTGTTAGGTTGGTACATTCACAGTAAATATAGGAGTAGATGAAAAATATCTGGTTCATGCACGCAATATAAGTTATTACATGAGAGTCAAATAAAATGTCAAAAAGTATCTTTGGGTAGAAAGATGAAGCACCAATGATCCCATTAACACACAGATTACAGAGATATAAATACATTGGGTCATGTAACAGTTTCTCCAGAAAAATAGTCAAGATCAATGTTAGATTCATAAATATTGTAAAAAGATACAGAATTAGAATGAATACAAAGTAGATGTGTCTGTTTGTCTGCGTCACATTCAGTCCTTGCAGCACAAACACGATCTCCTGAGAGGAGTTGAACTGGGATGTCATTGCCATCAGACAAACACGTTCAGTTAATATTATTTAACAACAATTTGATGTTGCTCTATCTGTAATTGCCAAACATACAGCATATCCGCAAAGATCACAAAAAATAAATGTTCACCATCATTGTTTTTGGTATGTTGATTTTAAGCACGTCCCAAAACACATCCTTCTGCAGGTACCACACTGTAGTGAAGACGATTTCCAACGCAATCACATTCTTGTGCCTATGAAGCAATTTTTTCAAGACATAAAAATAAAAATATTTAGCATTATTATTTAGGTGCTAAAACAAAGCATGAAAATGTTATGTTGTCTAAATAAATTGTAAAATCATTAAAACAAGACTAAGAAAACCATTGAATCCCCTTTAAAGTAGTTTATCCAGAACTGTGTTGTTTTGCATGTTCTCCATACTGGACATTATTACAGACCCCAGGTCATACCGTGAAATTAAACTTCTCCACTGTTTGTTCCCTTTCTTTTATTGGGTTGAATCTCATTATCTAAACTGCCATAGCAACATTTGAGAGAGAGAGTGTGACAACAGACAGTGCGGCAACAACAAAAAAAGTAATACATGCTATAGACTATAAAGGTTAATGCCATTTGGTTTACTGGGAATTGGTCACCCCAAATAGAACAAGATGACATGCGTCTAATATCACCAGACCCCAAGAGGTGGTCAATGCAGAACAAATCACAATGCCAATGACAGAGAAACACCAGCATACTTTGCGTGAATAGACTAATACAACTAATTACCCTAACTTTAAACTATAAAAAATTATTTAGAAGCAGTCAGGGTGTTCTGACTAATAGAGCAAACTGGGTTTACTTCTAGCAGCTATGTTTCATCAGTGTTTAGATTTAGACTTGTTTTGCCAAATACATTGAAATTAATTTATTAAAATGAATGTGCAATTGACCACTGAGAGTTCCGAGTGAATGTGAATGTGAGGAGCAGGCTATAGTCAGTTTGGTTCCTGGGGCATGCTTCTAAGGCTTTCTTTGGTCGAAGAAAGAAACAGATGTCTGTGGCTTTGGTCCTGATAACCAAATGACCTTTGGTTCAGGTCATTTTTACCATCTGAGGTCTGCTCATCAGGAAGTCCAGGATCACATTGCAAAGGGAGGTGTTAAGACCCAGGGTCCTGAGATTAGGAACGATTGTCATATTGTCATTGCTGTATTTAGTTGTCATAAAGCCCTCTGAAGCACGTTTGTTTATTTGTTCGAATTACAGTGTAACTGTAAGGTACCAGTATTATTTTGATTCATGCGTTTGTTTGGATGTACTCGTGAAACAAGGGAATGATGAAATCCCTCAAACGCTGGATCAATTCACTGGGAGAGGCAATGACGCAGGTGATGGCCAAGCTCCACTGGAAACCATTATCTCCTTCCCCGCCACCAGAGGGCCATGATTCTCATCGATTGCCACCCCGGGTTTATGAGATGCCAGGGGTTCCTGCTACAGTTGGACCTTTATAAAAAGTCCTTCAGCCCTGATCTTCTGTTTTTCGGAGAAGGCTCTTGTGTGGGCTACTGCAGTCTGGCAGGTGGGCGGCGGAGTATTGGCGGATTACGGGGCTTTCGTTCTCCTCTTCCGGTCAATTATCGACCATCCACCCGAGGGCGGAGAGGCAGGAGAGTGACTGATTTTCCGGCTGCAGGGAACCCGAGGCGTTCAGGGCTATGCTTTGGAGATTCGGACCCTGGCAGCGGGGGCAGGATGGGGCGACTGGGCCCAAATTGACCAAATCTGGTGCCACCTGCAGCCTGAAGTCCACCGAGAGCTGGCCTGTCGTGATGCCCTGCTAACCTTTAACCAGCTGGTCGACATGACCATCCGGCTGGACAACCTGGCCTCCCGAGAGATTACCCGGTCCATGGAATGTGAAATTTGTGGCAGGAAAGGGCACACAGCCTCCTACTGTTTTCAATGATCAAGAAGGGCAGTGTGTAATAGGCCTAGTCACACAACGGAAAAAGCAGTGCAGCGGTTCCTGGGTTTTTCCAACTACTACCGCAGATTTATTTAGCCTTGGTAAAATAGCAGCTCCTATTACGTCTCTGTGGAAGGGTGATGTTTACATCTGGTTCACCCAGAACCCGTCGCTTCCATTCGATCAGGCACACCGATCAGGCACACCGAGTTACCTTGCCAAGCTAGAAGAGGGGGGAGTACTGTGATAAACTCCTCCGTAGCGTTACGAGTGCAGATGGGCGGACTGCGACGATCGTCTTTGCCGGCCTTCTAGCCATCTCTGTGTATGTGTTAACCATTGTCTTGTCATGTTATCACACACACCAGGTGTCCATCCCGTCATAGGACAGATTATATAAGTCTCCCCCCTGTATGTGTTAATCACTGTCTTGTCATGTTATCACACACACCTGGTGTCCATCCCGTCATAGGACAGATTATATAAGTCTCCCCCCTGTATGTGTTAATCACTGTCTTGTCATGTTATCACACACACCTGGTGTCCATCCCGTCATAGGACAGATTATATAAGTCTCCCCCCTGTATGTGTTAATCACTGTCTTGTCATGTTATCACACACACCTGGTGTCCATCCAGTCATAGGACAGATTATATAAGTCTCCCACCTGTATGTGTTAATCACTGTCTTGTAATGTTATCACACACACCTGGTGTCCATCCAGTCATTAGGACATATTATATAAGTCTCCCCCCTGTATGTGTAAATCACTGTCTTCTAATGTTATCACACACACCAGGTGTCCATCCAGTCATAGGACAGATTATATAAGTCTCCCCCTGTATGTGTTAATCACTGTCTTGTCATGTTATCACACACACCAGGTGTCCATCCAGTCATTAGGGCAGATTATATAAGTCTCCCCCCTGTATGTGTTAATCACTGTCTTGTAATGTTATCACACACACCTGGTGTCCATCCGGTCATAGGACAGAAGTCTCCCCGCTGTGTGTTCGGTGTCTTTGTGTGGTATTGTTACATCTCGTGAAACTGTAAGAAAGGAATATGAGGGAGGATATATTATACTGTGTCGGCTTGGACACTTGTTTATTTGTTCAAATTACAGTGTACCTGCAGGTACCGGTATTATTTAGATTCATGCGTTTGTTTGGATGTGAATCCCTCAGATGCTACCCCTCCTGAGCTTGGCTTTTTCCTGTGTGTTGCATCCTCACTCAGTCGTGACATTAGTACCTTGCTCACTTTTCCTTTGCCAAGATAACCGCTCTGCGTCATCAACAAATACATATTGTTTGTGAGGGGGAAGAACACCAGAAAATGTGTCTTTATGATTCTTCCTCCATACTGAAACTCCTCAGATCCCGATTCTCACTCCTGGACTCTCTTCCTCAGCTCACTTCACATGATTTCCGTGGGATGTAAGTTTAAAAAAATGAAATGTTCAGGTACACATCTACTGGAGACAAATCAACAAACAATGTTGGAAAGTCCCTGCTGATACGACAGATTGAACATATTCAGAAAATCTCAACACAGTATTTACACACACATGACAAGATACAGACATAAGATTTTTTGAAATACTGACCAACAAACTTTCATATTTTTTTTTGTAATTATTTTTTTTTGTGATTTATTGTTTATGGAATTTACGACATCAGGGCTACATGCAGATTTAGTTTGACCGTAAAACAGCACTGCCAGCAGGGCAACATAGATATCTCTCATTTAACAATGATGTGGCTTTTTACATTATATTATATACAGGACAAACCGAAACGACCCAACTTCAAAATCCAAGTACAGTACAATGCAGTGATCAATATACCACAATTATGTCTTCTCTATGTATTGTAGATAATATATTGTCACGTTAAGTTATTGAATCAAATTTAAAAAGTGAGTTGAACAATAGATAGCTGACAAAATAATTTCCTAAATGGAAACCAGTTAAGAAAAGTTTTTTAACCAAACGGTTTATTGTCTAAACAATTAGACGTTAGATTCCTAATAACATGATGTGGCCAAACTAACAAATCATCTTGTTGAACATCTGTCGAACTCTGTTTCGAATCCGACTGATGTTCATCCCATATATGATTGGATTTAACAAAGGAGGAACGACTAGGAATTCCACAGCCATGATATTTCTCAGGGCCAGCAGACCCATATCCGTGCCATATCGAGTGTACATCACATCAAAGAGGATGGAAATGGTGAAGTTAGTAATGGTGATTAGATGAGGTAAACAGGTCTGCATGAACTTACTCCTTTGTGCTTGTGAACGCAAGCATGCCTTGATAATATTCAAATAGGAAATAAAAATGCATATAAATTGAAATAGGTGAAAAGTTATTCCAATAAAGCTGTAGATGTTGTTAAGAGTTGTATCAATGCATGAGAGCTTAACAATTGCCAAATTTGAACAGTAAAGTCTATCAATGTTAACACCACAGAGGGGTAATTTAGCTAATAGTACCATACAAATGCCACATTCCAGCCATGATAAAATCCAGGTTAATAGAATCAATATCCACACTTTTCTAACAGTCATAATAGAGTGGTAGTGTAGTGGCTTGCAGATAGCAACATATCTGTCATAAGCCATCACTGTTAAGTTACTACATTCACAGTAAATATATGAGAATACAAAAAATATCTGACTCATGCAAGCAAAATAAGTTATCACATGAGAGTCAAATAAAATATCATAAAGTATCTTTGGGTAGAAAGCTGAGGCACCAATAATCCCATTAATACACAGATTACAGAGGAATAAATACATTGGGTCATGTATCAGTTTATCCAGAAAAATAGTAAATATTAATGTTAGATTGATAAACATTGTTGAAATATATAACATTAGAATAAATACAAAGTAGATGTGTCTGTTTGTCTCTGTCACGTTCAGTCCTTGCAGCACAAACACTATCTCCCAGGAGGAGTTGAACTGGGATGTCATTGCCATCAAACACACACACGTTCAGTTTATCTTATTTAACGATAATTTGATGTTGTTCTATCTGCAACTGCCAAACATACAGCATATCTGGAAAATCTCCAAAATGTATGCACACCATCATAGCTTTTGGGTATCTTGATTGAAATCCCAAAAAACATCTTTCTTTAGGATTTACCTCCAGACCGGTACATTCCAGTACATTCCAGTGAATATGATTTCTAACACAATCACATTCTGGTGTCTATGTTGCATATCAGTTGATTGTTTAGTTCAATAAATAGACATGGAAATTATTTAAATACTAAAACAAAGTACCAACATGTTGTCAATAAGTTGTCTTAATAAATTGAATCATAAAGCAAGTGTACAAATAATCTTATTTAAGGTGGTTATCCAGATCTGTGTTGAATTGGATCTTCTCTGTACTGGACATTATTACAGACTTTCTCCTCCTCACCAGAACAGGTCATACCTGGGCATTGAACTTCTTCACTCGTTGGCCTATTCTTTTATTGGGTTGAATCTCATTATCTAAACTGCCATAGCAACATTGGAGAGGGAGTGACAAGCAGTGTGCCAAAAACTAAATTTTTTTTAAAGCAGTTGTATAGGCTATCATGGTTAATGCCATTTGGTTAACTGTGAATTGGCCACCCCTAAGAGAACAAGATGACATGTGTCATATATCACTTAATTCTAGGCCCCATGGGGTGATCACTGCAGAACAAGTCACAATGCCTGTTACAGAGAAAAGTTTAGCAATTAGTTCTGCTTTTTTAATCATTGGAGTCCTTTTAATTCTCACTCACTCATCATCTCTCACCCTTTTAATTTGATACCATAATTGCGTATTAGTCATTCAGAAAACAAGTATTTTCTTTCCCTGAACATGATAGACTGCAAAAAAAAATGAATGTGCAATTGTCCAGTGAGAATTCTGAGTGAATGTGAATGTGGGGAGCAGGCTATAGTCAGTGTGGTTCTGTTTGAATGTGAGGAGCAGACTATAGTCAGTTTGGTTCTGTGTAAATATGGGGAACAGGCTATAGTCAGTGTGGTTCTGTGTGAATGTGGGGACCAGGCCATAGTCAGTGTGGTTCTGTGTGAATGTGGGGACCAGGCTATAGTCAGTTTGGTTCTGTGTGAATGTGGTGGACCAGGCTATAGTCAGTTTGGTTCTGGGTGAATGTGGGGAGCAGGTTATGTCAGTGTGGTTCTGTGTGAATGTGGGGACCAGGCTATAGTCAGTTTGGTTCTGGGTGAATCTGGGGAACAGGCTATTGACAGGTTGGTACGGGGGCATGTTTCTAAAATATACTTTGCTATAGGAAAAAAATAAATTATTGTGGCGAGAGGCTTTGGTCCTAACAGACCTCAACCTTCTGCAGCTGGGAGAGTTCTGAATTGTCCATTCCCAGAGTGAGAGGGATCACCCTCAACTTTTGCTGCTTGCTTCAGCGTCCCGGAGGTGTATAGGTCGTGTAGAGATGGAAGATTACAGCCAGTAACCAGCTGCTCTGCAGTGCGGATGATGGCTGCAGCCTGCCCTTGTCCTTGACAGTGGCTGCAGCTTACCAGATGGTGACCAAGGAGGACGGGATGGATTCAATGATGGCAGTGTAAAGTGAAATAATAATTTCAGGAAGAAAAAATCCAACTATAGATATAAAAAACAGGTAGAAATGGGGAATTTGGACAATATAAATATAACATCTAAACATCTAATGTTAATTGAATGTACATTGAAACCACAGCATGATAATGCCATTTATTATGTAATTGGGCTGGAGATTTGTTTCAAATGAATTCACTCCCATCATCTGTGTCCTAGACTGCTTTCATTGTATCTGTTGGAAAGCTGCCTAACTAGCAACAAAGTGAAGGAAACGTTTTTACTAGAGTTACATAGTTTGTATGTATGTATTATGTGTTTATGTATGTATGTGTGATGTTATGTTATGTTAACCTCCATGTTAGCTGCTAGGCTGATATTATTGTAACCGACTACATGTGTGATTTTCATAAATATGATGTTCTGTGATTAATCCTGTGTAAGTGACACTTCATTTCTATAATTTCTGTTTATTTCTGTTCAATCATATATACTATAAGACTAAAAGTAGGTGAACAACCGACTCTCAGACTTATATGAGCTTGTTGGACATCCCATTTGAAAACCAAAGGCAATATCATGGAGTTGCACCCACCCCCACACCATTGCAGCTAATGACAGACATCACTCTTGTGGGTAAGCCTTCCACAAGAATATCTGATTACCTCACCTGGTCCCAGCGAGCAGACTCTGTTGTAAAAACAGCCCACTTCCTGAGAAGACTGGCAGACATTTTCCACTGTAATTGTCGACAAAGTGTTACGATTGAACTTTCGAGCTAGGTTAAGGAGACCTCATAGGGTATTGTATGCCCTCGCTATTGTGATTTAACACGTCACTTGCTCTTTGGTGATTTCGGATGGGTTTTTGCATTCACCCAAAACAATCGATTTTTTTATAATATTGCTGGATTGATGGATTATGTTGTGGCTCACATACTGTATATCAAACAGATTGTATAACAATTTTAAGAAAAGCTACCATACTACAGTCTTATTTTAGATTATAGAGATGAAAATACTGACTTTCACAAACAGAGTTTTTTATGTGTCACAATTTCCTAGTTGCAGTGCAGGGAGAAGCCACACGCAGAGCGGAGAATCACGTTAACATAAAACAAACACGTAACACAAACTGAAAAACCACACAATGATTGAAAACAAAACTGCACATACTAGCATAACCCTTGTGATTAGCTAAATCAAACCAGCTGTGTGCATTAAGCAAAACAGACACAAAAACAGTGCACCCCACTAAACTCCTTGTGTGCTACTAAACCACACTGTGACACTATGTTTCAAAATGATTTGGGGGAAATGTAACTATTTTGTTCTAACTCGATTGCAACTATTTCTCTGATTTATTGTTTGAAGATTCTTATGACATCAGGGCTATTTATAAATATTGGTTGACCATACAAAAACATAGATATACCTCAAGGGTTCAAGGGTGTTTATTTGTCATTACAATAACAAGTTATGCAATGAAATGCTTAGATCTCGCCCTCCCCAGCATTGCAATACAATGATAAATAAAATTAAATAAAATTAAATAAAAAAAATAGAAATGTAAGACCTATCTAAAAAATATACATCATATAGCAAGAAATATACATCATATATGTTACGTCCCCAGTGTTCTGGGTTCGTATATTTTGATTTTATTCATTATTGAAATTATCAATATACCACATTTTTTATTTCTAATGCATTGCAAATAGAGATTGTTAAAAGTAATTGAATCAAACTTAGAGAGGAAATTAAATAAAAGAAAGCTGACTGAATTATTTAATACATGACAACGTATTAAGAAATGGTAATGTAAAGAATGTTTAAAAAATACTAATTGTCTTAATAATTTGTTCATGCTTTCTTAAAGACAACATGTGGCTAAACTAACAAATCATCTTTTTGAACATCAGTCGAACTCTGTTTCGAATCCGACTGAGGTTCATCCCATATATGATAGGATTTAACAGAGGAGGAACAACTAGGTATTCCACAGCCATGATATTTCTCAGGGCCAACAGACCCATATCCGTGCCATATCGAGCGTACATCGCATCAAAGAGGATGGAAATGGTGAAGTTAGTCATGGTGATTAGATGAGGTAAACAGGTCTGCATGAACTTACTCCTTTGTGCTTGTGAACGCAAGCATGCATAGATAATATTCAAATAGGAAATAAAAATAGATGTAAATTGAAAGAGGTGACAAGATATTTGAATAAAGCTGTAGGTGTTGTTAAGAGTTGTATCAATGCATGAGAGCTTAATAATTGCAGCAGTTGCGCAGTAAAGTTTATCAATGCCGACACCACAGAGGGGTAACCTAGCTAATAATACCATAACAATGCCACATTCCAGCCATGACAAAAGCCACGTTAAAAGAATCATTATCCACACTTTTCTAATAGTCATAATAGAGTGGTAGTGTAGTGGCTTGCAGATAGCAACATATCTGTCATAAGCCATCACTGTTAGGTTACTACATTCACAGTAAATATAGTAGTAGATGAAAAATATCTGACTCATGCACGCAATATATGTTATCAAATGAGAGTCAAATAAAATATCATAAAGTATCTTTGGGTAAAAGGCTGAAGCACCAATGATCCCATTAATACACAGATTACAGAGGAATAAATACATTGGGTCATGTAACAGTTTCTCCAGAGAAATTGTCAAGATCAATATAATATTTGAAAATATTGTTAAAAGATATAGGATCAGAATAAGTACAAAGTAGATGTGTCTGTTTGTCTGCGTCACATTCAGTCCTTGCAGCACAAACACTACCTCCTGAGAGGAGTTGAACTGGGATGTCATTGACATCAGACACACACACGTTCAGTTAATCTTATTTAACAACAATTTGATGTTGTTCTATCTGTAACTGCAAAACAAACAGCATCACTGCAAAGATCTCAAAAAATGTATGTTCAACTTCATAGTTGTTGGTATCTTGATTGAAAGCACATCCCAAAACACATCCTTCTTCAGGACCGACCTACTGTTCATTCCAGTAAATATGATTTCCAAGACAATCACATTCTGGTGTCTATGAAGTAATTCAGTTGAAAAAAGCTCAAATAATTATATATTCTTAGAAAATATTGTACATTCTCCTTGATCCTCTTTAAGGTAAATATCCAAATTTGTGTTGAATTGCATCTTCTCTGTACTGGACATTATTACAGACTTTCTCCTCCTCACCAGACTAGGTCATACCTGGGTATTAAACTTCTCCAGTCTTTATCCCATTCCTTTATCGGGTTGAATCTCATTATCTAAACTGCCATAGCAACATTTCAGAGGGAGTGACAACACACCGTGCGGCAAAAACAAAAACATTTTTTTCATCAAATTTACAAGCTATCATGGTTAATGCCATTTGGTTAACTGTGAATTGGCCACCCCTAATAGAACAAGATGACATGCGTCATATATCACTAGATTCCAGGCCCCATGTGGTGGTCAATGCATAACAAGTCACAATGCCTATAACAGAGCAATATTTGGGTAAATAGGCCAATACAAATAATTAGCCTAACTATAAACAATAACAATAATTCATAAGCAGTCAGGCTGTTCTGAATAATGAAGCACACGCGGGTTTACTTCTAGCAACTATAACTCATCAGTGTTTAGATTTACTAAAAGTTCGGCAATGGGTTCAGATAATTTAGTGTGTTACAATAATAACTTTTTTGACATAAAGAAAACAAATATTTACTTTCCCTGATGTCACGAGTGTGGTGAGCTTTGTTCCACCCAGGGAGTTTAGTGGGGTGCACTTCCTGTGTCTGGTGATTGTTTTGTTGTTAGCACGGCTGGGGCTTGATAGCAATCACCACAGCTAGTTAACACTGTAGTTTGGTTTCCTCTTTTTCGGTTATTATTATATGTTACGTCCTATGTGTGGTGAGTTGTGATATACTAGTTCAAACGTTTGTATGTATTCCGTAAGACCCTATGTTAGCGCAATTTGATTTTCCTTCAGTTGAGTTTTCCTGTTCGTTGTTCCGTGTTTATTTTATGTGAATAAATACCACAAAGGGATATACTCACTCTGCGCATGGTTCTTCCCTGCTGCTAACTATCAGCACTGTTGAAAGTGTTTAATGATCTACTGTCGGTTGTTGATTCTGGGAAAAATGCTGGTCTGATTTTACTAGATCTCACTGCTGCCTTTGATATGGTGGACCATGGCATCCTTATTGCGAGATTGGAACAATGGGCTGGGAGAAAGGGGACTGCATTGAAGTGGTTTACTTTGTATCTGACAGACAGAACATTTTCAGTCACTATGGATAGTTTTGCATCATCTGTAGGGCCTGTTTCCTCTGGAGTCCCGCAAGGTTCTGTTCTGGGGCCAATTCTTTTTAATCTATATATGCTCCCTGTCACGTCCGGGCTCACGGGCAGGTAACAGGTAGGACACAGCCGCAGAGATTCTCAATAGTGAGGAGGTTTATTACCAAAGAGGCAGAACACAAACTAGAAACAGAGAACTTGAAACAAAACAGAGGATCATTACACAGACACAAAAACCCATGAACATGCAAACATAGAACCAAACAAATGTACCTTGAAACAATGAACCGACAAACTGACACAGACCAAACTATATACAGACACTAACTAACAAACAGAAACCAGGTGTGGCGAAAACACAGGCGAATCCAATGTCCTTGATTCTCTCCCTCTCTGCTGACGGGGGGGGGGGGTGCCAACACTGGCATAGAGAGGTACAGCCAACTCCTGGCATAGAGGGGGACAGATAGTGGTTCCTGACAGTATCCCCCCCTCCCAAGCACTGCAGGGATGGTCTCGGAGACAGGAAAAGGGTCCAGGAGCAATAGGATATGTGTGCACGGATGAAAAACTGAGACATCAAGTAGTCCAGGCCGGCCGTGGAAGACCCCCCTGATGATCTTGCCACGCGAAGAACTCGTTGTGCCACCACCTCTGCTCCGCCGGCTCAACCACCCTCTCCCCCACCCAGACCAGATAGTCTATTAACACCTCCCAGTCCTCCCGTTGGGCCTTCTCCAAGGCCGGAGGCACACCTGGGGTGGAGAACGGCGGTGAGGCAGGTCTCTTGGGCTGCGGAGTGGCGGCCATCTTGGGCAGGTGATAAAGCCATTGCGGTAGCTGCTCCTAGGTTGTAGAATCAGCTTTCCCTTCACATTAGGCAGGCATCCTCACTATTGGTCACTATTAGGTTGTGGAATCAGCTTCCCCTTCACATTAGGCAGGCATCCTCACTATTGGTCACTATTAGGTTGTGGAATCAGCTTCCCCTTCACATTAGGCAGGCATCCTCACTATTGGTCACTATTAGGTTGTGGAATCGGCTTCCCCTTCACATTAGGCAGGCATCCTCACTATTGGTCACTATTAGGTTGTGGAATCAGCTTCCCCTTCACATTAGGCAGGCATCCTCACTGTTGGTCACTATTAGGTTGTGGAATCGGCTTCCCCTTCACATTAGGCAGGCATCCTCACTATTGGTCACTATTAGGTTGTGGAATCAGCTTCCCCTTCACATTAGGCAGGCATCCTCACTATTGGTCACTATTAGGTTGTGGAATCAGCTTCCCCTTCACATTAGGCAGGCATCCTCACTATTGGTCACTATTAGGTTGTGGAATCGGCTTCCCCTTCACATTAGGCAGGCATCCTCACTATTGGTCACTATTAGGTTGTGGAATCGGCTTCCCCTTCACATTAGGCAGGCATCCTCACTATTGGTCACTATTAGGTTGTGGAATCGGCTTCCCCTTCACATTAGGCAGGCATCCTCACTATTGGTCACTTTTAGGTTGTGGAATCGGCTTCCCCTTCACATTAGGCAGGCATCGTCACTATTGGTCACTATTAGGTTGTGGAATCGGCTTCCCCTTCACATTAGGCAGGCATCCTCACTATTGGTCACTATTAGGTTGTAGAATCAGCTTCCCCTTCACATTAGGCAGGCATCCTCACTATTGGTCACTATTAGGTTGTGGAATCAGCTACACTGGAAACACACCTGTATTCACAAGCGTTTTCCACTAGCTTGTGAGTTGAAATTTTACTTATGTGACTTTGTTTTAAATTGTTATCACTGTATTTCTCATGTTATCTTTGTGTATTGTTTAGCACATCGGTCAGCGCTGCTTTGTTTAAGTGTGCTTTATGAATAAATGTACTTACTTACTTCTTCCCTGCACTATACCTAGGATATCGTAACAGAATAACCGACCATGAAAATGAGCCAGCAGAGCCTGACATTGGGAGTTATCCTCGGAGATTAGACTCTCCGAGAAGAGAGTCTCCAACCGTCACACGGAGCAGTGGGGAAGGCTTTAGCCGGAGACGCCTGAAGAGGACTACAAGCGTCTCCATGCTTATTTTGGTTCCGATCCACCTATGCGGTTATCTTTCGCGACATCTGGTCCGCGGTTCTCCCATGAAGAAGGAAAGAGAGCACTCCGGAGGCGCCCAAAAAAGTACCAAAATGTTGATTAAGTCGTCTGAATGTTCCTGCAATCCTTCCGATGTTTCTTTTTTCAGCATTAGTGTGGCCTTTATCGAGAGATTATTTGACCGCATGTGGGGGGTTCACAGCAACAGCTTGCGGATGCGATTGCTACACCTGGAATCCTCCGACCTTTTACCTGCTTAATTGACAATAGAAAAACACAAAGGAATAGCCCACACCTGTCCATGAAACAACTTTTGAGTCCATTGTCCAATTACCTTTGGTCCCTTGATAAAAAGGGGAACTACATATTAAACATCTGGATTTCCCAAATCCCGGTTCCAATTTGTATGTAAATACTCTCAAGTAAAGATAGGTGTGAACAACCAACACAATTCTTAGTGCGTGCCTTCTGGCAAAACTGAGCAATCGGGGAACGGCTCTTGCAACTGAAGTGATTTTTCTATTTCTAATCAACCCAGCAATTGAGTTTGTGTCCCAGTTGATTCTGAGTTATTCACACTTCAATGCAGCTAGAATGGAGAGAGTCTGAGAGAGTGACTTCATAATTCTTGGTGTGTCCATCAGAGATGACCTCACCTGGTCCCAGCAAGCAGACTCTGTTGTTAAAATAGCCCAAAAACGCGTACACTTCCAGAGGAGACTGGCTAACATTTTGGCTAACATTTTGACTATAACTGTCGACAAAGCTACTCGATTTAACTTTAGAACTAGGCTGAGGACACCTTATACACGTTACTTCTTGCTCTTTGGGGATTAAGGATAAAAAATCTAAAATAAACTTACTAAAATAGCTGTATCACATACTTTCGATCAAAACAGGTTTTAAATAACAATTTTAACAGCTGCTACCATATGAGATTCGTATTTTAGATTATAGAAAAATATACTGCAAATGTTTACCCATAATACTGACATTTACAAACAGAGTTCTTTAATTAATGTCTCAATGTTTTTTTATGAAACTAAAGTAGGATGTCCTAACTCGGTTAAGACCATTTCTGCGTTTTATTTTTTATGGAATTTATGACATCAGGGCTATTAAAAAATATTGTTTGATCGTACAACAGCACAACATATATATATCTCATTTAACAATGCTTTTTTATTTTAAACATTTTATTTGCAGGTTAAACCAAAACCACCCAAGTTTAAAATCCATTTACAGTATAATGCAGCTAATAAAATACCACATTTGTATTTTCCTAATGCATTGTAGAAAGAATATGTGTCAACAGTTTTTGAATCAAATTTAGAGAGGAAGTTAAACAACAGTAAGCTGACTTAATAATTGAATACACAAAAAACAATTTTAAAAAAATTGTCAAAAGTCCAAAATGAAAGTAAAAAATAAATGATATTGTCTAAACAATTTGTTTATGGTTTCTGATAACAAAATGTGGCTTAACTAACAAATCATCTTGTTGAACATCTGTCGAATTCTGTTTCGAATCCGACTGAGATTCATCCCATATATGACCGGATTTAACAGAGGTGGAACAACTATGAATTCCACAGCCATGATATTTCTCAGGGCCAACAGACCCATATTAGTGCCATAACGAGAATACATCACATCAAAGAGGAGGGAAATGGTGAAGTTAGTCGTGGTGATTAGATGAGGTAAACAGGTCTGCATGAACTTACTCCTTTGTGCTTGTGAACGCAAGCACGTATTGATAATATTCAAATAGGAAATAAAAATGCATATAAATTGAAATAGGTGAAAAGTTATTTGAATAAAGCTGTAGTTGTTATTCAGAGTTATATTAATGCATGAGAGCTTCATAATTGCTACAACTGTGCAATAAAGTTTATCAATATTAACACTACAGAGTGGTAACCTAGCTAATAGTACAATAGAAATGCCACATTCCAGCCATGAGAAAAGCCATATTAGAAGAATTAGTGTCCACACTTTTCTAATAGTCATAACAGAGTGGTAGTGTAGTGGCTTGCAGATAGCAACATATCTGTCATAAGCCATCACTGTTAAGTTACTACATTCACAGTAAATATAGGAGTAGATGAAAAATATCTGGTTCATGCACGCAATATAAGTTATTACATGAGAGTCAAATAAAATGTCATAAAGTATCTTTGGGTAGAAAGATGAAGCACCAATGATCCCATTAATACACAGATTACAGAGATATAAATACATTGGCTCATGTAACAGTTTCTCCAGAAAAATAGTGCAGATCAATGTAAGATTTGTAAATATTGTTAAAAGATATAGGATCAGAATGAATACAAAGTAGATGTATCTGTTTGTCTCTGTCACATTCAGTCCTTGCAGCACAAACACGATCTCCTGAGAGGAGTTGAACAGGGATGTCATTTTCGATAGACACACATGTTCAGTTAGTACTTTTTAACAACAATTTCATATAGTTCAAACTTTAACTGCTAAACCTACAGCATATTTGCAAAGATCACAAAACATTAATGTTCACATTCATTGTTTTTTGTATCAGAATTGAAAGTACATTCCAGGAAATATAATTTCCAACACAATCACATGCTGGTGTCTATTAAGAAATTCATTTAAAAAATATGCTTAAAAAATTAAACACCAGATAAATATTTTACATTATTATTTAAATGCTTAAACAAAGCACAAAAAAAGTAAAGTAAAATAAATTCATGAATTTGAATGAATCATCAAAACACGAGCACAAATAACATTGAATATCCTCTTTAAGTTGGTTATCCAGATCTGTGTTGTTGTGCATCTCCTCTGTACTGTACATTATTACAGACTTTCTCCTCCTCACCAGACCAGGTCATACCTGGGCATTAAACCTCTTCACTCTTTGTCCCATTCTTTTATCTGTTTGATCCACATTATCTAAACTGCCATAGAAACATTTCAGAGGGTGTGACAACACAGTGTGGCAAAAACAATTTTTTTTTCATCAAATCTGTCATGGTTAATGCCATTTGGTTAACTCTGAATTGGCCAACCATAATAGAACAAGATGAGATGCTAATATCTGTCTAAAATCACTTACATCCAGGCCCCAAGAGGTGGTCAATGCAGAACAAATCACAATGCCAATTACAGAGAAACACCAAATTGCTTTGTGTGAAAGAGGCCAATACAACTAATTAGGTCTTTGCACTGGCTTCCAGTCGGTTACAGAATAGATTTTACGGTGATGCTTTTAGTCTATAAATCACTGAACGGTCTGGGCCCTTCCAGTTACGCCGCATGCAACTGGAGTAAACTACCAGAAGATTTTAAATGTGGCCCGAACTTATCAATATTTAAAGCCAGCTAAAAACATTCTTCTTTTCACAAGCTCATGACTGAGCAATTCAACTTGACGACACTGTAAAGATCTCTCTACTTCCATTTTCTATTCCACATCGATTTGCCTCCTGAAGTCCACTATCATCTCCACTGTCTTCTGGGCGTTGAACTCCAGGTTGTTCAGGCAGCACCAGGACATCAGACGGTCAATCTCCCACCTGTAGGCAGACTCGTCTTCATCAGAGGAAAGTCAGATGAGGTTAGTGTCACCCGTAAACTACAGGAGCTTGACAAAATGAAGGCTGAAGGTGCAGTTATTGGTGTAAAGGGATCAGACCGACAGACTATTTTTCATCAAACACCAACTCACGAAGACCCACAAAGTCAATGCAGTTATTGACACACACCTCCTATCAAACAAAGTCAAAAAATGCATTACGGCTCCTATTGGGCTAGGAGGGTGTTGGTTAGTAGTTTCAGTCACAGTTGGTTTACATTGGGGTTTAATTAGAGTTTCACGGTTCCTAGTGGGCTAGGAGGGTGTTGGTTAGTAGTTTCAGTCACAGTTGGTTTACATTGGGGTTTAATTAGAGTTTCACGGTTCCTAGTGGGCTAGGAGGGTGTTGGTTAGTAGTTTCAGTCACAGCTGGTTTACATTGGGGTTTAATTAGAGTATCACGGTTCCTAGTGGGCTAGGAGGGTGTTGGTTAGTAGTTTCAGTCACAGCTGTTTTACAGTGGGGTTTAATTAGAGTTTCACGGTTCCTAGTGGGCTAGGAGGGTGTTGGTTAGTAGTTTCAGTCACAGCTGGTTTACATTGGGGTTTAATTAGAGTTTCATGGTTCCTAGTGGACTAGGAGGGTGTTGGTTAGTAGTTTCAGTCACAGCTGTTTTACAGTGGGGTTTAATTAGAGTATCACAGTGCCTTGTGGGTTAGGAGGGTGTTGGTTAGTAGTTTCAGTCACAGCTGTTTTAGAGTGGGGTTTAATTAGAGTATCACAGCTCTTGGTGAGTTGGTGATTATGTGTTTAAAAGTTACTCTTTGGTATTCATATTTGTTGGTTATTATTTCCAAAGTCACAACGTTATATAGAGAGGTGAGTGTTGCAAGTTGAAGGGGTGCTGTTGTTGGAATGGTTTTCATAAGTCACTATAAAGGTGCTGGTCATATAATCAGAATATCATCAAAAGGTGGTTTATTTCAGTAATTCCATTCAAAAAGTGTAACTTGGATATTATATTCATTCATTACACACAGACTGATATATCTTTATTTAATTTAATTGTGATTATTAACACTGACATCTAATGAAAAACCCAAATTCAGTATCTCTGAAAATTTGAATATTGTAAAAAAGGTTCAATATTGAAGACACCTGGTGCCACACTCTATTCAGCTAATTAACTCAAAAACACCTGAAAAGCCGTTTAAATGGTCTATCAGTTTAGTTATGTCGGCTACACAATCATGGGGAAGACTGCTGACTTGACTGCTGTCCAAAAGACGACCATTGACACCTTGCACAAGAAGGGCGAGACACAAAGGTCATTGCTATTTGCTAATAAGTCCACTCCTCCAACTTCTCAACAGAATCCACCTACAGTACAGTACAATGCAGTCATGAATATACCACACATGTATTTACCCAATAAATAAATAAATAAATAAATAAATAAATGAAAGTTGTTGAAGTGGTGAATTGCTTAGATAACATGTTAACAGTCAAGTTAATACGATGATAGCAAGCCAAACACTGAATATGAGTCAGAAATACCAAAAATAAATGCAATGTTTTAGATGCTGTTTAAAGGACATGACCAATAATTCTGATGAAGAACCAGAACAAAGATGAATGTAAAATTGCATGAATAAAAACATATCTTAACATAAGTGTAACAACAAAACATTTATTGTCGGACAGCAAAACATTTTTTTGAACATTAAACTTTATTTCCAATCTGTATTCGAACCAAAATTTCAGTCCAAAATTAAAGTTTAGTAACAAAAAGTTTTATTTTTCTTATAATTAGTGTATAGTTTCCTAATAACAACATGTGGCTAAACTAACAAATCATCTTGTTGAACATCTGTCGAACTCTGTTTTGAATCCGACTGAGATTCATCCCATATATGATAGGATTTAACAGTGGAGGAACAACTATGAATTCCACAGCCATGATATTTCTCAGGGCCAACAGACCCATATTAGTGCCATAACGAGAATACATCACATCAAAGAGGAGGGAAATGGTGAAGTTAGTCGTGGTGATTAGATGAGGTAAACAGGTCTGCATGAACTTACTCCTTTGTGCTTGTGAACGCAAGCACGTATTGATAATATTCAAATAGGAAATAAATATACATGTAATTTGAAAAAGGTGACAAGTTATTTGAATAAAGCTGCAAGTGTTGTTCAGAGTTGTATCAATGCATGAGAGCTTAAAAATTGCCACAATTGAACAGTAAAGTTTATCAATATTAACACCACAGAGCGGTAACCTAGCTAATAGTACCATAGCAATTCCACATTCCAGCCATGATAAAATCCAGGTTAATAGAATCAATGTCCAGACTTTTCTAATAGTCATAATAGAGTGGTAGTGTAGTGGCTTGCAGATAGCAACATATCTGTCATAAGCCATCACTGTCAGGCTACTACATTCACAGTAAATAAAGGAGTAGATAAAAAATATCTGATTCATGCACCCAATGTACGTTATCACATGAGAGTCAGATAAAATGTCAAATAGTATCTTTGGGTAGAAAGATGAAGCGCCAATGATTCCATTAATACACAGATTACAGAGGAATAAATACATTGGGTCATGTAACATTTTATCCAGAAAAATAGTAAAGATTAATGTAAGATTTGTAAATATTGTTAAAAGATACAGGATTAGAATAAATGCAAAGTAGATGTGTCTGTTTGTCTGCGTCACAATCAGTCCGTGCAGCACAAACACGATCTCCAGGGAGGAGTTGAACTGGGATGTCATTGCCATCAGACACGCATGTACAGTTGATCTTATATAACAATATATTGATGTTGTTTTAACTGTAACTGCCAAAAATACAGCAATATTCTGCTTAATTGTTTGTGGTATTTTGATTAGAAGCACATCCCAAAACACATATTTCTTCAGGACCCACCTACAGTAAAGTACATTGCAGTGAGAATGATTTCCAGCACGATCTTATTCTGGTATACAGGTTAAGTTGAAAAGAATTTCAGTTGAAAAGAATGTTCCGATAATCAAAAATTCATTTTAACAATTTTGTTCAGATGATAATACAATACAAATTGATGTTGTCTAAATGAAGTGAATCATCAAAAAAAGAGTCTAAATAACATTGAAGATCCTCTTGAAGGTGGTTACCCAGATCTGTGTTGAATTGGATCTTCTCTGTACTGGACATTATTAAAGACTTTCTCCTCCTCACCAGACCAGGTCATACCTGGGTATTGAACTTCTCCACTCTTTGTCCCACACTTTTATTGGCTTGAATCTCATTATCTAAACTGCCATAGCAACATGTGAGGGACTGACAACACTCAGAGCATTGTGAATTGGTCACCCGTTATAGAACAAGATGACATGCCCTTAACGTCACTTAATTCCAGGCCCCAAGCGCTCAATGCACAACAAGTCATAATGCTTATTAAAGAGAATACTCTGCATTCTTTGGGTGAATTTGACTAAAACTGTCATGGTAAGCTGAAGCCATTTGGTCTTCTCCCCATGTTTCCCGTTTTTTTCTTTCGTTAATGAACACATCCACAGAGCCCATTCATTATCATTCACTCCAGAAAGACACGTCATGAGGAAAAATCACTTTGACCTCTAATTTATTTCCCTTCCCGTAACGCAAGAACAAGTTACTGTCAAACATTCTTCATATTTGTATAAACTAGCATTCACCTTGCATAGTTCACGAAGGCCCACTTTGTAATTTTCCCCAACAGGAATTGTCAAAAATAATTCATGATTTGAATGTGTCTAAATCAACAAAAGCTGCCCTCTGATGTGGGTAGCTTTTGTTTTAATGTTTTTATTGTGAGGTTTTGATTTTGAATTTTCCCCCCTCAAAGATTTCTGTTCGTTTTTCAATTGAATTGTTCACGTTATAGGCCACATTAAAGATTGAACAGGTTCTGACATAATTTTTCTCTGTCTCATGAAATCATGACACTTTTTATATCCACTTTATGTATCATAGACCTTTACTATATAATTTGTTTAAACAAGCAACTAGAACAAAACAAAAGGGCACTTCCTTTTTTGTAATTTGGGTATGTTTAAATATGTTAAGTAATAAAATGAAATGATGATTTTAAAGTTAAAGGCTTAGTAAGGTATTTCAGATTTTTTTTAATGACAAGATCTGAATTTAGATATTTACTACTGCATTTCTTCTGCTACACATTTGGGACATGTTTCATTCAACACAGAAAACAACTTTGTATAACTCTCTATCTGTCTCTTGCATAGACTGGGAAGATGTTCTGACGTATCTTTTTAACAGTACTGCTTTATTGAGGCATTATGCTTGAGAACTCCTTGTACACTACCCACTCTCTAACTTCCCGACTACCAATGAAGGCCAAGTTTGTGCAGTCTCTAACAATTAACTCATTCACTTTGCTTTTGTCCACATTTTTTTGTGAGGTTAAAGGATGGAGACATTTCTTTTAAATGCATAAATTGTTCGAAATATTTTTTTGTGTTCTGTTATGATAAATTAGGGTACAATTATTGACAAGTTAACAAATCACAAATCAAATGATTCCAGGCTCTATCTAAAATTGTTTGTTTCAATGTTACTCATGAATCCCTAGGAAAAAAAATAATCTTTGAATGTATTTTAAACAAAGTTTATTAAGAAGTCTAAAGTGTGGAAATACAGGTGAAATATTGGACATCACACAGACAAAGTAGGAAATAAAAAAATAACAAGATTTATCTTTGGGCATCAACTTTACTGTTAAAAATCTGTCCAACACTATTTCGAATTTGAGAGAGGTTCATCCCATATATGATGGGATTTAACAGAGGAGGAACAACTAGAAACGCCACTGCCATAATATTCCTCAGGGCCTGCAGGCTGGTGTAGCTGCCATAACGAGCATAAATCCAATCAAAGAATATGGATATTAATAAATTTGCAAGGGCGATCAAATGAGGCAGACAAGTCTGCATGAACTTCCTCCTATCTGCCCGTGAACGCAGCGATGCTTTTATTATCTTTATGTAAGAAATCAGAATGAGTATCGCTTGAGAGAAGTGAGAAAACATGACAATGTAGCCGGTGATGTTGTTCAGACTGGTGTCAACACACGAGAGCTTCACCACGGCCCAGTTTGAGCAGTAGAGTTTATCAATGTCAACTCCACAGAGGGGTAACCTGGCTAATAGTACCAAACTGATGCTACATTCCATAAATGAAAAAACCCACGTCAGAAGAAGCAGAGTCCACACTTTTCTAATAGTCATGATGGTGTAGTAGTGTAGTGGCTTGCAGATAGCAACATATCTGTCATAAGCCATCACTGTTAGGTTAGCATATTCACAGAAAATATAGAAAAATATTACATATATCTGTGTCAAGCATCCAATATATGTTATCACATGAGAGTCAAATAAAATGTCATAAAGTATCTTTGGGTAGAAAGTTGAAGCACCAATGATCCCATTAATACACAGATTACAGAGGAATAAATACATTGGGTCATGTAACATCTTCTTCAGAACTATGGTAAAAAACAGTATTAAATTAATAAAAATGGTTACGAGATAAAGGATCAGAATAAATACAAAGTAGATGTGTCTGTTTGTCCGCGTCATATTCAGTCCTTGCAGCACAAACACGATCTCCCAGGATGAGTTGAACTGGGATGTCATTAACAGCAGATACAAATGGCTGTACTAAATATCAATATTATGTCAATCTAACAGCCAAACACACAGGGGCTCCTTCACACAGTGTAAAATGTATTCAGATCCTGGATATATGCGGACTGCAGGACAACCCAAAACCAGTTTGATTTTAGTATCCAGCTACAAACAGTAAAGTACAATGCACTAACTACAGTTCTTATCTCACAAATCATCTACATGACATATTGCAGTTCATTTAGAAAATCTAAACACATTTTGGAACACAAAGCTCAGGGAAAATATTTCACATTTTGAACAGAATGAGTTAGATGATGGATAAAACACGGACAAGAAAATCACATCAAAAGGTTAAACTCTCCTTTGAAAATAATCACTCATGATCTTTTTGTTTGAACGGTCCAAACGTTGATCCAAACCTGATTTCCTTGAAGGTGCTGATTGTCCTTGTTTGATGTTGTCTCTGTAGATCTGAGCCGGTTGTCTTCTACTGACCAAACCACATTATATCTGGGTTTGGCGACCCTCCCCTGTCATTGGCTTTTATTTATTGGCTGGAAACTCCCATAGCAACTTGTGAGATAAAGATGATGTAATGTATCCACATACATTGTTCCCTCATTAGCATAATTCGGTAACTGCATGAGGAGCTTCACTTTGAGTCACTTTAAAACTTATTACTTGCCATTTGTGTGACTTGTGAGCATCACACTAATGGTGATAAATGTGACTAATTTACACTGAAAGCGCCAGGAGAGGTCATTTTGACCCAGTGATGTTTTGAATGGGAGGGTGTTGCTGACACACAATGACCAGTAGATGACGCGATCTTTCGCATCTTTGCAAGGCCATCGGCACTATTAGTGGCAGAAGGACCAGGCTGTTAGCTTAAAGTACGGTTGTGCATAAAAAAAATTACCCAAAAGTTTAAAGACACATTTAAGCCTTTCAAATGAATATAGATATAATAAGTGCACATAGAGAGGCCTTTTTAGTACCATTAAACAACACAAATACTTTTTTATTTAACCAAATTAAAAATAAATGTTGAATTTGACCGTTTTTTTAACAGTGATTCATTTATATAGATCGGATTTACCATAAAGGTTAGAATCCCCCGTTTTTAACGTTTTCCATTTTTAAATAACTAAAACACAGACGATTTGTTTGCAATTAAAAGGACTGCTAAAGTTTTTCTTTTCCTATAGTCCGAGGGATATTATAAGCATGGCATAATGTTGAGACCTTTTCAGGTCGACCAGAGATTCAGAGTCTGAGATATACATTTTCAAATTCACTAAACATTAAAAAAAGTATGTTTTTTTGTTTTGTTTTAGCTCATGCCAGATATTATGTGTTACATTATCCTTAATTAATTGAACATTTCCACAAAATTCAGACTGTTTTCTTTTAAATGCCATTTACCAAATCGTCCTACATGGTTCTGTTCCAGAGCATTATCCATTTATATTGGGGTGGGTCATTTTAGGTGGAAATTGAGATCTGGGGCCCTGTCAAGAACAGGTTAAATATGTTAAGTAATGAAATCAAATGATCATTTTAAAGTTAAAGGTATTTCAGATTTTTTTTAACGACAACATCTGAATTTAGATATTTACTACTGCATTTCTTCTGCTACACATTTGGAACATGATTCATTCAACACAGAAAACAATTGTAACCAATGTTTGATTCTGACAGACTGTGCATTGCAATCATTTATAAAATGAGATTTCAACAATGTTCATGTTATGATGTTGTGCTACTCCCTTAGCTTCAATTGCTGCCCCCTTTGGCCAAAACAACAATAACTTTAGCAACTTTGTATAACTCTCTATCTGTCTCTTGCATAGACTGGGAAGATGTTCTGACGTATCTTTTTAACAGTAGTGCTTTATTGAGGCATTCAATCAATCAATCAAATTTATTTATAAAGCCCTTTTTACAAAAAAAGTTGTCACAAAGTGCTCTTACAATCACCAGCCTGAGTCCGACAGAGCAAACATCAACAAGTTGAACAAGAAAAACCAAGTTGATCAAGTTGATACACGGCGGCTAGGAAAAACTCCCTGAAAGTCAGATTTAGGAAGAAACCTAGAGAGGAACCAGGCTCTGAGGGATCACCAGTCCTCTTCTGGCTGGGCTGGGTCAGTCCATGACAATACAACAAGCGAGGTGCGAAAATCTGAGAAACAAAACAGTCTGGGATGACCGGGAGGGATGACGGGCTTGATAGGCTTGGAGGAAGAAGCTCCGGTTGCATCAGCTGCTCTGTCAGCCGCACAGCCAGGGGCCCCAGGGAGGATCCAGCATATGCTCCAAGCTGGAGCGGTCCCCCTGACAGAAGTGGACACAAACACAGGGAAAGGTTGGACACTAGTTCCCGGCACAATAGTATACCGAACATAATACTTTAAAAGGAGACAGGGGGGTTAGTGAGACAATGGCCATGAACGGGTAAACCCAGGACAAGTCCAGACAGATGTTAGTAGAGACAGGACACAGGAAAGGTTAGACAACCTGGTTCCCTAAGTCCCCGGCACCATAATATAGCAGCATAGATCTTAGAATGAGACAGGGGGGTCCAGTGAAGCTGGGGCCCTGAACAGGGTAAACCCCCAAACAGGGCCCAATAGGCCGGAAAACACCCACCCACCCACTATGCCGAGCATCAACCCAGGGACGCCAATCGACCATGACCACTCGGGCAGGTTTAGTTTTTGCTCACAAAGTTACTCGAGCTGGTGGAACAAACAAGAGCTATAGCGAGCCAGTGACATCCACACTCCAAGGAGCATATGGGAGGTTTAGTTTTTGCTCACAAAGCTACTCGAATTGAGGCTGCAACGGAGCACTATAGCGACCCAGTGACTCCTCCCCACAGTTAACTGGGATAATCAGAGTTTAATTCACCAGCTACTCGGATTGAGCGAACAAAGGAGAGCTATAGCGAACCAGTGACTCCTCCCCACAGTTAACTGGGATAATCAGAGTTTGTTCACTAGCTACTCGGATTGAGCGAACAAAGGAGAGCTATAGCGAGCCAGTGACTCCACCCCCCAGGCAGCAGCCTGGAGGTATAGTTTTTGCTCAAAAAGCTACTCGAGAGGCAACAACAGGGAACCATAGCGAGCCAGTGACTCCACCCCCCAGGCAGCAATCGAGAGGACACCCCAGGGGAGATGTGAACCCGCAAGGCAAAGACAGCAGGGCAGAATGAGATCCGAGCCTTCCGTTCAGCCTTCGTACCCTGGGCCATATTACACTCAACCATAGACCTTACTGAAAAGATATGTTTTTAATTGTGATTTAAAGGTTTGAACAGAATCTACATTTCTAACCCAGATTGGCAACTCATTCCATAATAGAGGAGCTCTATAGGAGAAGGCTCTACCTCCAGCTGTTTGTTTAGAAATTTTAGGTACAATTAGGAGACCAGCATCCTTTGATCTAAGGTTACGCGTGGGTATGTATGGCTGGACTAATTCAGCGAGGTAGGTGGGAGCAAGTTGATGTAAAGCTTTATATGGTAACAGTAGTACTTTAAAGTCTGCCCTAGCCTTAACAGGCAGCCAATGTAAAGAGGCTAAAACTGGGTTAATGTGGTCAAACTTCTTAGTTCTAGTTAAGATTCTAGCAGCCGTATTAAGTACTAATTGAAGTTTGTTTACTGATTTATCAGGGTAACCAGAGAATAGAACATTGCAATAATCTAATCTTGAGGTAACAAAAGCATGGATTAGTTTTTCTGCATCAATTTTGGATAAATAATTTCAGATTTTTGCAATATTCCGAAGATGGAAAAATGCTGTCCTTGAAATATAATTTATGTGATCGTCAAATGAGAGATCCGGGTCAAGGGTCACTCCAAGGTTTTTGACAGTTTTTTGTGAAATGACTATACATCCGTTTAGGTTCAGCGTAAGGTCTGTCAATAAATCTCTCTGTTTCTTAGGTCCTAAAACTAGCATTTCAGTTTTATCTGAATTTAGGAGCAGAAAATTCTCTGTCATCCACTTTCGTATATCTGAAACACAAGCATCCATAGTGGCTAATTTAGGGGCTTCTCCATGTTTCATAGCAATATACAGCTGCGTGTCATCGGCATAGCAGTGAAAATTGACATTATGTTTTCGGATTACATTACCCAAAGGTAACATATAGAGTGAGAACAGAAGTTGTCCTAAGACTGAGCCTTGTGGAACACCAAAGCATACCTTTGATTTGTTAGAGGATAAGCCATCTACACAAACAAACTGAAGTCTATCTGATAAATAAGATATAAACCAATCGAGAACATGTCCTCTTAGCCCAACAAGGGTCTCCAATCTCTCCAAGAGAAGGGAGTGATCAATAGTGTCAAAGGCAGCACTAAGATCAAGAAGCAATAGGAGAGATGCAGAACCTTTGTCAGAAGCCAATAAAAGGTCGTTTACCACCTTAACAAGTGCAGTCTCAGTGCTATGATGGGGTCTAAAACCGGACTGAAGTTTTTCATATATATTATTTGTCTTCAGAAAGGCCGTAAGTTTTAGTGAGACAGATTTTTCTAGGATTTTTGAAAGAAACGGGAGGTTTGATATTGGTCGGTAGTTTTTTAGGATGTCTGGATCTAAGTTACATTTTTTTAGCAGAGGCTTAATTTCTGCAATTTTTTGTGAGGTTGGCACTGATCCAGACGACAGGGAGCAATTTATTATGTTCAACATTGATGGGCCAAGCACAGGAAGTAACTCCTTAAGTAATTTAGTTGGAATTGGGTCTAGTTGACAGTTGGTTGATTTTGAACTATTTATTAATTTTGTAAATGTTTCAAGAGACACAGGTACAAAAGATTCAAGAGTCGCCATTGAAACTAAATCAGGGTAGCTCTGCGGGCTCTCAGGACAACAGAGTTTTTGAGAACTGAGGCAGTTAAGGGTACAATTTGCAATTTCTTTTCTAATGTTGATTATTTTTTCATCAAAGTAGTTCATGAATTCATCACAACTAAAGTGAAGACCCACTTCATTGGTTAAACATTGCTATTTAGTGAGTTTTGCAATTGTGTCAAAATGGAATTTAGGATTATTTTTGTCTGTGTCGATTAGATTAGATAAGTAGGCTGATCGAGCACTTATAAGTGATTTCCGGTATAGCACAGTACTATCAATCCAGGCTAGTCGAAATACTTCTTACTTCGTGGAGCGCCACTTTCGCTCCAATTTTCTGGAGGCTTGCTTAAGTGTTCTAGTAGTGTCAGTGTACCAGGGAGCAAGTTTCTTATTTCGTATTGGTTTTGTTTTTAGGGGTGCCACAGCATCTAAAGTCTTACGCAGTATATCGTTTAGATCCTCTATTTGATTGTGTATAGATGATGTAGCTCTACCATCATTTAGCAGGCCGAACGAGACTGGAAATGCGTCAATACATTTATTAGTAGTCGAATTTATGCAACGGGTTTTAAAGATCCCTACCTGGGGGGCAAAAGTGTCACTTGTTTTAATGCTAAATGTTATATGATTATGGTCAGATAAACCAGGATTTTGAGGAAAAATAGTTAGATCAATTACATTTATTCCCTTTGATAACACTAAATCTAAAGTATGATTGTGACAGTGCGTAGGTCCTGAGACGTGCTGGAGAAAACCTACCGAGTCAATTATGGCACTAAATGCCTTTTGAAGAGGGTCATTGGTATTTTCCATATGGATGTTAAAATCACCAGCGATTAAAATTGAATCTGCCATGACTACAATGTTGGACAAGAATTCTGGAAACTCACTTAGGAACAATGTGTACGGCCCAGGAGGCCTGTAGATAGTAGCTATCAAAAACGAGGTATTGCCCTGATTTGTTCTCATAAGTAATATTTCAAAAGACACAAACCCAGTGATTTGTTTTAATGAAAGATTATATTGTGTAGCATAAATATTAGCAACACCCCCCTTTACGGGATGCACGGGGAATCTGATCACTGGTGTAACCTGGAGGGGAAGCTTCATTTAAAGGAATAAATTCATCAGGCTTAAGCCAGGTTTCACACAGGGCAATTAGGTCTAATTTATGATCAGTAATTAATTCATTTACTGTAATTAAATTATGCGTGAGAACTCCTTGTACACTACACACTCCCTACTCCAGGTCCCCTCTGAACTTCAATTGTGTATTTATATTCTTTTGTGAGAGCAGACGCTTCTAACTTCCCGACTACCAATGAAGGCCAAGTTTGTGCAGTCTCTAACAATTAACTCATTCACTTTCAAATAATTCAACCCTGCTTTTGTCCACTTGCTTACATTTTTTGAGATGTTAAAAGATGGAGACATTTCTTTTAAATTTGTTCGAAATATTTTTTTGTGTTCTGTTATGATAAACTAGGGTACCATTATTGACAAATTAACAAATCAAAATTTGTACAATTTGGTCATATTAATCTGACTACTCTCATTGTTGATTTTCAATAATCAAATACAGGCTCTATCTATAAATTTGTAAATTCTTTGTTTCAGTATTACATTTTTTTGTGTAATTTAAACAAAGTTCAAGTTTATTTTGACATCTAAAGTGTGGAAATACAGGTAAAATCTTAGACATCACACGGACAAAGTGGTGAATAAAAAAAGTACAAGATTTATTTTTGGGCATCAATTATATAGTTGAACATCTGTCCAACACTATTTCGAATTTGAGAGAGGTTCATCCCATATATGATGGGATTTATCAGAGGAGGAACAACTAGAAATGCCACTGACATAATATTCTTCAGGGCCTGCAGGCTGGTGTAGCTGCCATAACGAGCATAAATCAAATCAAAGAATATGGATAGAAAAAAATTTGCCAGAGTTATCAAATGAGGCAGACAAGTCTGCATGAACTTCCTCCTATCTGCCCGTGAACGCAGCGATGCTTTTATTATCTTTATGTAAGAAATCAGAATGAGTATCGCTTGAGAGAAGTGAGAAAACATGACAATGTAGCCGGTGATGTTGTTCAGACTGGTGTCAACACACGAGAGCTTCACCACGGCCCAGTTTGAGCAGTAGAGTTTATCAATATCAACTCCACAGAGGGGTAACCTGGCTAATTGTACCAAACTGATGCTACATTCCATAAATGAAAAAACCCACGTCAGAAGAAGCAGAGTCCACACTTTTCTAATAGTCATAATATAGTGGTAGTGTAGTGGCTTGCAGATAGCAACATATCTGTCATAAGCCATCACTGTTAGGTTAGCACATTCACAGTAAATATAGAAAAATATTACATATATCTGTGTCAAACATCCAATATAAGTTATCACATGAGACTCTAATAAAATGTCATAAAGTATCTTTGGGTAGAAAGATGAAGCACCAATTATTCCATTCATACACAGATTACAGAGGAATAAATACATTGGATCGTGTAACATTTTCTCCAGAACTATGGTAAAAAACAGTATTAAATTAATAAAAATAGTTAAGAGATAAAGGATCAGAATAAATACAAAGTAGATGTGTCTGTTTGTCCGCGTCATATTCAGTCCTTGCAGCACAAACACGATCTCCCAGGAAGAGTTGAACTGGGATGTCATTAACAGCAGATACAAATGGCTGTACTAAATATCAATATGATGTCTGACTGCAGGACAACCCAAAACCAGTTTGCTTTCAGTATCCAGATACAAACAGTAAAGTACAATGCACTAACTACAGTTCTTATCTTACAAATCATCTACATGACATAATGCAATTCATTTACAAAATCTAAACAAATTATGGAACACAAAGCTCAGGGAAAATATTTCACATTTTGAATGAAATGAGTAAGATGATGGATAAAACACAGACAAGAAAATCACACCAAAAGGTTAAACTCCCCTTTGAAAATGATCTCTCATGATCTTTTTGTTTGAACGGTCCAAACGTTGATCCAAACCTGATTTCCTTGGAGGTGAGGATTGTCCTTGTTTGATGTTGTCTCTGTAGATCTGAGCAGATTATCTTTACTGACCAAACCACATTATATCTGGGTTTGGCGATTCTCCCCTGTCATTGGCTCTTATTTATTGGCTGGAAACTCCCATAGCAACTTGTGAGATAAAGATGATGTAATGTATCCACATACATTGTTCCCTCATTAGCATAATTCGGTAACTGCATGAGGAGCTTCACTTTGAGTCACTGTAAGACTTATTACATGTTGTTTGTGTGACTTGTGAGCATCACACTAATGGTGATAAATGTGACTAATTTACACTTTAAGCGCCAGGAGTGGTCATTTTGACCCAGTGATGTTTTGAATGGGAGGGTGTTGCTGACACACAATGACCAGTAGATGACGCGATCTTTCGCATCTTTGCAAGGCCATTGGCACTATTAGTGGCAGAAGGACCAGGCTGTTAGCTTAAAGTACGATTGTGCATAAAAAAAACTAATCCAAAAAATGTAAGACACATTTAAGCCTTTCAAATGAATATAGATGGCCTAAAAGTAACGTACTGTTTATCATGTAATAAGTGCACATAGAGAGGCCTTTTTGGAACCATATATCCGCACTAATTATTTTTAATTAAGCCAAATTAATAAGAGTTTGAATTTGACCGTTTATTTACAGTGATTTATTTACAGAAAATTAAAAAAGGTTTTAAGCTTTGAATTATGATATTTCCGATGGAACCCTTCATCAACATCATCTCCTCTCATCTCTCATCTCATCTTCAACCGCTTATCCGGGGTCGGGTCGCGGGGGTAGCAGCTCTAGCAGGGGACCCCAAACTTCCCTTTCCCGGGCAACATTAGCCAGCTCTGACTGGGGAATCCCGAGGCGTTCCCAGGCCAGTGTGGAGATATAATCTCTCCACCTAGTCCTGGGTCTTCCCCGAGGTCTCCTCCCAGCTGGACGTGCCTGGAACACCTCTCTAGGGAGGCGCCCAGGTGGCATTCGTACAAGATGCCCGAACCACCTCAACTGGCTCCATTCTATGCAAAGGAGCAGCGGCTCTACTCCGAGTTCCTCTCGGATGACTGAGCTTCTCACCCAATCCCTAAGGGAGAGGCCAGCCACCTTTCTGAGAAAACCCATTTCGGCCGCTTGTACCCGCGATCTCGTTCTTTCGGTCATGACCCAGCTTTCATGACCATAGGTGAGGGTAGGAACAAAGATTGACCGGTAGATCGAGAGCTTTGCCTTTCGGCTCAGCTCTCTTTTCGTCACAACGGTGCGGTGAAGCGAATGCAACACCGCCCCCGCTGCTCCGATCCTCCGACCAATCTCCCGCTCCATTGTTCCCTCACTCGCGAACAAGACCCCGAGGTACTTGAACTCCTTCACTTGGAGTAAGGACTCATTCCCTACCCGGAGTAGGCACTCCACCGGTTTCCTGCTGAGAGTCATGGCCTCAGATTTAGAGGTGCTAACCCTCATCCCAGCCGCTTCACACTCGGCTGCGAACCGATCCAGTGAGTGCTGAAGGTCACCGACCGATGAGGCCATCAGGACCACATCATCCGCAAAAAGCAGTGATGTGACCATCAGCCCACCGAACGGGAACCCCTCCCCCATGACTACGCCTTGATATCCTGTCCATGAATATTACAAACAGGATTGGTGACAAAGCGCAGCCCTGGCGGAGGCCAACCCCCACCTGGAACGAATCCGACTTACTGCCGAGGACACGGACACAGCTCATGCTTTGAGCGTACAGAGATTGGATGGCCCTGAGAAGAGACCCCCTCACCCCATACTCCCGCAGCACCTCCCACAAAGATCCCGGGGTACCCGGTCATACGCCTTCTCCAGATCCACAAAACACATGTAGACTGGATGGGCATACTCCCAGGCCCCCTCCAGGATCCTTGCGAGAGTAAAGAGCTGGTCCGTGGTTCCCCGGCCAGGACGAAAACCGCATTGTTCCTCTTCAATCTGAGGTTCGACTATTGGCAGAACCCTCCTTTCCAGCACTTTGGAGTACACTTTACCAGGGAGGCTGAGGAGTGTGATACCTCTGTAATTGGCACACACTCTCTGGTCCCCCTTTTTAAAGAGGGGAACCACCACCCCGGTCTGCCACTCCTCTGGCACTGTCTTAGACTTCCATGCAATGTTGAAGAGGCGTGTCAACCAAGACAGCCCTTCCCCACCCAAAGCTTTTAGCATTTCTGGACGAATCTCATCAGTCCCTGGGGCTTTGCCACTGTGGAGTTGTTTGACTACCTCAGCGACTTCCCCCGGGGAAACTGACGATGACCCTCCATCAGCCTCCAGCTCTGCCTCTGTACTAGAGGGCGTGTAGGTCGGATTCAGGAGCTCCTCAAAATGCTCTTTCCAGCGCCCGATCACATCATCAGTTGAGGTCAACAGTGTCCCATCCTTACTGTACACAGCTTGGATGGTTCCCCGTTTTCCCCTTCTGAGGTGCCGAACGGTTTTCCAGAAGCATTTTGGTGCCGACCGAAAGTCCTTCTCCATAGCTTCTCCAAACTTCTCCCACACCCGCTGCTTTGCCTCTGACACGGCAGCGGCTGCAGCCCTTCGGGCCTGTCGGTACCCTGCAACTGCCTCCGGAGTCCCCAGGGCTAGCATATCCCTGAAGGCCTCCTTCTTCAGTCGGACAGCTTCCCTGACCACCGTGGTCCACCACGGTGTTCTAGGGTTACCAACCCCTTGAGGCACCTAGGACCTTGAGACCACAGCTCACCGCCGCAGCTTCAGCAATAGAAGCTTTGAACATTGCCCACTCAGGTTCAATGCCCCCAACCTCCACAGGGATGCCTGAAAAGCTCCGCCGGAGGTGTGAGTTGAAGATCTTTCGGACAGGGGCCTCCTCCAGACGTTCCCAGTTCACCCGCACTACCCGTTTGGGCTTACCTGGTCTGTCCAAAGTCTTTCCCCACCCTCTGATCCAACTCACTACCAGATGGTGATCAGTTGACAGCTCTGCCCCTCTCTTCACCCGAGTGTCCAAAACATGCGGCCTTAGATCAGCCGATACGATCACAAAATCGATCATTGACCTTCGGCCTAGGGTGCTCTGGTACCATGTACACTTATGCGCCTCCTTATGTTCGAACATGGTGTTTGTTATAGACAATCCATGACTAGCACAGAAGTCCAATAACAAACGACCGCTCGGGTTTAGATCAGGAGGCCGTTCCTCCCAATCACGCCTCTCCAGGTGTCTCCATCGTTGCCCACATGTGCGTTGAAGTCTCCCAGCAGAATGATGGAGTCCCCTACTGGAGCCCTATATAGGACTCCCTTCAGGGTCTCCAAGAAGGCTGAATACTCCGAACTGCTGTTTGGTGCATAAGCACAAACAACAGTCAGAGTTTTCCCCCCCCACCACCCTTAGGCGTAGGGAGGCAAACCTCTCATCCACCGGGGTAAACTCCAACACCGCCGTGCTCAGACGTGGGCTCGTGAGTATCCCCACACCAGCCCGCCGCCTCTCACCCTGGGCAACTCCAGAGAAGAACAGAGTCCAACCCCTATCCAGGAGTAAGGTTCCAGAGCCACGGTTGTGCGTAGAGGTAAGTCCCACCAGATCCAACTGGTATCGCTCCACCTCACGCACAAGTTCTGGCTCCTTCCCCCCCAGTGAGGTGACGTTCCACGTCCCCAAAGCATGCTTCTGCCGCCCGGGTCTGATCCGTCGAGACCCCCCACCTTCACTGCCACCCATATGACAGCGCACCCGACCCCTGCGGTTGTTCCTGTGAGTGGTGGGCCCACAGGATGGAGAGGAGAGAGATGCCACGTATCTCGTTCGGGCTGTGCCCGGCCGGGCTCCGTGGCAAACCCGGCCACCAGACGCTCGCTTTCGAGCCCGCCGTCTGGGCCTGGCTCCAGACGAGGGCCCTGGGCTTCCTCCAGGCAGGGTCTCGCTCCCTTTCCCTCTATCTTTCATGGGGTCTTGGTGAACCATTCTTAGTCTGGCCCCTCGTCTGAGACCACTTTGCCTTGGGAAACCCTACCAGGAGCATAAAGCTCCAGACAACCCAGCCCTCAGGTTCATAGGGGCACACAAACCTCTCCACCACGTTAAGGTGATGATTCCCGGGGAGTCATCAACATCTCAGTTATATATGGAAACATTAAAAAAAATTAGGACACAACTGCAGGCACTATCTGCTAACATAGGAGCTCTAATATTCTAAATGTCACCCCATTTAAAACAACAGCTATATATATATATATATATATATATATAGATCACCGCACTCACCTGTTAATCAACCGTGACTTGGAACAATGCTAAGCAAAGTGATAACTACCTAGCAACCCTTTATAGCCCAAATGCCCCTGCCAATACTAACCCCCAACAGCCGTGTACAGAAAGTAAACAACCCCATGTGACACTGAAGCTGTGCACCACCCTAATAGTCCCGTGTGGAAACAAAAACCTCACCACTCGTGACAGCTACTCAGGGAGTGGAGACATCCGCTAGCTGGTGTTCTCTATTACCGTCAGCGTCCAATGTGAGTAAACTCAGTACATGGTACTCGACCTTCTTAGGCTGGTTGTGGTAGATTGGTGTCCCTTGGTTGATGCTTGGTAAAGTGGTTGGATTGACTTCCTGCTTGTTGGGCCCTGTCAGGGGTTTCCTCCATTCAGGGCCACAGATTCACTGGACCCCCCTGTCTCAGGCCCAGGATTTTGCGTTTCTATATTATTGTGCCGAGGGAGTAGGGAACTAGGGTGTCTAACTTTTTGTTCACTACACTACATGTTACACTAAGGAGGACATAGACCAGACCGTAGGACCTACCAAGCCCTAAGAACATGGCCCTTCCTAAGGCCCTTCTGGTTGGGTTGCAGGCCAAATAGCTGACACCAAGCTGGGTGTTTGTAAAAGCACTTTGTGACAATCCGTAAAAACAGATTTATAAAACACATTTTGTTTGATCAATAAATACATGTAGTTGTACTATCTTTCCCGTGTTTAAGAATCTCTATAATTAACTGGATTGATTCTGTTGTAGCTCAAATATTGTAGATGAAAACAGATTTTGAGCTACATTACGATATTCATATTTTATTACAAATGAATTACTCCTTGGGTTCAAAAAAACATCATAAAGAGTTCCCGTTTGTGAAAGTCCATATTTTGGTCCTAACTGGGTTGAAGGCTTTTTTGCTTTTGTCTTTATGACATTATGACGTCTTCCAACAAATTTGCTTGAATGACAACAACGCTGCCAGCCTCGCAACAAAGATGTTTCTCATCTAACAATGCAGATGGTTTTAAGATGATAAACATTATATTGTGTAGGCTACAGGAGAAACCGAAACCATTTAACTTCAGCATTCACCTAGAGTATAGAACACATTGTGTTCAATACAGGAGATGTGTAATCTATTCAAGGCACTCTAGTTAGAATAACATCTTGAATTTAATTTAAGAGGAACATATTGAGGTGACAGAGTAATTGAGTAAATCAAAAAATGCGAGAAATGTTAAGTTCCAAAATGATAGTTTCTTAATGAAGTGTGTATGTGTCTAAAAAGATTGTATATGTTTTTTTCAATAACAACTAGTGGTTAATCCGCTGATTTAACCTAATCAGTCTTATTAAGGAAATTAGATGTTTTCATAAAGCCAAATACCGAATATGAGTCATTGATGCCAAATATGTCATGCAACATTTTAGAAGCAGTTATAATGCCATGACAAATAATTCAGATAAAATCCCAAAAGAAAATTAACAGTTGATATGTATACTTAATTAATAATTGAGTCCTTCCTTTTGTTCAAGAACACAGACTTATGTAACATTGATAAAATAACAAAATATGTTGATCTAGATAAGTGCCTAGCAACAAAACATTTATTGCCGAACAACAATTTTCCTGTTGAAAATGTTTTGAACTCTGTTTCGTAACTGACTGAGGTTCATCCCATATATGATCGGGTTCAACAGAGGAGGAACAACTAAAAACTCCACAGCCATAAAATTCCTCAGGTCCAGCAGACTGGTATTACTGCTGTAACGAGTGTACATCAAATCAAAGAGGATGGAAATGGTGAGATTAGTAATGGTGATTAGATGAGGTAAACAGGTCTGCATGAACTTACTCATATTTGTGCTCGAAGACAAACATGCATTGATCATTTTAAAATAGGAAATAACAATAGAAGCAAATTGAGAAAAGTGAAAAAATATTTGAATTAAGCCGTAGGTGCTGTTTAGTGTTGTATCAATGCATGAGAGCTTCACCACCGCCCAGTTTGAGCAGTAAAGTTTATCGATGTTAATATCACAGAGAGGTAACCTAGCTAATAGTACCATACCGATGCCACATTCCAGCCATGATAAAATACATGTTAATATAATAAGTGTACACACTTTTCTAATTTTCAGAATTGAGTAATAGTGTAGTGGCTTGCAGATAGCAACATATCTGTCATAAGCCATCACTGTTAAGTTGGTGTATTCACAGTATATATAGGAGTATATGAAAAATACCTGGTTCATGCACCCAATGTATGTTATCACATGAGAGTCAAATAAAATATCATAAAGTATCTTTGGGTAGAAAGCTGAGGCACCAATTATTCCATTAATACACAGATTACAGAGGAATAAATACATTGGGTCATGTAACAGTTTATCCAGAAAAATTGTGAAGATCAATGTTAGATTCAAAAACATTGTAACAAGGTATAGGATCAGAATAAACGCAAAGTAGATGTGTCTGTTTGTCTGCGTCAGATTCAGTCCTTGCAGCACAAACACTATCTCTCGGGAGAAGTTGAACTGGGATGTCATTGATAGCAGACACACACGTTCAGTTAATCCAGTTCAGTTTGATGACATATTAAATCCAACTGCCAAACATACAGAAGCAAATACCACAACATTAAAGGTTCTCCTTCAGTTTTTTTGTTCTTTTGATGTGGAGCACAATTAAAAAATCCTCTGGACCTACCTACGGTATAGTAAAATGATTTTCAACACAATCATATTTACATGTTAAACCAACAATTAAAAGTCTTCTTGATAAAATGAAATATTACCATATAAAGAGTACAAGTATCATTGAAGATCCCCTTTGAGGTGATCGTCCACGTCTGTGTTGTTCTGTATGTTCTCTGTACTGAACATCACCGCAGACTTTCTTCATGGACTGATCAGATCATTCCTGGGCATTGTGTTTCTGCACTCTTTGTCCTGCGGTTTTATTGGGTTGAATCTAAACTGCCATAGCAACATGTGAGAGGGTGTGTCAACACATAGTGCTTCCTCTGAAGATCACTTTGCAAATACAAACAGATCAATAAGACCATTAAAATTACATTCTAATGCAAGAACAAAGCCTAATCAGTTAAATAGGCTCTTATTGTCTCATCAGATTCTGAAACTGAATTTCTAGCACTGAATTTATTTGCATTGAATTTCTAGCACTGAATTTTTTTTTGCATTGAAATAATGCATGTAGGGCTCCACGTAAGATCTCACCCTGTGGGGTCGAAATGATCAGAAGAACGGTGAGCAAAAATCCCAGAACCACCGGGGGGACCTAGTGAATGACCTGCAGAGAGCTGGGACCAAAGTAACAAAGAATACCATCAGTAACACACTACGCCACCAGGGACCAAAGTAACAAAGGCTACCATCAGTAACACACTACGCCACCAGAGACCAAAGTAACAAAGGCTACCATCAGTAACACACAACGCCACCAGGGAGCAAAGTAACAAAGGCTACCATCAGTAACACACTACGCCACCAGGAACTCAAATCCTGCAGTGCCAGACGTGTCCCCCTGCTTAAGCCAGTACATTTCCAGGCCCGTCTGAAGTTTCCTAGAGAGCTTTTGGATGATCCAGAAGAGGACTGGAAGAATGTCATATGGTCAGATGAAACCAAAATATAACTTTTTGGTAAAAACTAAACTCTTCATGTTTGGAGGAGAAATAATTGCATCCGAAGAACACCATACCCACTGTGAAGCATGGGGTGGAAACATCATGCTTTGGGGCTGTTTTTCAGCAAAGGGACCATGACGACTGATCCATGTAAAGAAAAGAATGAATGGGGCCATGTATCGTGAGATTTTGAGTGAAAACCTCCTTCCATCAGCAAGGGCATTGAAGATGAAACATGACTGGGTCTTTCAGCATGACAATGATCCCAAACACACCGCCCGGGCAACGAAGGAGTGGCTTTGTAAGAAGCATTTCAAGGTCCTGAGGTGGCCTAGCCAGTCTCCAGATCTCAACCCCATAGAAAATCTTTGGAGGGAGTCGCCTGAGCCGCAGGTGGAGACCCCGGTAAGGCGTACTGCAGCCGGGGCGACAGGCTCTGGATCCACAACTCCAGGCGCCAGCACCCGGTTCATCGCTTCTCCCAGGGAGGCGAGCATGTCCTTGTGCCGAGTGAGGGTGTCCTTGCCCGCTGGATCCATGTCCTTCACTTGGTCGAAGGGCCATGTTCGAGGGCTTTGGTTTGCACACCACCTCCAAGTCCCCCTGAAAGTCAGTTGTCTCTTTATTTTCTATTGAGAGCAGTGGCATCTAACTTTCCAATGTCCAACGAAAGCCACGTGTGTGCTGTACCTTTCTAACAGTTAACTATCATTAACTAACATCACTTGGCCATTGATTGCAGCAAGAGAGGCCAGTAGATCACTTGATGTCACCTTTAGGTTGTTATTGCTTCTGCTAGCATCTTTCATTCAGGTCTTGGTCTGATATTGGTGGGACCATCTTTCCTATGTAGATTGTGGTCAGGATCTGTTTCAAAATGCTGATTATTCATTGAACAGAAGAAGGATGTGCATCAAATTGCTTTAAAATGGCTTTCAGCCGGCCTTGGATACGATGAACTGAAATAAAACGGATGATTTTAGGCATGAAAAATCACTATTTATTTGCAACTACATTTGTTGCAGATCTAGAGTTTACCTGAGTACATCTAATCAAGGCACTCATCTATCCGAGAAACGTACTAATCAAACAAACAATGTTGGAAAACTCTTGATATCCCTTGTGGAAATTTCCGCCACCACTCACAAGATTTTGGAGTGTCTCTGTGGGAATTTGTGACCCATTAGCCAAAAGGGCGTTCATGAAGTCAGGCACGGAGGTGGAACCAGAAGGCCCGGATTACTGTGGCCGTCCCACATTATCCTAAAGGTGTTCCGGGCTCTGTGCAGACCACTCAAGTTCCTGCTAATCATCCCAGCCAAACCATGTCGTTATGAACCCCGCTTTCTGCACAGGGGCACAGAAATGCAGGAACACGAGGAAGCCTTCTCCAAACTGGTTCCACAAAGTTGGTCAACACTTCAAGGATAATGTTAACACTTTATTTGTTTTCATTATTTCATTAAAAACTGTTAATATTCATATATTCATATAGATAACATATGTTGATCGACATATTTGCCTAGCTCTGCCCTCCACTTTTTCTATTTCTGTTTAGCACCACACAACCCAGTGGGAGTTAACACACCTTAGGTCTTGTTTAGTAATCATTATTTTTGCCAGTTTCTTGTTTGATGTCATTAGTACGTGCATTTAATTTTCTCCTTTAAACTGGGTTGTGTGGATCATTGTTTGCTGTAATCTTTATGATGTAAATGCTGACATTTTGTTTGTTCTTATATATGTTTGTTTTGTGAATGTTCTTTAAATTAAAAAATGCGAGATTATCTGAAGAAAAACCTACTCTACTAACCAGCACCGTGACAGTAGCAATAAACCAGTTATTGTCGGACAGCAACTTTACTTTTGAACATCTTTCTTAATCTATTCCGAATCCGACTGACGTTCATCCCATATAAGATAGGATTCAACAGAGGAGGAACAACTATGAATTCCACAGCCATGATATTTCTCAGTTCCAGGAGAATGGTGTTGCTGCCATATCGAGCGTACATCACATCAAAGAGGATGGAAATGGCAAAGTTAATAATGGTGATTAGTTGAGGTAAACAGGTCTGCATGAACTTACTCCTTTGTGCATGCGAACGCAAGCATGCATTGATAATATTCAAATAGGAAATACAGATATATAGATATTGAAAGAAGTGAAAAATGATTGCAATAAAGCTGTAGGTGTTGTTAACAGTTACATCAATGCATGAGAGCCTAATAATTGCAGCAGTTGCGCAGTAAAGTTTATCAATATTTACACCACATATGGGTAACCTAGCTAATAATAACATACCAATGCCACATTCCAGCCATGACAAAATCCACGTTAACAGAATCAGTGTCCAGACTTTTCTAACAGTCATAATAGAGTAATAGTGTAGTGGCTTGCAGATAGCAACATATCTGTCATAAGCCATCACTGTTAGATTACTAAATTCACAGTAAATATAAGAGTGGATGAAAAATATCTGATTAATGCACCCAATATATGTTATCACATGAGAGTCAAATAAAATATCATAAATTATCTTTGGGTAGAAAGCTGACGTACCAATTATTCCATTAATACACAGATTACAGAGGAATAAATACATTGGATCATGTAACAGTTTCTCCAGAAAAATTGTGCTGATCAATGTAAGATTTATAATCACAGTAAAAAAATATAGGATCAGAATAAAAACAAAGTAGATGTGTCTGTTTGTCTGCGTCACATTCAGTCCTTGCAGCACAAACACAATCTCCTGGGAAGAGTTGAACTGGGATGTCATTGCCAGCAGCCACGCATGTTCAGTTGATCCTTTTTAACAACAATATGATGTTGTTAGAACTGCAACTGTCAAACACACAGCATCACGGCAAAGATCACAAATTTTTTTTCTTCTTTAGCGTTTTGAATATGTTGTTTTGAAGCCCAGAATTCCACAATACATTCTCCATCATGACCCACCTACAGTACAAAATATTGCAGTGAGAATGATTTCCAACTCATCACATTCAGGTGTACATGAAGGAAAAACTAGTAAAAAAAAGTCCCCAAAAATGAAACACAGAAAACCTGTATCATTATTATTTATATGCTAAAGCAAAGGACACACTTTTGTAGTTGTCTAAATTAATTGATAAATTTGAATGAATCATCAAATCAAGAGTCCAAATAACATTGAATATCTTATTTAAGGTGGTTATCCAGATCTGTGTTGAATTGGATCTTCTCTGTAGTGGACATTATTAGAGACTTTCTCCTCCTCATCAGACTAGGTCATACCTGGACTTTAAACCTCTACACTCTTTGTCCTACTCTTTTATTGGCTTGAATCTCATTATCTAAACTCCCATAGCAACATGTGAGAGGGACTGACAACACACAGAGCGGCAAAAACAAATACGACTTCTGAGATCCATTTAATTTGTTTTTTTTGTTAATGTCATTTAGGGTTCTGTAATTGGTCACAAATTAAATGTTGAGATGTCATGCCTCTAAACTCACTAAATTCAAACAGTCATTACAAATCAATTCATAATTCAATAACAACACAATACTTTTTTACTCATCCTACTCTGAATTATTTACCTACTTATAGACAATAATTTAGAAGCAGTACCAATTCTCTATATCTTATAAAGTCAAAGACACTGCAACCTTGTGTTACACTCTTTATGACCTTTCTTTACATGAGGCATATTTTGAGACAGTTATATACAATCTTTACATGGAGAAACAAAAAAAACAAACAGATGCCACTGAAACATTCTGCTTTGCAATAATTTATTAATTGAAATATTAACAGATATTCTATCATTCAGTGGTGCAGATATAAAAAAACAAATTAGCTCCAATAGCTCCTGCTGTACCATTTGGCTTACATGCTAATACCTTCAGCTGTTTCTTATAACTCTCTATTCGTCTCTTACATTAGGAAGTAATGTTTTACCTTCCTTATTTACAGTACTGCTTTAGAAAAAACGCCAGGATCGATGGGTTTTTATGCACAGCCTGCTACATGTCCCCTTAAACCCTAACTGCTCCATATCCCCTTAAACCCTAACTGCTCCATGTCCCCTTAAACCCTAACTGCTACATGTCCCCTTAAATCCTAACCACTCCATGTCCCCTTAAACCCTAACTGCTACATGTCCCCTTAAACCCTAACCGCTCCATGTCCCCTTAAACCCTAACCGCTCCATGTCCCCTTAAACCCTAACTGCTCCATGTCCCCTTAAACCCTAACCGCTCCATGTCCCCTTAAATCCTAACCACTCCATGTCCCCTTAAACCCTAACTGCTACATGTCCCCTTAAATCCTAACTGCTCCATGTCCCCTTAAACCCTAACTGCTACATGTCCCCTTAAACCCTAAATGCTCTATGTCCCCTTAAACCCTAACTGCTCCATGTTCCCTTGAACTCCTCTGTTTGCTTCTTTTGCTTTGTGAGAGCAGGCTTCTTACTTCCGGTCTAATAGTTAGTTATGATAAACTAACATCACTTCCACATTGATTGCAGCAAGAGAGGTCAGTAGATCACTTGATGTCGCCTTTAGGTTGTTATTGCTTCTACTTCTACTAGCATCTTTCATTCAGGTCTTGGTCTGAATTTGGTTGGACCATCTTTCCTTAGTGGATTGTGGTCAATAAATGTCTCAATATGTTTATTATTCATTAAACAGAAGAAAGATATGCATCAAATCACTTGAAAATGGCTTTCAGAAGGCCTTGACAGGATGAACTGAAATAAGAGCAAACGGGTGACTTTTGGATATGTTTGTTTTGTGAAAGTTTTTTAAATAAAAAATGCGAGATTATCTGAGGAAAAAGCTCTGCGTCTATGTCCTCTACTAACCAGCACCGTGACAGTAGCAATAAACCAGTTATTATCGGACAGCAATTTTACTTTTGAACATCTTTCTTACTCTATTCCGAATTCGACTGAGATTCATCCCATATATGATAGGATTTAACAGAGGAGGAACAACTAGGAATTCCACAGCCATGATATTTCTGAGGGCCAACAGACCCATATTAGCGCCATATCGAGAGTACATTACATCAAAGAGGATGGAAATGGTGAAGTTAGTCATGGTGATTATATGTGGTAAACAGGTCTGCATGAACTTACCCCTTTGTGCTTGTGAACGCAAGCACGCATTGATAATATTCAAATAGGAAATACAGATATATAGATATTGAAAGAAGTGAAAAACGAATGGCAATAAAGCTGTAGGTGTTGTTAACAGTTACATCAATGCATGAGAGCTTAATAATTGCAGCAGTTGCGCAGTAAAGTTTATCAATATTAACACCACATATGGGTAACCTGGCTAATATTACTGTACCAATTCCACATTCCAGCCATGACAAAATCCACGTAAACAGAATCAGTGTCCACACTTTTCTAATAGTCATAATAGAGTGGTAGTGTAGTGGCTTGCAGATAGCAACATATCTGTCATAAGCCATCACTGTTAGGTTGGTACATTCACAGTAAATATAGTAGTAGATGAAAAATATCTGACTCATGCACGCAATATAAGTTATTACATGAGAGTCAAATAAAATGTCATAAAGTATCTTTGGGTAAAAAGATGAGGCACCAATTATTCCATTAATACACAGATTACAGAGGAATAAATACATTGGCTCATGTAACAGTTTATCCAGAAAAATGGTGCAGATAAATGTAAGATTTATAATTAAAGTAAAAAAATATAGGATCAGAATAAAAACAAAGTAGATGTGTCTGTTTGTCTGCGTCACATTCAGTCCTTGCAGCACAAACACGATCTCCTGGGAGGAGTTGAACTGGGATGTCATTGCCAGCAGACACGCATGTTCAGTTGATCTTATTTAACAACAATATGATGTTGTTAGAACTCCAAATGTCAAACACACAGCATCACGGTAAAGATCACAAAAAACGTTTTTCTTTAGCGTTCTTGATATGTTGTTTTGAAGCCCAGAATTCCAGAATACATTCTCAATCACGACCCACCTGCAGTACAAAACATTGCATTGAGAATGATTTCCAACACATCACATTCAGGTGTACATGAAGGATAATTAGTTAAAAAAGCCCCCAAAAATGAAACACAGAAAACCTGTATCATTATTATTTATATGCTAAAGCAAAGGACACAACTTTGTAGTTGTCTAAATTATTTGATGAATTTGAATGAATCATCAAATCAAGAGACCAAATTACATTGAATATCTTCTTTAAGGTGGTTATCCAGATGTGTGTTGAATTGGATCTTCTCTGTACTGGACATTATTACAGACTTTCTCCTCCTCACCAGACCAGGTCAAACCTGGACTTTAAACTTCTCAACTCTTTGTCCTACTTTTATTGGCTTGAATCTCATTATCTAAACTCCCATAGCAACATGTGAGAGGGACTGACAACACACAGAGCGGCAAAAACAAATACAACTTCTGAGATCCATTTAATTTGTTTTTTTTGTTAATGTCATTTAGGGTTCTGTAAATTGGTCACACATTAAATGTTGAGATGTCATGCCTCTAAACTCACTAAATTCAAACGGTCATTGCAAATCAATTCATAATTCAATAACAACACAATACTTTTTTACTCATCCTACTCTGAATTATTTACCTACTTATAGACAATAATTTAGAAGCAGTACCAATTCTCTATATCTTATAAAGTCAAAGACACTGCAACCTTGTGTTACACTCTTTATGACCTTTCTTTACATGAGGCATATTTGGAGACAGTTATATACAATCTTTACATGGAGAAACAAAAAAAAAAAAGATGCCACTGAAACATTCTGCTTTGCAATAATTTATTAATTGAAATATTAACAGATATTCTATCATTCAGTGGTGCAGATATAAAAAACAAATTAGCTCCAATAGCTCCTGCTGTACCATTTGGCTTACATGCTAATACCTTCAGCTGTTTCTTATAACTCTCTATTCGTCTCTTACATTAGGAAGTAATGTTTTACCTTCCTTATTTACAGTACTGCTTTAGAAAAACGCCAGGTTCGATGGGTTTTTATGCACAGCCTGCTACATGTCCCCTTAAACCCTAACTGCTACATGTCCCCTTAAATCCTAACTGCTCCATGTCCCCTTAAACCCTAACTGCTCCATGTCCCCTTAAACCCTAACCACTCCATGTCCCCTTAAACCCTAACTGCTCCATGTCCCCTTAAACCCTAACTGCTCCATGTCCCCTTAAACCCTAACTGCTCCATGTCCCCTTAAATCCTAACTGCTCAATTTCCCCTTAAACCCTAACTGCTCCATGTCCCCTTAAACCCTAACCGCTCAATATCCCCTTAAACCCTAACCGCTCCATGTCCCCTTAAACCCTAACTGCTCCATGTCCCCTTAAACCCTAACTGCTCCATGTCCCCTTAAACCCTAACTGCTCCATGTCCCCTTAAACCCTAACTGTTCCATGTCCCCTTAAACCCTAACTGCTCCATGTCGCCTTAAACCCTAACAGCTCCATGTCCCCTTAAACCCTAACTGCTCCATGTCCCCTTAAACCCTAACTGCTCCATGTCCCCTTAAACCCTAACTGTTCCATGTCCCCTTAAACCTTAACTGCTCCATGTCCCCTTAAACCCTAACTGCTCCATGTCCCCTTAAACCCAAACTGCTCCATGTCCCCTTAAACCCTAACTGCTCCATGTCCCCTTAAACCATAACCGCTCCATGTCCCCTTAAACCCTAACCGCTCCATGTCCCCTTAAACCCTAACTGCTCCATGTCCCCTTAAACCCTAACTGCTCCATGTCCCCTTAAACCCTAACTGCTCCATGTCCCCTTAAACCCTAAATGCTCCATGTCCCCTTAAACCCTAACTGCTCCATGTTCCCTTGAACTCCTCTGTTTGCTTCATTTGCTTTGTGAGAGCAGGCTTCTTACTCCGGTCTAACAGTTAATTATGATAAACTAACATCACTTCCACATTGATTGCAGCAAGAGAGGCCAGTAGATCACTTGATGTCGCCTTTAGGTTGTTATTGCTTCTACTTCTACTAGCATCTTTCATTCAGGTCTTGGTCTGAATTTGGTTGGACCACCTTTCCTTAGTGGATTGTGGTCAATAAATGTCTCAATATGTGGATTATTCATTGAACAGAAGAAAGATGTGCATTAAATCACTTTCAGAAGGCCTCGACAGGATGAACTGAAATAAGAGCAAACGGATGACTTTTAGCTTTGTTTGTTTTGTGAACGCTTTTTTTATTAAAAAATGTGAGATTATCTGAGGAAAAAGCTCTGCGTCTGTGTCCTCTTCTAACCAGCACCCTGACAGTAGCAATAAATTAGTTATTATCGGACAGCAACTTTACTTTTGAACATCTTTCTTACTCTATTCCGAATCCGACTGATGTTCATCCCATATAAAATAGGATTTAACAGAGGAGGAACAACCAGGAATTCCACAGCCAAGATATTTCTCAGGGCCAGCAGACTCATATCCGTGCCATATCGAGTGTACATCACATCAAAGAGGATGGAAATGGTGAAGTTAGTCATGGTGATGAGATGAGGTAAACAGGTCTGCATGAACTTACTCCTTTGTGCTTGTGAACGCAAACATGCCTTGATAATATTTAAATAGGAAATACAGATATATAGATATTGAAAGAAGTGATAAACCATTACAATAAAGCCATAGGTGTTGTTAACAGTTACATCAATGCATGAGAGCTTAATAATTGCAGCAGTTGTGCAGTAAAGTTTATCAATATTTACACCACATATGGGTAACCTGGCTAATATTACTGTACCAATTCCACATTCCAGCCATGACAAAATCCACGTTAATAGAATCAGTGTCCAGACTTTTCTAACAGTCATAATAGAGTGGTAGTGTAGTGGCTTGCAGATAGCAACATATCTGTCATAAGCCATCACTGTTAAGTTGGTAAATTCACAGTAAAGATAGAAGTAGATAAAAAATATCTGATTCATGCAAGCAATATATGTTATCACATGAGAGTCAAATAAAATATCATAAAGTATCTTTGGGTAGAAAGATGAAGCACCAATTATTCCATTAATACACAGATTACAGAGAAATAAATACATTGGGTCATGCAAAATTTTATCAAGAAAAATTGTGCAGATCAATGTAAGATTAATAATCACAGTTAAAACATATAGGATCAGAATAAAAACAAAGTAGATGTATCTGTTTGTCTGCGTCAGATTCAGTCCGTGCAGCACAAACACTATCTCCAGGGAGGAGTTAAACTGGGATGTCATTGCCAGCAGACACGCATGTACAGTTGATCTTATTTAACAACAATATGATGTTGTTAGAACTGCAACTGTCAAACACACAGCATCACGGCAAAGTTTTTCTTTAGCGTTTTTGATATGTTGTTTTGAAGCCCAGAATACATTCTCCATCATGACCCACCTACAGTACAAAAGATTGCAGTGAGAATGATTTCCAACACATCACATTCAGGTGTACATGAAGGATAATTAGTTAAAAAAGTCCCCAAAAATGAAATGAATGAATCATCAAAACAAGAGTCCAAATTACATTGAATATCTTCTTTAAGGTGGTTATCCAGATCTGTGTTGAATTGGATCTTCTCTGTACTGGACATTATTACAGACTTTCTCCTCCTCACCAGACCAGGTCATACCTGGGCATTAAACCTCTACACTCTTTGTCCTACACTTTTATTGGCTTGAATCTCATTATCTAAACTGCCATAGCAACATGTGAGAGGGACTGACAACATACAGAGCGGCAAAAACAAATACGACTTTTGAGATCCATTCCTTTAGCTTTTTTGTTAATGTCATTTAGTGTACTGTGAATTGGTCACACCTTAATGTTGAGATTTCATGGTTCTAAACAGTAGATTCAAGCGGTCAACACAAATCAATTGATAATACAATAACAACACAATACTTTTTTACTCATCCTACTCTGAATGATTTACCTACTTATAAACAAAAATTTAGAAGCAGTACCACGTCTCCATATTTGGAGTTAAATACAATCTTTACATGGAAAAACAAAGGAAACCCAACAGATGCCACTGAAACATTATGCTTTGCAATAATAATGTGATTATAGTATAGCTGGAAGAATACGACCAAGCATGAATCTATTCAACTGACACGGACAATTGTCACCCAGCTGTGTTTGCTTGTTGCTGATTGGCCACATACGGTATACGAATGTTCTAGAAGAGAATGTGAGAGCAGCGCACTCTGAAAATAATGAGAACTTAAGGCCACACACACAAGTGTCATATCGAAATGTTTAGCTATTCGGCTGCCGTATTGGAATATTTCACCAACAACTTTTGGTTTCATCGTCATACAACTTTGGTAAGTCATTTAAAACGTTTAAGCCATTTTAGTGTGAAAAAATACCTGACAGGAATTACTTGGCTACTGCTAGCTAGCATTGTAAAAATGCCAACATGCATGTTGCTGATTATTTCTTAGAAACAGTCGCATCAGACGCATCATTTTACAATTTTTAAAGTTTATTGTAGCTTTATGTTTGTCCTCTGTTTTTCCTTTTTTTACATTTGGCCTATTCATAGAACTTTAGTTAGTCATGTTCAATTTAAGCTACTTTATAGCTTGAAAACAACAATACCTGAGAGGAATTAATTGTCCAACGCTAGCTACCATTGGAATAACAGTGCTGATGAAAACTAGTGTTAGTGCATCATCATAGTTGGCTTTATGTGGTCAGATATATGCATAGGTTCTTATATTTTTAATATTTAACGAAGAAAAAATGTAGGTTGACAAATGAATGTCAAGTTACATGTTTTGTCCCTCAGTCATTAAAAATAGCAGCATCTGAGGCAGTAGTGTATTGCAACCTACATTCATCAATTTACAAGTTACAATGTTTATTGTAGGTATGTGAGCACTCTATTAGTTCTGTGTTTTATAAATTTGGCTAATTCTCTTGTAATATTATTTGATGATGTAGTGATTGATCTAGCTGCTTTTTTATCACATTGCGTGCTAGATACACTAGTTAGCTTGCTAGATACACTAGTTAGTCACTGTTGACCTTCAAATCTGTCTGCTATGTGGAACGTTATTAAGGTGGCGGCAGGGAAAAGCTATGAGTCAAAAATAAACATTATACGCTGTCACCAAAAACTAGTTGAGGCACTTAGCATAGGCGAAATAACAAATGATTAGGGGTGTTTTTTTGGGACATTTGGTGTCTTAAGTCAGTCACATAAGTCACAACGTAAGCATACAGCCCTGCTGCTTAGGTGATATACTTGTGAAGCTAAATCTTTGTGATTTTATATACTGTGTACTCAGTCATACATTACTTAGGTGATATACTTGTGAAGCTAAATCTTTGTGATTTTATATACTGTGTACTCAGTCATACATTACTTAGGTGATATACTTGTGAAGCTAAATCTTTGTGATTTTATATACTGTGTACTCAGTCATACATTACTTAGGTGATATACTTGTGAAGCTAAATCTTTGTGATTTTATATACTGTGTACTCAGTCATACATTGCTTTCCATTGACACTTTCTGGTCTGTGTAAATTCTGTTTATTTCCAGCAGATCCAGATCTGTGCCCCCCATCTCTATCGCATTAGTAGGACAGGCTTGGCCCTGCTACATACTGACATGTGAAGGTAATTCTTTGTGATTTCTCATATTTGTACTGTATACTTAGTCATACATTACTTTCCAATCACAGTTCCTGATCTGTATGTGAATTTCGTTTCTATTTATTTCTAGCAGTTCCAGATCTGTGCTTGGCATCTCCAATGCAGAGGAGGCTTCTTCTCTACAGTTTGGCCAGCTTGGTTAAAGGTTGTATTAAGCAGTACGTATACACGAGCCAGAAATTGAAGGTATGTCAAAAAGCTAATTTAGTCTGTATACACTTTTATTGACACTTTCATCCCAGACCCGGTCTGAATTCTGGTTGCCGCTTTGTTTTTACAATTAGACTAATCAGCATAAATTGTTCTTTTGGACCACATATAACTGTGAAGGGCTATTCATGAGTTATAGGTTTAACACATTGCATACTATGGTGCATGCAGCAGCAGTGTGGACCTCAGTTTGGCAGTTGATATCAGTACACAGTCGACTGACTATTGGCCACATGCTATCTAGCTACTGCTGCTGCTGTATGTTGAATGTGTAGGCTCTGTCTCTGGGCAGTTTACAAAACATCAAATGCTAAGCCACTACCATGTGTATATATTGTCTCACTGGGGAGATTTTAATCAAACATCTTATCTTTTTATTACTCTTATCTGTTAGTATCTATATGATTATTAACACTGCACTGTTCTAGGTAGCTCATCTACCGAAATATTTTCCTTGTACGTATTACTTGCGTATCCTGTACAAATGACAATGAACTTGAAACTTAAAACTTGCAACTATAACTGGGTAGATTCTGAGAAAAAACAACATTGTGTTGGTAGTGCCCCAATAAGTAACAAGTTATTGTCTAGGTTCTAACTTCCAAATTAATTAGATGTATAAAAGACCTCCAATGCAATATGTGAATGTTTTATAAGGTTTATAATATTTATAATATTATTTGTCTTTGCATTCATGTTTGTTTTTTGTGTGCCTATTTTGAATATACGATGTTGAGCGATATTCTAGTACCTGATGGAAACATTTTAATAAAATATGTTTAACGAAAATATGATAAAGGTTCTGTAGTTGCTGGGCAAGTTTACAAAACAAGCATGTCAAAAGACGACGTTGGAATTTTAAACCCTGTGCTAACTGGACATTGGCAGTTGATATCAAAAAGCAGTCGACTACAGGTGGCCGCAAGCAAACATCACAATTTCAGCAGAAATTGTAACCGATCTAGTTTTCATTATTTTATTAAGATATTACACAGAAACGCCTATTTGTTAAAACAGTAGAGATGGCTCAGGATTGTGTGTTGTCAGGTTACCAATCAGGGTACACATGAATTACTGTATGCTGTTTGCAGTATGCACATTTGTTTTTGTGGAGGCACAAAAAAACTCTTGATATTCATACTTTATACAATGTTTTAATTAAGTTAGAAGAGAACATTTGTATTCCTATTGTGTAAGAACCAGAACAAGTAAACATGTAAAATGGATTAGATAACATATGTTTATCCACATATTTGCCTAGCTGTGAAGAAATCCAGCCAGTTGGCCAATCTAGTGGTCTAGAAGGGCATCTCTGCCCTCCACATTTTGTATTTCTGTTAACTTCCACTGGGTTGTGTGGAGCTAAACACACCTTAGGTCTTGTTTAGTACCAGTATTTTCGACAGTTTCTTGTTTGATGTCATTAGTACGTGCATTTAATTTTCTCCTTTTAACTGGATTGTGTGGATCATGTAGGCTTTATGGTGTATATGCTGCCGTTTTGTTTGTTCTTAGATATTTTTGTTTTGTGGGAGTTCTTTAAATTAAAAAATGTGAGATTATCTGAGGAAAAAGCTCTGTGTCCTCTACTAACCAGCAAAGTAACAATAAACCAGTTATTGTCGGACAGCAACTTTACTTTTGAACATCAGTCGAATTCTGTTTCGAATCCGACTGATGTTCATCCCATAAATTATAGGATTTACCAGAGGAGGAACAACTATGAATTCCACAGCCATGATATTTCTCAGGGCCAACAGACCCATATTAGCGCCATATCGAGAGTACATTACATCAAAGAGGATGGAAATGGTGAAGTTAGTCATGGTGATTAGTTGAGGTAAACAGGTCTGCATGAACTTACTCCTTTGTGCATGTGAACGCAAGCACGCGTTAATAATATTTAAATAGGAAATACAAATACATATGAATTGAAACATGTGAAATGTTATCCCAATAAAGCTGTACGTGTTGTTAAGAGTTACATCAATGCATGAGAGCTTAACAATTGGAGCATTTGAGCAGTAAAGTTTATCAATGCCGACACCACAGAGGGGTAACCTGGCTAATAGTACCAAATCGATGCCACATTCCAGCCATGAGATGATCCATATTAGAAGAAGCAGTGTCCAGACTTTTCTAACAGTCATAACAGAGTGGTAGTGTAGTGGCTTGCAGATAGCAACATATCTGTCATAAGCCATCACTGTTAAGTTAGCACATTCACAATAAACATACAAGGAGATGAAAAATATCTGTGTCAAGCACCCACTATATGTTATCACATGAGAGTCAAATAAAATGTCATAAAGTATCTTTGGGTAGAAAGATGAAGCGCCAATGATTCCATTAATACACAGATTACAGAGGAATAAATACATTGGATCATGCAACATTTTATCCAGAAAAATAGTACAGATCAATGTTACATTTGTAATCACAGTTAAAATATATAATATTAGAATAAAAACAAAGTAGATGTGTCTGTTTGTCTGCGTCACATTCAGTCCATGCAGCACAAACACAATCTCCAGGGAGGAGTTGAACTGGGATGTCATTGCCAGCAGACACGCATGTAAAGTTAATCTTATTTAACAACAATATGATGTTGTTAGAACTGCAACTGTCAAAACACACAGCATTACGGCAAAGATCACAAAAAGTAAATGTTTTTCGTTAGCGTTCTTGATATGTTGTTTTGAAGCCCAGAATTCCACAATACATTCTCCATCACGACCCACCTACTGTACAAAATATTGCATTGAGAATGATTTCTAACACATCACATTCAGGTGTACATGAAGGAAAATTAGTTAAAAAAGTCCCCAAAAATGAAACACAGAAAACCTGTATCATTATTATTTATATGATAAAGCAAAGGACACAACTTTGTATTTGTCTAAATTAATTGATGAATTTGAATAAATCATCAAATCAAGAGACCAAATTACATTGAATATCCTCTTTAAGGTGGTTATCCAGATCTGTGTTGAATTGGATCTTCTCTGTACTGGACATTATTAGAGACGTTCTCCTCCTCATCACCTCTACACTCTTTGTCCTACACTTTTATTTGCTTGAATCTCATTATCTAAACTGCCATAGTAACATGTGAGAGGGACTGACAACACACAGAGCGGCAAAAACAAATACGACTTCTGAGATCTATTTAATTTGTTTTTTTTTGTTAATGTCATTTAGTGTACTGTGAATTGGTCACACCTAGATGTCATGCCTCTAAACTCGCTAAATTCAAACGTTCAACGCAAATCAATTCAAAATGCAATAACGACACAATACTTTTTTACTCATCCTACTCTGAATTATTTACCTACTTATAAACAATAATTTCGACGCAGAACTAACATCACTTGGCCATTGATTGCAGCAAGAGAGGCCAGTAGATCACTTGTAGTCACCTTTAGGTTGTTACTGCTTCTGCTAGCATCTTTCATATATTCTCGGCCTGACCATCTTTCCTAAGTGGATTGTGGTCGATAAATGTCTCAATATGTAGATTATTCATTGAACAGAAGAAAGATGTGCATCAAATTGCTTGAAAATGGCTTTCAGAAAGCATTGGACAGGATGAACTGAAATAAGAGCAAACGGATGACTTTAAAATCCAATTACAGATTCTACTCATGGCTCCCTTTATCTTCCTAAAAACATATTATTTAAACAAACAATGTTGGACAACACATTAACCCTGCCAAACCATGTTTTAATGAACCCTGTGTTTTGTGCACAGGGGCACAGTTGTGCTGGAACAAGAGAGAGCCTTCCCCCAAACTGTTGCCACATAGTTAGCAAACACTTCATAATGTAAACAATGACTTGTTTTCATTCTTTTAAGAAGTGATTTCAGAAAAACTCCTTTTAGTTGAAACGATAGGAATGGCTCAGAGATGTGGTGTGTTGTCATGTCAGGTAACACATAACATAAATTGTTTTTGGTGCGCAAAAAAATAAATGTATTGCCAGCCTTGCAAAAAAACATGACAATGTTGTTATTTTTTGAATGTTAAAAATTATTTTGTTTACAGGAAAAAACGAAAAACTTCAGAACTTACTTAAAGTACAGTCCAATGCAGTGATCAATATAACACATTTGCATATATTCAAGGCACTGTAGATAGAAAATAACATGTTTAAAAGATGTTCAATACATTGAGTATTTAATAAATCAAAACAAGGAAAAAAACGAAAAAAAAAAGTGCAAACTGAAAGTTCCTTGATGAAAGGATGTACAGGTATTACTTAAGTAATTAGTAATGAGTAAAGGTAATACGATGATTTCATAAAGCCAATCACAAAAAATGAGTCAGAAATACCAAATATTTAATGCAACAATTTAGAGGCTGTTTTAATGCAATTAAAACAATTCTTATGAAGGCACAAAAAATATTCTTGAAAATCATACAGAGCTGTACATTCAATTCCTATTGTCTAAGAACTAGAACAAACAATCAAATAAAAACATATGTTGATCAATCTATGTGCCTTTATTGTCGGACAGCAACTTTACGCTTGAATATCAGTCGAACTCTGTTTCGTAACTGACTGAGGTTCAACCCATATAAGATGGGGTTCAACAGAGGAGGCACAACTAAAAACTCCCCAGCCATAACATTTCTAAGGTCCAGCAGACTGGTATTACTGCCATATCGAGCGTACATCAAATCAAAGAGGATGGAAATGGTGAAGTAAGTAATGGTGATTAGATGAGGTAAACAGGTCTGCATGAACTTACTCCTTTGTGCTCGGGAACACCTACATGCATTGATGATATTGAAATAGGAAATAAAAATACATGTAAATTGAGAGAGGTGAAAAAACATTTGAATAAAGCTGTAGGCGTTGTTTAGAGTCGTATCAATGCAGGAGAGCTTCACCAGCGCCCAATTTGAGCAGTAAAGTTTATCGATGTTAATATCACAGAGAGGTAATCTAACAAAAAGTACCATACCGACGCCACATTCCAGCCATGAGATGAGCCATATTAGAAGAAGTAGTGTCCAGACTTTTCTAACAGTCATAATAGAGTGGTAGTGTAGTGGCTTGCAGATAGCAACATATCTGTCATAAGCCATCACTGTTAAGTTGGTAAATTCACAGTAAACATAGAAGGCAATTACAAATATCTGGATGAAGCAGCCAATATAAGTTATCAAATGAGAGTCAAATAAAATATCATAAAGTATCTTTGGGTAGAAAGATGAAGCACCAATTATCCCATTAATACACAGATTACAGAGGAATAAATACATTGGGTCATGCAACTGTTTCTCCTGAACAATAGTAAAGATCAATGTTAGATTCATAAATATTGTACATAGATAAAGGATTAGAATAAATGCAAAGTAGATGTATCTGTTTGTCTGCATCACATTCAGTCCATGCAGCACAAACACGATCTCCCAGGAGGAGTTGAACTGGGATGTCATTGATAGCAGACACACACGTTCAGTTTATCCAGTTCAGTTTTATGACATTTGGAGCACAATTTAAAAAAACATATTGCCTCAATCACATACTGGTGTACATTAAGCAGATTAAAACATTCCCATAATAACTACATATAGACAATATTCAACAACAATAGTAAGATGACCAAACAATGTAGAACAACATTCTAAGTCTTTTAGATAACTTGATGAATCATCAAAACAAGACTAAAATGTCATTATAGACCCCCATCCGCATCTGTGTTGTTTTGTATCTTCTCTGTACTGGACATTATTACAGACTTTCTCCTCTTCACCAGACCAGGTCATACCTGGGCATTAAACCTCTACACTCTTTGTCCCACACTTTTATTGGGTTGAATCTCATTATCTAAACTGCCATAGCAACTTGTGAGAGGGAGTGACAACACACAGAGCTCCACCTGAAGAGCACTTGGCAAATGAGAACACGCCAATTAAATGACAATCTAATACAAAAACACAAAAATTTTTGAATACATTTTATTGACTATTTGGATATTTAATGTCATCTGGTACACTGTGAATTGGTCACCCCTTAAAGAGCAAGATGTTATGCTTCCAAAATCACTCAATTCCAGATATCTAGCAATCAATGCACAACACCTCATAATTATATAAACAATAATTTTGATACAGTCAGGGTTTTCTGAGTAACCATGGAGTTATTTTCTCCAACCAGACATTATTCACATTTGTTTCCGCCAGGAAATAGCATAATTAGCATTGTCCAAACTAATAAATGTAATTGTGTGCTTGACAATGGTCAAGGACACATTTTGTAATCTCACATATATGTTATTATTATATCACTTTTTGACCACCCTATCTCCTCCCACAGTTTTTGGACTAGATGGACCAAGGGCCCTATTTTGTTGGCATACGTATTTTACGAAATATTAATGATATTGTCGCCAATTAATCCTTATTGAAATACATTGGCGGGTTCGGTCTTAATTTATGTCATTAGACTCGGGCTCGGTTCGGGCTCGGACTCTCGCGCTCCGGGTTGCGCGGTGAATGAGTGGTCAGGTGATGCGTTTCATTTAGAGTAATAATGAATGCTGAGGAGGTGAAACGCGCAGGCAGGACTGTGGCGATTACATTTGGTTGCACCGGCAAAAGATAAAAATGGAAAAAATGAGCCGGTGGGTTATGCCAAATGCAAAAAATTGAGGCTCTTAAAATATGACAGCAAAATGACAGGGAATTCGTGGCTGTAAAGGCATGAAGCTGTTAAACACCTGCCAGTGGCCAATCAGTGCTGCTGGACGCACCATTAGAGCGCAGGACTGGCTGAACCTATATACTGGGGATTACATGCTTATCCTACACTAAAACATGTAGCCTAATCTTGGTGAGTAAAGGTTTTCAAATAAATATTATTTGAATCTTAAATGCAAATTGGAGACAGAGTACATAGGCTAATGTTGCCATTATTCTTTTAATTTCAGCTGCTGTTTACCGTATTGGCGAACCAAGTGGAGCCTTCTCTTATATATTTGAAATAATTTAATATTATTCATAATGTTATTCTTCATAATATTTCAATCACTGTACAATTGATGAAAACGCAGAGACTAATGATTTGTCACGAAAAAAAGTCAGTGCGCAAATCTGCGTAAGAGTGCTTTTCACTGTGCGTAGATTCTGTTCTTTCCTAGGAACACATTCCAGATAAGTAAACATTGGTGAATGTCAGAATCTTCGTGGAAACTGCGTAAGTAGGTTTTAAGAACTAATTTCTTCTTAAGAACGGTTGAAGAATTTGGCCCATTGTCACCAGCTGCGTTTGCTTGTTGCTGATTGGCCAAATGGATGGAACATTCTGGAAGGGCGGGTGTGGAAGCAGCACCCTCTGATAACATGAGAACATGGATGCCAGGCAACAGGCACAAACACTAGCTGCAGCTGCTGCTGTATGTTGAATGGGTAAGCTCTGTTTGTAGCTAGCTACTCCTGTATGTGTATGCATACCTTCAAACAACAACGTTAGCATGTTAGCGCGCTAGCTAGCTACTCCTGTATGTGTATGCATACATTCAAACAACAACCTTAGCATGTTAGCTAGCATTAGCATGCTGGCTAGCTAGTTACTCTTGTATGTGTATGCTCCATCACTGGGTAGATTGTATTCAAACAACTATTGTAAGTGATCAAACTAATTAGCTAGCCAGTACTGTATGTGTAGGCTCACTCAAACAACTAGCCAGGTAGCAATGCTGTTTAGTAGGTTACGATGTTGGTTAAATTGCTGGTTACCATGCTGCTTAATAGGCAGGTTTCTATGTTTGTTAATAGGCAGGTTAAAAGGAACGTTATTATGCTGTTTAATATGCTGGTTACTAGGTTACATGCTGTTTAATAGGCTGGTTACATGCTGCTTAATAGCCTGGTTACATGCTGTACTATAGGCAGGTTACATGCTGTACTATAGGCAGGTTATTATGCTGTTTAATAGGCAGGTTGCATGCTGTTTAATAGGCTAGTTACATGCTGTACTATAGGCAGGTTATTATGCTGTTTAATAGGCAGGTCGCATGCTGTTTAATAGGCTGGTTACATGCTGTACTATAGGCAGGTTATTATGCTGTTTAATAGGCAGGTTATTATTCTGGTTACTCTGCTAATTAATAGGCAGTTTATAATGCTGTTTCGTGCTGTTTAATAGGCAGGTTACATGCTGTTTAATTGGCAGGTTATATGCTCACATATTGTAATCTCACATATTATTAAACATATAACTGGACATTGGCAGTTGATATCAGTACACAGTCGACTACAAGTGGCAGCAAGCACACATCACAATTTCACCAGATTTCTAGTTAAGTTTGTTCTTCTTTTTGCTCAATTTAGGGTTTGTGTTCTTTCACGTTTTGAGGTTAGGATTAGATCAAGGAAATAAACAACAATGCAGTTTTTTATTGCTTTAATATTTTATTAGACCACATTATTTTGTTCAATTAGGTTCTTTGTGATTGATGTTGAAGCTTGTGTGTGTCCTTTAGATTGATGGTGAAGCTTGTGTGTGTCCTTTAGATTAATGTTGAAGCTTGTGTGTGTCCTTTAGATTGACGATGAAGCTTGTGTGTGTCCTTTAGATTGATGTAGAAGCTTGTGTGTGTCCTTTAGATTGATGGTGAAGCTTGTGTGTGTCCTTTAGCAAAAACATCTTGTAATTCATGCTTGTAATTGTCTAAATACATGTCTGATCAACAAGCCTGAATGCTTAAAATGTATATTATTATTGCGAAGACACCAATAACATGTCCTGTTCATTTCTTATATTGTAACAGATGGGTAGGCAGGACAAATGCTATGCAACCAAAATAAGACATATGCCAAAATAAGATGGACATGACAGGACATGCATTGCCCACTTGGGGCAGACAGCGAAAATAAAAAATTTTTGTTCGTTAACCATGACCTTGCTCTGGCTGTCATTGTAGAACTGGTCTATCCAAGCTCTTATATGAGGGCTTAGGCCAAGGCGTTTGAGGACAGCTTTTAAATTATTTTGGATCAGGTCTATCCCGGAGATACATTAGTATCTGGTCCTCGGCATGGAGGTAAGAGTCCCTTACTGAGGTAAATTTATCATTCAGGTGATGTTCATTAATGCCACACATTTGAGCTGTTTCTACTAGTTTGCCAACAACAGTTTTGGAGGAGAAAGAAGAGAGCTTTTGACAAGATTGACAAGATCTGTCATTAACATAGTCAAAAGACGCCAGTTTTTGAAATCTTTCTTAAACAGGAGAGATGTGGCTCCTTCTCTTTGGGACATCTTCCTAATCTATGGCTAATTCTTCCCTAATCTCTTTAAACACCCTCAGCCTCCATACAGTGTTGTCATGTTTACAGGTGGTTATGGCCTCCTCGACCCTGGAGGGGTAACAACCAGCACTAAGGAATTCCGTTTGAAGTATTGGGAAGACCTTAAACACCCCATGCTCGCTTGTGAATCAGTGGGTGTGAATTAGCGAGCAAAGACAAATGTGTATACTGTTTAAACCAGCGTCAAATAAATGCTAATCTACATAAACAGTTTTTGTAACATAATTTAATGGAAAATATGACGTACATATATTGAATACCCTCATGTGATATTGGTCAATATCACAAAAGGTACGTAGAAGATTAGTACACAAAATGACATAAGAACAAGACTTATCTTTGGGCACTCACTTTACGGTTGAACATCTTTCGAACACTCTTTCGAATAGGAGTGAGTTTCATCCCATATATGATAGGATTTAACAGAGGAGGAACAACTAGAAACTCCACGGCCATTAGATTTCTCAGGTCCAGCAGACTGGTATTACTGCCGTAGCGAGAGTACATCACATCAAAAAGGATGGTAATGATAAAATTAGTCAGGGTGATCAGATGTGGCAGACAAGTCTGCATAAACTTTCCCCTCTCTGCCTGTGAACGCAACGACGCTTTGATTATCTTTATGTAAGACATGACAATGAGAATTGCTTGAGAGAAGTGAAAGAATGTGAAAATGTAGCCGGTGATGTTGCTCAGACTGGTGTCAACACATGAGAGCTTCACCACGGCCCAGTTTGAGCAGTAGAGTTTATCAATATTAACTCCACAGAGGGTAACCTTAAAGTTGGTACGATCCCAATGGTGACTTCTAGACCTGAGAAAAGCCAGGTTACAAGAAGCAGAGTCCACACTTTTCTAACAGTCATAATAGAGTGGTAGTGTAGTGGCTTGCAGATAGCAACATATCTGTCATAAGCCATCACTGTCAGGTTAGCACATTCACAGTAAATATAGAAAAATATTACAAATATCTGGGTCAAACATCCAATGTAAGTTATCAAATGAGAGTCAAATAAAATATCATAAAGTATCTTTGGGTAGAAAGATGAAGCACCAATTATCCCATTAATACACAGATTACAGAGGAATAAATACATTGGGTCATGTAACATTTTCTCTAGAACTATGGTAAAAAACAGTATTAAATTAATAAAAATGGTTATGAGATATAAGATCAGAATAAATACAAAGTAGATGTGTCTGTTTGTCCGCGTCATATTCAGTCCTTGCAGCACAAACACGATCTCCCAGGATGAGTTGAACTGGGATGTCATTAACAGCAGATACAAATGGCTGTACTATCTAACAGCCAAACACACAGAGGCTACTTCACACAGTGTAAATTGTATTCAGATACTGGATATATGCTGACTGCAGGACAACCCAAAACCAGTTCGCTTTTAGTATCCAGCTACAAACAGTAAAGTGCAATGCAGTAACTACAGTGTTCAACTATGACATGTTCAACCTGTACATGAAACATTACTGTTAAAACATTACTGTTAAAAATATATATATCAGTCACAAATTATGGAAAGCAAAGTTAAGGAGAGACGTTTAACTTGTTGAACAGATTTCGTTTGATGATGAAAACAAAATATTTAACCAAAAAGTTACATTTAGTAGTTCCCCTTGAAAATAATCACTCATGATCTGTTTGTTTGAACGGTCCAAACGTTGATCAAAACCTGATTTCCTTGAATGTGCTGATTGTCCTCGTTTGATGTTGTCTCTGTAGATCCGAGCAGATCATCTACTGACCAAACCACATTATATCTGGGTTTGGCGGTCCTCCATTGTCATTGGCTCTTATTTATTGGGTAGAATCAGTGGATCAGAACTCCCATAGCAACACAAGATGATGTAAAGTGTCAACTCATATGGTTCCCTGCTGAGGATAATTTCCACGAGGAGCTGCACTTTCAGTCTTTGTCAGACTTTTTTCTTCTTATTTTTTTAACTTCTGAGAGTCACTCTAGTGGTTGTTACTTGTTACAGGTCCTTTTCTTTATGAAATACATTGTATTGCTTGATTTGATTGGTTTAACCTTTATTTAACCAGTTAGACCGATTGAGAACAGATTCAGATTTACAAGCTCAACATAATTTAAAACAAGACAGGATGAGCAGTAGATAATAACACTGTCTCATCATCATCAGTGTCTCATCATCATCAGTATTTTGGCCGAGCCAGCAGGGTCAAATAAAGCATCAAACATGTTTTATTTTATTATAATTAGCAGACAGTCTAATTCAGAGCGACAAACAGTTACTGCATGCATTTAAAGAGAGCCAGAGGAAATGTATGCCCAGCTTAGTTTAGTATGTGTATTATAATCAATTAGTTAGGTATCGGTGAAATCATTTTAATGAATTGACAATATGATGTTCCAGATGTCAAAAATGTTTGGGCGTCTGATTTTTTCAAGCAAAGACCTTTATTTCACCCAATGTACCAAAAAGTTGACAGGAAAAGGTCTCAGTACAATACAAGTACAAATACAAGTTTTACATAATTAAAAAGTAGTGCTGTAGGACCATAAATAAAACTTGTTCAGGTGAAATCGGGTACATTGTTAGTGCTTGACCAATCAGGTACATTGTTAGTGCTTGACCAGTCAGGTGCGTTGTTAGTGCTTGACCAATCAGGTATGTTGTTAGTGCTTGACCAATCAGGTACGTTGTTAGTGCTTGACCAATCAGGTGCGTTGTTAGTGCTTGACCAATCGGTTCCATACTAGAGTATAGCGTATTACATGCCTATTTTATGTAGTTCATTGATGCAATATTCCATAGCTGGTGGCTAACCTACACCTTGGACTGAACTCTCCCATTCTCCCCTATGGATAATTATTTAGACAAAATAAGTACCCCAAAAATTACCAAAAGAGCACCTATAAAGTACATGTTTTCTAATGGCTAGCTGCACATGTTGCTTCCTAATGGCCATGGAACAGAACATAACAAAAATGTGCAATGTTCTAACTTAAAATCTAGTGTAAAGCAACAACTTTTCGCTTGAACATCTTTCTAACTCTATTTCGAATCTGAGTAAGGTTCAACCCATATATGATTGGGTTTATCAGAGGAGGCACAACTAAAAACTCCACCGCCATAATATTCTTCAGCGCTTGCAGACTGGTGTTGCTGCCATAGTTAGCGTACATTGAATCAAAGAAGACCGATAACGAACAGTTAGCCAGTGTGATCATATGAGGCAGACATGTCTGCATGAACTTCCTCCTCCCCGTCTGGGAACGTAAAGATGCTTTCACGATATTCACGTAGGAAATCAGGATGAGTATCGCTTGAAATAAATTTATAAACGTTAGAATTAACCCGAAGAGATTGTTCTGACTGGTGTCAACACATGAGAGCTTCACCACCGGCCAACTGGAGCAGTAGAGTTTATCAATGTCGACACCACAGAGGGGTAACCTGGCTAATAGTACACACCCAATGCTACATTCTATCCATGAGAAAAGCCATGTAAGCAGAAGTAGTGTCCAGACTTTTCTAATAGTCATAATAGAGTGGTAGTGTAGTGGCTTGCAGATAGCAACATATCTGTCATAAGCCATCACTGTTAGGTTGCTAAATTCACAGTGAACATATAAAAAGATCACAAATATCTGTGTCATGCATCCAATGTACGTTATTAAATGAGAGTCAAATAAAATGTCATAAAGTATCTTTGGGTAGAAAGCTGAGGCACCAATAATCCCATTAATACACAGATTACAGAGGAATAAATACATTGGGTTGTGCAGCAGTTTCTCCAGAACTATGGTAAAGATCAATGTTAGATTCATAAAAATGGTTAATAGATATAGGATTAAAACAAAAACAAAGTAGATATGTCTGTTTGTCTCCGTCACATTCAGTCCGTGCAGCACAAACACTATCTCCCAGGAAGAGTTGAACTGGGATGTCATTTAGCTGACACACATTTAGCTGACTCACAAGGCTAGTGTTTTTCTATTTCAAAGTGTAACTTAATAATTACTTTCATAAGTACAGCAGCACTGTCAGCCTCATGACATTGACGCCCTCCTGTTAAACAGCGCTAATGTGATAATCCAGAACATAATGCTTGGCATCCCATTGGTACATTGATATCAGATCAATCCAAAAGCATCCGGTTTCAGCACGCTGGATAAAAAATAGATGAGTGTAGTTAGTTCCTTATTATAACATGCATCACATTCTGGTGTATATGCAAAATGTATAAAACATTATCTTAGTTTGGTTAAAACTTTAGGGTGCTTACCTGAATAAGTTATATTAATAAAAAAGTCCCCTTGAAGTTGATTGATATAATGCAGTTAGATGGTATTAAACAATAACATTACATTGTACATTAATCGTTAAAGTTATTTCCAATACTTCAATGTTATTAAATGGTAGTTAAACTACTCAAACAGAACACAAATAACTATTGCTTTTTGAAGGTGATTCTTTGCATGTTCTTTTTGATTACGGTCCAGAGCAGACCAGAGCACATGTTGGTATGACACTTCTCTCTCCACGCTGCACTTTTATCGGACATAAATATTGCACCTGGAGACCTTGACGACATATACTGCTACCTCTAGAGGTTTATTTACCAATAATACTATCATAATGACACAAATAGCAAAAATAGCTACGTTTAGCCTAAGTCCTTACATATATTTTTGCTTTGCATTATTACTTCAGCAGCTGCACATTAAAATGGTTATCATTACACCTGAGTGATTTTGAAAAAAACTGAGAGGATGGAAAATCAGTTGACATGAAGTTACAAGTTAGGTATCATTTAAAGAAACATGTTAACACATTTTTTTTACTACAGCCAATTTGAGTAACACATCAGAGGCACATCGTACTCAGTTTTGGTTGAAGAGATATTAAGAATTAAGTGAGAGCTATCAACACTTCCATCTAACACAGGAATTTAGAGTTTTTACACCAATTAATGAGAGGTTATACTTGAAGCGATTTGCCATGTGGGTAATGGAGTATTTTTTATGCAAATAGACTAACAGAACTGGTCCACTTTAAATTTAGGAAGACCACCAACTACCTTTAAAAAATGGAATCCTCCTCTACTCATAGTCAGGCAGGTGACACTATTCAATAGAGGCGTGACAAGATCTTGGGATATATTGAACTGTGACAATATTTCTCGTCATTTTGAAAAGCTGTCTTTTCATCGAATCAATCATTATTTTTCCACACATGCATCGAAGATTTCTTAAACATAGTGTTAAATATCGTCTTGTTCTGGTGTGCCAAGTGTATGGACCAGGGTTCAAGCAGTTTGTGGCCTGGAGGTGTTGGTAACTTTAGACTAGAGACCACACCTCTCCCTGTCTGTCAACAGTCTGCCATCTGTCCCATGCAGATATACGGGACAGGTATGTCATCCGTAATTGTTTGGTAAGTTTCACGTGGTCTTTTTTTTGGCATACGTTTAAAAAATCTCACCATTGTTTCCAGACAATGAGTAACGGACATCGGCTGTATGTATGCCATATGTTCAAAGCTGGCATTTTTTTCTTATAAAGTGATAGGCATGCTCTATCTATTTTGTAAAACCCCTAAATCTTTATCATTCTCATTAGTAATTCACAAACATTTATTGTAAATTACCTTGAAACCTGTCGTAGGGAACATGTTCAATAACGGTTTATGCTAAGGTGCGAAATGTATATCCTATTTTCCCGAGCGTCGTTGACGTGAAATTAAAATCAGGAAATTGATTAGGGCTGTCGCCTGCACCTCAGGGTTGGGAAATGTAAAAGGACACTAAAGTGTCTGTTACCCGGATGGGAGGGGTCTGCCTCAATCTTTGCTGCCCGCCTCAGTGACCTGGATTTGTACAGGTCTTTGAGGGACGGCAGCTTACATCCAATGGGCCGCTCTGCAGAGCATATGATGCGTTGCAGTTTCTGCAGCGTACCAGATGGCGATTAAGGAGGTCAGGATGGACTTAATGATGGCTAATGGCACTGTGATGCTCTGGACAATGTTCTGTTGGGAAACCCTGTGTCCGAGATCTCATGTCGACATCAGTTTGACACTTAAAACTTAAATTAGCACTAGTGCAAACCAGGGTCAACCCTTTACGGCAATCTTAGTCCTTGATGTTATTGGCCTCTGATGTAAAGTTCAAAATGTAGCCAGATTCCCAAGATTTTAATCAGAGATTGCCTGAGCAAAGAATTGACGACAAAGTAATACAAATGTACCTTTATTCGTGATTGTGTAAATTTGTCCAATTACATTTGAGCCAATGAAACAAAGGGCCTGTTTTTGAAAATGGTTGCAATTCCTAAACGTGTCATAGGATATTTTTGTCAAACCCATTAAATTAAATCTGAGTCTTCACTTCAATTGGTACTCGGTTGTTTTATTTTAAATCCATTGTGGCGGAGTACAGAGGCAAAATCACAAAAATTGTGTCAGTGTCAGAATTTTCAGAGCTAACTGTACATACATACACAACAAAATGACTACAAGGTAGCGGTATCATCTGTTTTATGTGCTATGTTGACCAATGGTTCAATTAACCAGATGTCCATTTGTACAACTAAACCCAAGGCATTGATACTGGACCTCATATTTATAGACTTTAACCCTAAACAAAACATACATAGATGACAATCTTAAAATGGAATAAAAACAAGAATCATATCCTGTTAAACCAAATCCATTAATTTAACTTTTAGATGATTAATTAACCCCTACAATGAGATGGGTTGATCCACATGTGACCTTAAACAGTCGTTTAATATTCAGATGTTTGCAATGTTCATTATAAAAGATCAATGACACAAACATACATACAACATAGAAATGCATGCAAGTATTTCATATAAACAGTATTCTTCCAACATACATAGACCAACATGCCAATTATAGACCCTGTAACTCATCTGATCATAACTCATTCATAGCTGGGTGGGTTTTATCTTCTATTTAAAAGAGTTTCAAACCCAACACAACAGGGGGGCGGCAGCTGGAGGTGTAGTGTAGATAGCTGTACTGTGAAATATATTAAGAATATGCACACACACATATATAAATAATGAAATGCATCAAGACAATTCACTTATCTTATGGAAGCCATTTTACAGTTGAACATCTGCCGAATCCTGTTTCGAATCCGAGTAAGGTTTATCCCGTATACAATTGGATTTAACAGAGGGGGCACAACTACATATTCTATAGCCATTATATTCTTTAGGGCCAGCAGACTGGTGCTACTGCTATAACGAGCGTACATGAAATCGAAAACAAGGGATATTACAAAGTTAGTTAGAATAAAAATGGTTTGAGAGAAGCTAGCAAATGTTACAATGAAACTGTAGTTATTGTTCAGACTGGTGTCAACACATGACAGCTTCACAACCTCCCAGTTTGAGCAGTAGAGTTTATCAATATCGACGCCACAGAGGGGTAACCTGACTATTAGTACCATACCAATGCTACATTCGAGCCAGGAGAAAATCCAGGTTAATAGAATCAATGTCCACACTTTTCTAATAGTCATAATAGAGTGGTAGTGTAGTGGCTTGCAGATAGCAACATATCTGTCATAAGCCATCACTGTTAGGTTGGTACATTCACAGAAAATATAGAAAACAATGAAAAGCATTTGGGTTAGACAGCCAATGTACGTTATTATATGAGAGTCAAATAAAATGTCATAAAGTATCTTTGGGTAAAAGGCTGAAGCACCAATGATCCCATTAATACACAGATTACAGAGGAATAAATACATTGGGTCATGTAACAGTTTCTCCAGAAAAATAGTAAAGATCAATGTTAGATTTATACAAATGGTTAAGAGATATATAGTTAGAATAAATACAAAGTAGATGTATCTGTTTGTCTGTGTCAAATACAGTCCATGCAGCACAAACACGATCTCCTGAGAGGAGTTGAACTGGGATGTCATTAACAGCAGATACACAAAGCAAAGGCCTGAGAAAAATATCTTATATCTATGCAAAAAAACATTTCATGCCATTTGAGGAGTTTCTTCAGCACCTGCTTCTTCACATCATTAATACTGTAGTTATCTTTCAAAACACTGATGTTGCTATTTCTACGAACATAATATTGATATACATAATTGATTGATACATTATTGATTGATATTCATAATATTCATAATATTTGGTATTCAAAGTTTGTGGCTACAATATGAAAAAGATTTGGAACAACAATTAAGCAGCCTGTGATGCTATGGTCTCTGAACTGAAGGTTTGAGTAGAGTATCTCCTACTTACGAGGCCAGATCATACCTAGGTATGACCCATCTCCATTCCCTGATCCACTCTTTTATAGGCTAGAATCAGGCGAGTATCAGATCTGTCGTAGCTACGTGCAACATGGAGTGATGACACTCCACTCCCTCTGAGGTAACTTTTGAGTTGGAGCACAAGGAAAATTGCATTGTGTTACTAGAAAACAAAAGCACGATAATGCTGTCATATTTGTATAATATAATTTGTAATCCTAGTGATCCTAGTGACATCAATAAAAGTAAACGGTCAAAGTATTTTTTTGCGTCAAATGCACCTAATAACATAGTGTCATGGCACGCGATATCTACACAATAATTGTCACGTTTCAATGACAGCTGCGCACCCTAGTGGCTGGGATCTGCCATAGCAGGCTGAGGCGTCGGTTTTATTCAGTTCAACCCAGTTTTCTATGGCCCATGAACACACCCCAACTGTCTTGTTCTAACCATCCACACCAGGTCTCAAATCAGTTAATCATTAACTGTATAAATGTTTCCTTCTTCTGTCAGGTGGATCGTTGTTGTGTGTTGTGTCCTTATGTTGGTGAGGTTGTACGTAACCATTTGTTTTCAACCAGTTGACTCTTATATTTTAAGTGAGTCGCAAAAGAAAGCACACTTTATTTTCAATTACTGTGTTTGTTTTTTAATTGAATTAAAACCTCACAAAACGCCGTTAGCTCATTTCATTGGAATGATTATCTTTTATGTGGCTTGCTTGACCTTCTAATGGCTTATTATAATACTGTTTAAAGAAAATGTAGCTTTTAAATGCTTCATAATATTTTATAATGACTACATAAGTTCTACACAAATGTATTACGAAGCATCAACAGTCCAATGCATCCAGTAATTGCTTACAAGCGAAGTCTAATGAGGAGTTACGTGATGAACAACATCAATTGAAGGTCTTCCAAGTTGAATGATGATTGATTAATCACTAAAACAGAATACAAACGATGTCATGTTCTCCACACGATGCACCATTGTTACAATTTCTCATCGCCACACATTTATTGGACAATTGGAGAATCTGGAGAAAGTGACAAGATATACTGCCGCCACTAGATATGTATTACCTAATGGGACCGCGTCAATTAGACCATTATAACACCATTGAAGTAGACTATAATGCCATTGAAGTAGACTATAACACCATTTAAGTAGACTATAATGCCATTGAAGTAGACTATAACACAATTTAAGTAGAATATAACACCATTTAAGTAGAATATAACACCATTTAAGTAGACTATAACAGCATTGACGTTTCTAATAATACGTTCACAAATTGAAACAGATCTGTAATCAGATGACCAGCCCCTCCACTTGCGTCGATATGCACCAGGAAATGTAAAAAGACACTGAATTGTCCGTTACATGGATGGGAGGGGTCTGCCTTAATCTTTGCTGCCCGCCTCAGTGACCTGGATTTGTACAGGTCTTTGAGGGACGGCAGCTTACATCCAATGGGCCGCTCCGCAGAGCATATGATGCGTTGCAGTTGCTGCAGCATACCAGATGGCGATTAAGGAGGTCAGGATGGACTTAATGATGGCTGATGGCACTGTGATGCTCTGGACAATGTTCTGTTGGGAAACCCTGTGTCCGTGAATTAATGTCGACATCAGTTTGACACTTAAAACTTAAATTAGCACTAGTGCAAACCAGGGTCAACCCTTTACGGCAATCTTAGTCCTTGATGTTATTGGCCTCTGATGTGAAGTTCAAAATGTAGCCAGATTCCCAAGATTTTAATCAGAGATTGCCTGACCCAAGAATTCACGACAAAGTAATACAAATGTACCTTTATTCATGATTGTGTTCATTTGTCCAAATACATTTGAGCCCATGAGACAAAGGGACTGTTTTTGAAAATTGTTGCAATTCCTAAACGTGTCATAGGATATTTTTGTCAAACCCATTAAATTAAATCTGAGTCTTCACTTCAATTTGTACTCGTTTGTTTTATTTTAAATCCATTGTGGCGGAGTACAGAGGCAAAATCACAAAAAATGTGTCAGTGTCCAAGTATTTTCAGATGTTACTGTACATGCATACACAATAAAATGACTACAAGGTAGCGGTATCATCAGTTTTTTTCTGCTATGTTGACCAATGGTTCAATTAACCAGATGTCCATTTGTACAACTAAACCCAAGGCATTGATACTGGACCTCATATTTATAGACTTTAACCCTAAACAAAACATACATAGATGACAATCTTAAAATGGAATAAAAACAAGAATCATATCCTGTTAAACCAAATCCATTAATTTAACTTTTAGATGATTAATTAACCCCTACAATGAGATGGGTTGATCCACATGTGACCTTAAACAGTCGTTTAATATTCAGATGTTTGCAATGTTCATTATAAAAGATCAATGACACAAACATACATACAACATAGAAATGCATGCAAGTATTTCATATAAACAGTATTCTTCCAACATACATAGACCAACATGCCAATTATAGACCCTGTAACTCATCCAATCATAACTCATTCATAGCTGGGTGGGTTTTATCTTCTATTTAAAAGAGTTTCAAACCCAACACAACAGGGGGGCGGCAGCTGGAGGTGTAGTGTAGATAGCTGTACTGTGAAATATATTAAGAATATGCACACACACATATATAAATAATGAAATGCATCAAGACAATTCACTTATCTTATGGAAGCCATTTTACAGTTGAACATCTGCCGAATCCTGTTTCGAATCCGAGTAAGGTTTATCCCGTATACAATTGGATTTAACAGAGGGGGCACAACTACATATTCTACAGCCATTATATTCTTTAGGGCCAGCAGACTGGTGCTACTGCTATAACGAGCGCATATGAAATCGAAAACAAGGGATATTGAAAAAAATGTCAGGGTGATCAGATGAGGCAGACAGGTCTGCATGAACTTCCTCCTATCTGCCCGGGAACGCAACGATACTTTGATGATGTTCACATAGGAGATCAGGATTAGTAGTGTTTGAGAGAAGCTTGCAAATGTTAAAATGAAACTGTAGTTATCGTTCAGACTGGTGTCAATGCATGAGAGCTTTAAAACGGCCCAGTTTGAGCAGTAGAGTTTATCAATATCGACGCCACAGAGGGGTAACCTGGATAACAGTACAATACCGATGGCACATTCCAGACATGAGATGAGCCAGATTAGAAGCATCAGTGTCCAGACTTTTCTAACAGTCATAATAGAGTGGTAGTGTAGTGGCTTGCAGATAGCAACATATCTGTCACAAGCCATCACTGTTAAGTTGGCTAAATCACAATAAACATAGAAAACAATGAAAAATATTTGGGTTAAACAGCCAATGTAAGTTATCACAAAAGAGTCAAATAAAATGTCATAAAGTATCTTTGGGTAGAAAGCTGAGGCACCAATGATCCCATTAATACACAGATTACAGAGGAATAAATACATTGGGTCATGTATCAGTTTCTCCAGAAAAATAGTAAAGATCAATGTTAGATTAATAAAAATGGTTAAGAGATATACAGTAAGAATCAATACAAAGTAGATGTATCTGTTTGTCTGCGTCACATACAGTCCGTGCAGCACAAACACGATCTCCTGAGAGGAGTTGAACTGGGATGTCATTAACAGCAGATACACAAAGCAAAGACCTGAGAAAAATATCTTAATCTTTGTTTGGTTGGTTGATCTAAGCAAAAACAATGTCATGCCATTTGAGGAGTTTCTCCAGCACTGGCTTCCTCACATTATTAATACTGTTGTTATCTTTCAAAACACTGTTGTTGCTATTTCTACGAACATAATATTGATATCAGGACAACCCAAATCCACCCTGCTAGAGCATCCACCTACATACAGTACAATACAGTGAGTTGGATATTCACCACAATTACAATCTGAAGTAGATGGAGAATTATAGTAAAACTATTAAACTAAACGATTTGGATCACAAATTGCAAGAATTTCAATGTATTAAAAATTGTGGATGTCTGCTACAATATTAAAAAGATTTGGAACAAAAATAAAGCAGCCTGAGATGCTATGGTCTCTGAACTGAAGGTTTGAGTAGAGTATCTCATACTTACGAGGCCAGATCATACCTAGGTATGACCCATCTCCATTCCCTGATCCACTCTTTTATAGGCTAGAATCAGGCGAGTATCAGATCTGTCGTAGCTACGTGCAACATGGAGTGATGACACTCCACTTCCTCTGAGGTAACATTTGAGTTGGAGCACAAGGAAAATTGCATTGAGTTACAATAATATAATTTGTAAAATCCTAGTGACATCAATAAAAGTCAACGGTCAAAGTATTTTTTGTGTCAAATGCACCTAATAACAAAGCGTCATTCTGAACAATGACATTCTTCTGACATGAAGTCTAATGAGAAGTTACGTGATGAACAACATCAATTGAAGGTCTTCCAAGTTGAATGATAATTGATTAATCACTAAAACAGAATACAAACGATGTCATGTTCTCCACACGATGCACCATTGTTACAATTTCTCAACGCCACACATTTATTGGACAATTGGAGAATCTGGAGAAAGTGACAAGACAAACTGCCGCCACTAGATATGTATTACCTAATGGGACTGCATCAATTAGAACATTATAACACCATTGAAGTAGACTATAATGCCATTGAAGTAGACTATAATACCATTGAAGTAGACTATAACACCATTGACGTTTCTAATAATATGTTCGCAAATTGAAACTGATCTGTAATCAGATGACCAGCCCCTCCACTTGCGTCAATATCCTCAAAGACCTGGATATGTACAGGTCTTTGAGGGATGGCAGTTTACATCCAATGGGCCGCTCCGCAGAGCATATGATGCGTTGTAGGGAGTTTTTCCTAGCCGCCGTGTATCAACTTCTTCAACTTGTTTCTTGTTCAACTTGTTGATGTTTGCTCTGTCGGATTCAGGCTGGTGATTGTAAAAGCACTTTGTGACAACTTTGTTGTAAAAAGGGCTTTATGAATAAATTTGATTGATTGATGCGTTGCAGTTGCTGCAGCGTACCAGATGGCGATTAAGGAGGTCAAGATGGACTTAATGATGGCTGATGGCACTGTGATGCTCTGGACAATGTTCTGTTGGGAAACCCTGTTTCCGAGAATTAATGTCGACATCAGTTTGACGCGTAAACCCTAAATTAACATTGCTGCAAACCAGGTACAACCCTTCTTGTCAATCAAAGATGTTAATCCGATTGCGCAAAGAATTCACAACAAAGTAATACAAATGTACCTTTATTCGTCTCATCTCATCATCTCATCTTCAACCGCTTATCCGGGGTCGGGTCGCGGGGGTAGCAGCTCTAGCAGGGGACCCCAAACTTCCCTTTCCCGGGCAACATTAGCCAGCTCTGACTGGGGAATCCCGAGGCGTTCCCAGGCCAGTGTGGAGATATAATCTCTCCACCTAGTCCTGGGTCTTCCCCGAGGTCTCCTCCCAGCTGGACGTGCCTGGAACACCTCTCTAGGGAGGCGCCCAGGTGGCATTCGTACAAGATGCCCGAACCACCTCAACTGGCTCCTTTCTATGCAAAGGAGCAGCGGCTCTACTCCGAGTTCCTCTCGGATGACTGAGCTTCTCACCCTATCCCTAAGGGAGAGGCCAGCCACCTTTCTGAGAAAACCCATTTCGGCCGCTTGTACCCGCGATCTCGTTCTTTCCTTTATTCGTGATTGTGTAAATTCGTCCAATTACATTTGAGCCCATGAAACAAAGGGACTGCGTATAAAAAATGGTTGAAATTCCTAAACGTGTCATAGGATATTTTTGTCAAACCTATTAAATTTGAGTCTTCACTTCAATTGGTACTGGGTTGTTTTATTTTAAATCCATTGTGGCGGAGTACAGAGGCAAAATCACAAAAAATGTGTCAGTGTCCAAGTATTTTCAGATGTTACTGTACATGCATACACAATAAAATGACTACAAGGTAGCGGTATCATCAGTTTTTTTCTGCTATGTTGACCAATGGTTCAATTAACCAGATGTCCATTTGTACAACTAAACCCAAGGCATTGATACTGGACCTCATATTTATAGACTTTAACCCTAAACAAAACATACATAGATGACAATCTTAAAATGGAATAAAAACAAGAATCATATCCTGTTAAACCAAATCCATTAATTTAACTTTTAGATGATTAATTAACCCCTACAATGAGATGGGTTGATCCACATGTGACCTTAAACAGTCGTTTAATATTCAGATGTTTGCAATGTTCATTATAAAAGATCAATGACACAAACATACATACAACATAGAAATGCATGCAAGTATTTCATATAAACAGTATTCTTCCAACATACATAGACCAACATGCCAATTATAGACCCTGTAACTCATCTGATCATAACTAATTCATAGCTGGGTGGGTTTTATCTTCTATTTAAAAGAGTTTCAAACCCAACACAACAGGGGGGCGGCAGCTGGAGGTGTAGTGTAGATAGCTGTACTGTGAAATATATTAAGAATATGCACACATGTGACGGATTGAAAATGAACATGTACATTTAAATGCATAAGACTGTGTACACTGGATATATAAGCATATATAATTATATATAGATATTTTACTTTATAGTCACACTTAGTTAATCTGTGATCAGTTTATGGGCACGATAAATTGGACGATCGATTGTTCTGGTCTGCGCCAACCATAGGGGGAGAGCTCGTGGGTTTTCTCCATTCTACATAAAGATTCCAGTGGAGAAACTGTGCGAGTTTTTGTCTGAATTAATCTTCTCCCCTTTTCAGGTATTAACCGTGATTATCAGCTAAATTACTTTAATAGATTTAATAATATGTTTGAGCGTATAGAGACGCAATTGTTATAATGATTGTGTGTCCGAAATCGTGATATGCATAGTTTAGAAATACACGAGTTCAGGACTTCATTTATGCATGTTGGTAGGGGAGTTAGATCTATATAATGGCGAGAAGCTTGCGCATGTTCAAGTTGCGCATTTCATGTGTAATTCTGTTCTGGTGCTGATGTGTTGACTTGGTTAAATATGTGGAGGTATAAATAGATGTTCAGGCTAAAACACATAGCTGAAAGTGTAAATAGGCATGCTTACAACTGATTTGCCATAGAGTTGATATGCATAGATGACTACAAAAGAGCCCAATTTGGATGAGTTGAGTCTCAGGAAATCTTTGAATGTTTATTGTTGTTCTGTGTATGCTGTATAGTGTCATGAGTTTTCAGTGGCCTTTTATAAAAGAGTGTACTCATGCAATTATATACGTATATAGTAAAAATGGCTGAATATTGATAAGATGTCAATGAGGGTAATTTGTAATAGAAATGTATAATTCTGTTATGCAAATGAGTCATTTTGATTACCATTCTACATAAAGATTCCAGTGGAGAAACTGTGCGAGTTTTTGTCTGAATTAATCTTCTCCCCTTTTCAGGGGTACAACACACACACACAAACACACATATATAAATAATGAAATGCATCAAGACAATTCACTTATCTTATGGAAGCCATTTTACAGTTGAACATCTGCCGAATCCTGTTTCGAATCCGAGTAAGGTTTATCCCGTATACAATTGGATTTAACAGAGGGGGCACAACTACATATTCTATAGCCATTATATTCTTTAGGGCCAGCAGACTGGTGCTACTGCTATAACGAGCGTACATGAAATCGAAAACAAGGGATATTACAAAGTTAGTCAGGGTGATCAGATGTGGCAGACAGGTCTGCATGAACTTCCTCCTATCTGCCCGGGAACGCAACGATACTTTGATGATGTTCACATAGGAGATCAGAATAAAAATGGTTTGAGAGAAGCTAGCAAATGTTACAATGAAACTGTAGTTATTGTTCAGACTGGTGTCAATGCATGAGAGCTTTAAAACGGCCCAGTTTGAGCAGTAGAGTTTATCAATATCGACGCCACAAAGCGGTAACCTGACTAATAGTACCATACCAACGCTACATTCCAGACATGAGGAAAGCCATATTAGAAGAAGTAGTGTCCAGACTTTTCTAATGGTCATAATAGAGTGGTAGTGTAGTGGCTTGCAGATAGCAACATATCTGTCATAAGCCATCACTGTTAAGTTGGCACATTCACAATAAACATAGAATACAATGAAAAATATTTGGGTTAGACAGCCAATGTAAGTTATCACATGAGAATCAAATAAAATGTCATAAAGTATCTTGGGGTAGAAAGATGAAGCACCCATTATTCCATTAATACACAGATTACAGAGGAATAAATACATTGGGTCATGTAACATGTTATCCAGAACCATAGTAAGAATCAGTATTACATTAATAAAAATGGTGAAGAGATAAAGGATCAGAATAAATACAAAGTAGATGTATCTGTTTGTCTGCGTCACATTCAGTCCGTGCAGCACAAACACGATCTCCTGAGAGGAGTTGAACTGGGATGTCATTAACAGCAGATACCCAAAGCAAAGACCTGAGAAAAATATCTTAATCTTTGTTTGGTTGGTTGATCTAAGCAAAAACAATTTCATGCCATTTGAGGAGTTTCTCCAGCACCGGCTTCCTCACATCATTAATACTGTTGTTATCTTTCAAAACACTGTTGTTGCTATTTCTACGAACATAATATTGATATCAGGACAACCCAAATCCACCCTGCTAGAGCATCCACCTACATACAGTACAATACAGTGAGTTGGATATTCACCACAATTACAATCTGAAGTAGATGGAGAATTATAGTAAAACTATTAAACTAAACGATTTGGATCACAAATTGAAAGAATTTCAATGTATTAAAAATTGTGGATGTCTGCTACAATATTAAAAAGATTTGGAACAACAATAAAGCAGCCTGAGATGCTATGGTCTCTGAACTGAAGGTTTGAGTAGAGTATCTCATACTTACGAGGCCAGATCATACCTGGGTATGACCCATCTCCATTCCCTGATCCAATCTTTTATAGGCTAAATTCAGGCGAGTATCAGATCTGTCGTAGCTACGTGCAACATGGAGTGATGACACTCCACTTCCTCTGAGGTAACATTTGAGTTGGAGCACAAGGAAAAGTGCATTGTGTTACTAGAAAACAAAAGCACAATAATGCTGTCATATTTGTATAATATAATTTGTAAAATTCTAGTGACATCAATGAAAGTTAATGGTCAAAGTATTTTTTGGTGTCAAATGCACCTAATAACATAGCGTCATTCTGAACAATGACATTCTTCTGATATGGCACGCGATATCTACACAATAATTGTCACGTTTCAATGAAAGCTGCGCACTCTAGTGGCTGGGATCTGCCATAGCAGGCTGAGGCGTCGGTTTTATTCGGTTCAACACAGGTTTCTATGGCCCATGAACACACCCTAACTGTCTTGTTCTAACCATCCACACCAGGTCTCAAATCAGTTAATCATTAACTGTATAAATGTTTCCTTCTTCTGTCAGGTGGATCATTGATTGAGTTCCCAGGAAGAAAAGCGCTATATAAATGTAATGAATTATTATTATTATTATAGATGTGTGTCGTGTCCTTACATTGGTGAGGTTGTACGTAACCGTTTGTTTTCAGTGAGTCGCTAAAGAAAGCGCACTTTATTTTCAATTACTGTGTTTGTTATTTAATTAAATTAAAACCTCACCAAACGCTGTTAGCTCATTTCATTGGAATGATTATCTTTTATGTGGCTTGCTTGTCCTACTAATGGCTTATTATAATACTGTTTAAAGAAAATAACCCTATTATATCATAAGGACTGTTCTTAGGCTTGAGCACTTAAAATAACAATATTGGCTAAATAAGCCTCAGAAAGCTAACTCTGTGTACACGATACCAGCTAACCAACCAGCGTTAATGCCAACCAGCGTTAGGACAATATTGATATACGGAAATTTTTTAATGAAGTGCATCTACTGTATGCCAGTGTTTCCCAACCTTGGGGGCCGAACCGAAAAAAGGGGGGTGCCAGAGTACGCTGGTAAGTCGCCAAGCCAACTTGAAGGGGTGTAAAAAATAAATTGACAGATTTGTTAAAAAAGTATCATTTCTACACATATAAAATAAATAGGGAATAATTATTCAATTGCCAGCTTTATTTACTAGCACAGCAATTGCATATTTTATGTAAACACAACAGATATATGACGATATTTCAGATATTTCTATACCGACGTATAGCCTACCTGCATTTGAAAAAAATAGAAAGACCAAACTTAGTCTAATAGCAAAAGGCTAAGCGCCAGGGAGAATGCCATCTGCGTCTGACAAAAAAAATCAGAGCACCTAGAAATGGCAAACGAGACTTGAAAAAATGAACTGCAAATAAATTAGCAGATTGCAGACGATTACACAAAACAGTCTGGGCTGTTTTAACAACCACTGGGTTGCGAGGCGTTAAACAGAAACATAATTGTTTAGAGGCTGTAATGCCATGCTAGACTACAAGGGCTAAAGTTCCTCACATTCATGGTGGATTTAGCTTAACCATATGCAGGAACTGTAGCACTGTCAAATGTTTTTTGGAAAAAATCTGTAAACTTGCAGTTTGAATGACATCAACCTTTATCTTTCCAAAGAGGATATGTTTTACCTCTAAGTATGCACAGATTGAAGTCATTACCATAGCTTGGTAACTTTTCATAAGAAGTAATTATTGCGTCCCCAGAGCCACTGTTGTGTTCGACGACTGGGCCTGAAGACTCATGGCTGGCCCAGTCCAGTACACACCTGGTTGTGTTGTAGATCTGGGCCTGGAGGCTCCTGGCTGGCCCAGTCCAGTACACACCTGGTTGTGTTGTAGATCTGGGCCTGGAGACTCCTGACTGGTCCAGTCCAGTACACACCTGGTTGTGTTGTAGATCTGGGCCTGGAGACTCCTGACTGGTCCAGTCCAGTACACACCTGGTTGTGTTGTAGATCTGGGCCTGGAGACTCCTGGCTGGCCCAGTCCAGTACACACCTGGTTGTGTTGTAGATCTGGGCCTGGAGACTCCTGGCTGGCCCAGTCCAGTACACACCTGGTTGTGTTAGAGATCTGGGCCTGGAGGAGTTGGTATCTCAGTGGTAGAGTGCATGCTTTGTATGTATGATGTCCTGGGTACAATTTACTAAACACGTAGGACCCAGTCCCCCTGGGTTTATCGGCATGCTGGTCATCTAAACTGGTGTGGCCCAAAAAGGCATTATGAACACTAACCCTCAGCAGTGATCTGGTTTGACATTAAGGATTTCCTAATCTTCCTAGAGCTATGCGGTCTATAATGAAACAGAGTGTTACATAAACATGGACATTATTTATTTGTGATAGATTGAGCAATGTAGCGTGACCATCAGTCACTGTCAAGTACAGTTATTAGAAATGCATACATCAGTGCTTATGAGGCAGAATGCCCATGCTAGAGTCCAAACATAACTAGTTAAGGGAACTACCAGAAAGAAAACCAATTGTCAATACAATATACACATATAATCATACCAAAACACATGGCTGTATCCACTATTAATTCCATAAAGGTGTACAACTAAAACAGGACATGGCTAGAATTGGACTATTGTATGTACAACTATACACATGCATGCTGGGAATTATGCAAATAGAACGTTGGTCTTATTTTTATTCTCACAAATAAACTCCAATAAACACCAAATCGTTAATAAGCAAGCAACATAAATTAGACAAATTAGCCATGGAAAATAATTACAACAAAAATATCCCTTTATAACACAAGGGATAACATGAAAACAATTTAGATACAGAAGGACTCATCCTTCAGAAAATCCTGTTTTCGGGGTGTAACTTAGATTTAATATGTTTTTACAAGCATTTCTAAGTTTAGACATTCTAACTCCATACAAAATCGGATTAAATAGTGGCTGGCACATAGCAAAATACACAGATAAAATTGTCTTAAATACAGTTGGTACATTTTTCATAGGCTGGTCAAATCTGCTCTGGAGCACAGTGAAGAAACAACCGAAAAAGAAGTTGACAAGAGATGCCAGATGAGGAGTGCAGGTGCTCAAAGATTTCTTTCTGGCCTCAGCAGAGGATTTCAAACAAATCGTCAGAATTACAGCATAACAGCAGAGAATGATCAATAAAGTGAGCACAAATAGGAAATTAGTACTGAACAGTCCGACTATGTTATTTACTGCTGCATCAGAAGCTGAACAGGCCAGTTTCACTATCAGGTAGTTGTCACAGAACAACTTGTCTATAGTGTTACTGCACATTTCCAAGCGAACAGTTAAAGACACATTCAGGATCATGTGTAAAAACATGTATATCCATATCATACAGACTAAAATACACACCTTCTTTTGTGTCATATTGACAGCATAATGTAGTGGATAACATATAGCAAGATACCTGTCATAGGACATGGCTGCCAAGTTACCCATTTCAATACAGCCATATGTATATATACAAAATATCTGTATGTAACAGTACGCAGCAGAAACCGAATGATCATCTGAGAGCAAATTAATCATGATTGTAGGAAACAAAGCAGAACTCCCATACAAGTCATTTACAAACAAACTGCACATGAACAGATACATGGGTTTGTGAAGGCTTCTCTCTGTACATATAACCACAATAAGCAACACGTTGGAAAGCCATATAGAGATGTATAATACTGTTACTATAAGGAAATACAAATACTTCAACTGTCCAATGTCACTGTATCCAGCTAATATAAATGTGGTGAACTTTGTGGAGTTCATGCTGTTTGTTGTAGTATCTTTAGATATATAGTTCACAGTCTTTATCAGGTATATATTTTTCAACGTGTATAATTGGCAATTTTAATTTTCTTAATGTATATAATGGTCATAGCATAATGCTCAGTTCAATATTGCCACGGTTCTACTCTTCAAGGTGATGTCATGATAATAACATAGTAGTGATGATGTAATGTGTAGAACACATGGCACATATTATATCATAAGAAACACACGTATTAACATTTGTATTTTCAACTACAAGTACAATTGACCCCCTCTCTCAGCTACATCCCTGTGTGCTTTATTATATCATATATTAGCATACTTATGATAAGCTGTGACCCCTATAGTATGCTGGTTGTGTAGATGATGGGTTATGGTAACACCATCCTGTGTGTAGAACTCCCCACTGGAGACCGTGGTCCAAATCTTCAACCTGTGTCACCGTGTATCTCCTGTGATGTCCTTACCGTCACGGAAGGGTTATGAAATAAAGCTAGAAAAATCATCCAAAAGTATGTTGAAAAAAACAAGATCCGAGACTAAGTCTAAAACAGTCAGTCTGTTCAATAGTATGATAGTATGTTCAGTGTCAGTGGTCTGTTCCCCACTAAACAAATGGTCACATCACAAACCCTTTATACCGTCTGAAGAAAAAAAACACACATGATTCTGTTTACTTGTGTTCTTGCCTTTGTCAACTGGGAAAACTTTAGGTCCCTGTTTTTCTTATAGTCGAAAGTCAACGCCAGACAAGTAGACAATGTAAAACATAGTAAAACTTGGTACCTGATGAAATTCAATTAGCTGTCACTTGAACAACCAAAACTCTTGTTGAGGTGTCTTTTACAGCACCCTGATTATCTCTAGGGAGCGAGATGGAGTGCCAGAGAATCACGTTCGTGGGTTTAATTCAATACATAAAACATGACAAAACGATGAACAGAGAAAGTATACATGAATGGAAGAATAGTGCGCTTACATAAAGCGACTTAATACTTTTACAAACAACAGACACAACTCGAATGAAACACACTCGCCTACATAGGACGTAACGTAAATCAATAACAAGCTAAACCCAAAATAGCTGTGCTCCTAACCAACATGATACATATAAATGCTCTCCCCTAACATCCTGTGACAACACAGCTCACACCATCGTGACAGTACCCCCCTGCAAAGGTCGGGATCCCAGATCGACAAGGCCTAACCCTAAATTGTCAGAGGTGGGAGGAAGGAAAAAACCCAAGGAGGTGGTTCTGCAGGGGGTCTCCCCAGGGGCTGCAATGTTCTGATGTGTATTATGTCTTCCATCACATCATCAATAAGCACTAGTGACCTAGTGCCATTTGAAGCCATAAATGCCCATGCCATCACAATGCCTCCACCGTGTTTTATAGAAGATGTGAGATGCTTCGTATCATTGGCTGTTCCACGCCTTTATACTGGTACAGGTTGATCTTAGTTTTATCTGTCCAAAAAATGCTTATTTATAACTTGGTCTTTTTTGGATAAAGTCTAATCTGGCCTTTCTATTCTTAAAGCATATGAATGGTTTGCACCTTGTGGTGAACCCTCTGTGTTCTCGTCATGGTAGACTTGGATATTGATATGCCAACCTCCTGGAGAGTGGTCTTCACTTGGCTGGATGTTGTGAAGGGGTTTTTCCATGGAACGGATCTTATGATCATCCACCACGGTTGTCTTCCGTGGACTTCCAGGCCTTTTTGTGCATTTTTTTTCTCATAATGTACTCCTAAATTACCCCTAATCAATCAATCAAATGTATTTTATAAAGCCCTTTTTACAACAAAGTTGTCACAAAGTGCTTTTACAATCACCCAGCCTGAATCTGACAGAGCACACATCGACAAGTTGATACACAGCGGCTCCCTGAAGGTCAAATTTAGGAAGAATCCTAGAGAGGAACCAGGCTCTGAGGGGTGACCAGTCCATTTCTGGTTGTGCTGGGTGAACTTATGACAGTTAAAATAATACAGTGCAAGCAAGCATCTTAAAAATTGAATAGTCCAGGATGACCGGGAGGGTTGATGGGTTTGATAGATTGGAGGATGAAACTCTGGTAGCATCAGCTGCTCCGTCAGCAGCACAACCAGGGGCCCCAGGATGGATCCAGCACAGGTACTCTAGAATACATTCCTAATGGTTCTGCTACAGCAGGATAGTCTGTTTTACTTGCATTTAGAGCTCTTTGGACTGCATGTTGTGAGTTCCTCTGCACACCTGGTTCTCAATAATACATTATGTGTTAATATGGGCTCTTCTATATGTCTGGTACTCATTAATCCATTTTGTGTCTATATGGGTTCCTCTATACACCTGGTTCCTATTATTCCATTATATAGGTTCTCATTATTCCATTATATAGGTTCCTCTATACACCTGGTTCCTATTATTCCATTATATAGGTTCTCATTATTCCATTATATAGGTTCCTCTATACACCTGGTTCCTATTATTCCATTATATAGGTTCTCATTATTCCATTATATAGGTTCCTCTATACACCTGGTTCCTATTATTCCATTATATAGGTTCTCATTATTCCATTATGTGTACATATATTCCACTATATTCCTATATCTATTTTAAGCAAATATCTTTATTCTGGACTTTGTTGGGCCTCATTGGTTGTGGTTTCTGTCTCAGGTCATTACAGTAGTTATCTCCAATGGGTAAATGTCATGCATTTCATTAATTTAGGCGTTAGGACTTCGTTTAAGAATAACTTTTTGTCAATTTAAGATTCCCTGAATCTTCCAGAATATCTGAGTAGACAAAATGCGTCCACGTCCACCATGCTAGTGCTCGGGTTTATAGATACCCATGTTGTAGTTATAGCAACCAATCATCCACCAGGTGAGCAACTGGTTTTCCCATCAGTTCCTGGACAAGACTCTGGGTATGTGTCAACTACTAGTTAAAGTCCGGAGATGTAAGCGGTTACTTTGGTTCACTTCTAAAGCTAAGATTGTCTGACATCATCTTGACCACACCGTTCATAGGGGTCTTTCTCTCAGGTCAACATAGATTGATTGACACGATATTGTCTGTTTGTGTTGACCTTCGGTGAAGCCGAGTGGTTGGCCCCAGTATCAAGTGTTGCAGCCTTCATCTTCGGACCAGTCATAAGGGAGGTAATTAAGCCTAATGCCAGATAGGACTTCCCTGGGGCTAACCCTACATTTGGTCTAATGAGAGCCGAGAGAAGGCAGCCAACGGCCACTCTCTGTGGTGGTTTCATCCTCTCTGGTCTTACACGTAAGTGTTGCAAGATGTTTTTCAGGGAATTGAAAGGTGCAGTGGACTTGTCTAAAGACTGCTGGCCGAATACAGTAAACATGTTGTTCAGCTTTACTGACCGACTTCTACCTTCCTGTCAGGATAATGGTCAACCAGGAAAGTTTCTGAGGTTGGAGCATGTTAGTTTTGACCTGTGATACACCTAAATGACACATCTAAGCTAACAAATAGTAATGTACAAATAGTAATGTACAAATAGTAATGTACAAATAGTAATGTACAAATAGTAATGTACAAATAATAATGTACAAATAATAATGTACAAATAGTAATGTACAAATAATAATGTACAAATAGTAATGTACAATTAGTAATGTACAAATAATAATGTACAAATAGTAATGTACAAATAATAATGTACAAATAGTAATGTACAAATAGTAATGTACAAATAGTAATGTACAAATAGTAATGTACAAATAGTAATGTACAAATAATAATGTACAAATAATAATGTACAAATAGTAATGTACAAATAATAATGTACAAATAGTAATGTACAATTAGTAATGTACAAATAATAATGTACAAATAGTAATGTACAAATAGTAATGTACAAATAGTAATGTACAAATAGTAATGTACAAATAGTAATGTACAAATAGTAATGTACAAATAATAATGTACAAATAAAAATGTACAAATAGTAATGTACAAATAATAATGTACAAATAGTAATGTACAAATAATAATGTACAAATAATAATGTACAAATAGTAATGTACAAATAGTAATGTACAAATAGTAATGTACAAATAGTAATGTACAAATAATAATGTACAAATAGTAATGTACAAATAGTAATGTACAAATAGTAATGTACAAATAGTAATGTACAAATAATAATGTACAAATAATAATGTACAAATAGTAATGTACAAATAGTAATGTACAAATAATAATGTACAAATAGTAATGTACAAATAATAATGTACAAATAGTAATGTACAAATAGTAATGTACAAATAGTAATGTACAAATAGTAATGTACAAATAATAATGTACAAATAATAATGTACAAATAGTAATGTACAATGTATGTATGACATTTAACTAGCAGTACAAAGGCCAGGGACCATCTGTCATGTTGGGGGTGTAAAGGTGTTGTACTTCAGTTCTACCTCAGTGTAATACGAGCCAGGCCTCTGGTAAGGCAGGATAAGAGTGGTTACAACAGAGTGGATTTACACGTCGAATACACGTGGCCCCTTACTGCCCTCTGGAATGTTCCGGGGGCACGATGCCTCTCGCCTAAAAGGTCAACCTCCAAGAGGTCTGCAAACAGTTTGTAGGGCTAAACTGCACAAACCATTTGACTATCAACTTCATTAAGTCGTTCATTCATTAGTTTTTTGCAGTCCCTGGCTTATAGGAAAACACATTACCCTGTCTTGCCAGAGGCCTGACTTGCATTATGCTGAGGGAGAGCTGAAATACAACTCAAATTGCATCTCATTTACAATATGTGTATGGTTGCAGACGGAGTGTTTTATCTGAATAAAACGGTAGAGAATAAGATTTATATTACAACTTGTAAGTCTAATGTGTCATAGAGTTGAGTTAAAAGTCTAACTGACCTGATACAGCTGTTTGGCTCAATCCCCTAACAACAGACCAGTCGACTTGTTTCCAAGCAACTGCTTATCTGTTCCCTTTTTTCGTTTTCTATAAAATACTTGAAAGAATAAATTGCTTTTTTTATTATAACAACATTATGGGAGTGACATAATCCTTCCTCAACCATAATATAGAGTTATGCTATCCGTCATTTTAATTGATTTAAGACTAATATGAAAGAAGCCCGGTTGTTTATTTGAATTAAGGTGATGGCTAAGTAGGCAGGCAAATATTCCTATTATGTATTAGCTCAATCACTTTACATGTGACACTTGGAATGAAGATGGCCGATTGGTGACTTTGATAAAACAAGTCAAATGAAACCTCAACAGCAAAAACAAAACACTGGAATGAGACAGTTACAGAACGGACACATGAGGAAAGATAGAACTTAAATAGGAAACAGTGGTTACTGTGTCCCACAGGAGAGTGGCCGTTGCTTCTCACTGACCTGTGCTAGGAGAACATATCTACGTATCACACAGATCAAACCTTCATTGGCTAAAGTATTTGGACACAATACTGAAATGTTTTACGCTCAGGTCACAGGTCAATATAATTGGATCAACAGTGTGTGTTTAGTTTCGGTAAGGCCAACATGTTTGGCCCTGTTTGGACACTCTTGCCTCATCCACCATCAGACCAGTCTGAAGGGAGATAATTAAGACTAATGATGACACAGTACCACCCTGGGACGAACCCTACAATTGGTCTAATGAGAGACAAGAGACGGGGGCCTAAGCTCTAACCTCTGATGTCCGATTCACAAATATTGCCTCATCACACCAATAGCACAGAAGTTTCAGAGGGTCGAGAGTTTGTAAACAATGTTATTTCATTATTTTTCAAGTTACACAATGTTTTGGGGAATTCGAAACGCATTAGGTCAGTAAACCGTACGGTTGGTCCAACTAAAATGTCTTAAGAAACGACCACTCACAACCCAATCACAAAGCCTTAAAACAAGTCCCAAAGGCCTCGGTTTGCCAGAACCGAGGCCTTGACATTTTTATGGAGTGAAACCAGAAATGTTTGGTGGGAGAAATAAATTATTTTGCCAAACTATTTCCTGGTCTGTTGAAGTGAAAAGCAACAACCAGTAACTAGTACAGCTAGTACAACATGACATGATCTACTTTTGTGAAAAGGTACATAGGTTTTCAGGTCACACACATATTTGCCTGGGAAATGCCCTCTCCTCAAGCATTGAAATCCCAGTAATGCGATCCTTATTGAACAAGCAAAATACAAGGGATTAGTGAATTGATCCAGTTTCAGTAGAGGACAATGATAATCCATCTGTCTTATTCAAGTCTACTGAACCCGCCTGTGAGGTGTAATAATGCAAAGTTTAAATTGCAAATCAGACAAGGGAAGACATTTTTTCAGAACTTTTAATCTGATACATGGTGACACTGTTTGACACAATGAATGCACGTTTTTTGAAACATCCTGACATGTGCTGTATAAGACATTGTGCCTTGATTGTCAGTTTATATCAATCCAAATCATTGGCTGTTTGTGAGCTGTGTCAGGTTCCACTGGCGAGAAAGACAAATCTCTAACTGTCAATGTAGACAGGACACTTTTAGGTGTCAATATTTAATATAAATGTCATCCCCCAAGATGTGACATTCCTATAAAAAACATCTAAGATTTACTGTAAATATTTGCTACCAACTGAGCTAGCTTTCTGAATAACACTGATGGCTTATTGGCTACCAGGTATAAATCAATTTATTTAACTTTGTACTGTGTAACGCAAACGTTCATCTGTTAGCTTTATTTGGTATGGAAGTAAGTCGGTTGGCTAATACACATCGCAGGAGTATGTGTTAACCTGCTCTCTCATGCTAATGATTACTTGTTTTCTGCTGGCTAACATTGGGATATGGCTTTTGTAACACTCCCTGCTAGCAGGACTAGTGACAGGTGTTGGTGGTAGGTTTTGTCTTGTCCTGTGAGGCCCTGTCCTGTGTTTTTTATCTGGCACGCCTTTATTTGGTCCTTCCTTCCTCCCTTCCCTCAGTCAATCAATTATAGCATGCTCACCTGTGTTTCCCCTCTACATAGGGTTTCGTACAGCAGTTAAGCAGGTGATCAATGAACAATATATCATTTATACGCTCAGGTCACAGGTCAATATAATTGGATCAACAGTGTGTGTTTAGTTTCGGTAAGGCCAACATGTTTGGCCCTGTTTGGACTCTTGCCTCATCCACCATCAGACCAGTCTGAAGGGAGATAATTAAGACTAATGATGACACAGTACCACCCTGGGACGAACCCTACAATTGGTCTAATGAGAGACAAGAGACGGGGGCCTAAGCTCTAACCTCTGATGTCCGATTCACAAATATTGCCTCATCACACCAATAGCACAGAAGTTTGGCGGTTCAGACGTTGGTCAACAATGTTCTCTGATTAGTTTTAAACTTACACAATATTTTGTGGAATTACAAATGCATTAGGTCAGTAAATCGTATGGTTGGTCCAGCTAAAATGTCTTGAGAAACGACCACTCACAACCCAATCCCAAAACAAGTCCCGAAAACATGTCTTCCCAATCAGAGGCCTTGACACATCCACCATGACAGAGATTGACACCAGAATTGTTTGGTGGGAGAAGTAAATCGCCCAATAAGGTCACACATGGTTTTAAATAATTAAAAGATAACACCACGCAGTACCCATGATGTGGTATTGTTAATGCCAGTTTACATTTCCATTTTGAATGTCAATTATTTGGGTAGGTTAGTCAGCCAAAATTGTAACCATAAAAATGTAATCCCATTTGCACTTTTCTTTTACTAACAACGGTCAACAAATTAATTATACAGATACATCGTTGTCATTCTCAGAATCAGAAATTCAGTTTACTACAAATAAATAATTTATTAATTAGTGCAACATTTTTACACAACCAATATCAACCAATCAGAGCTACAATAAATTACTAAACATAAGGTGCAAAATTGCATTGGATGTTTATCCCTCATTAAATGTTTGCAATTTCAAACACGGCTGTGAATGATTGTAACACTGTACCTGTCCAGTAACCCTCACTAGGTTTCCCTAAAATACTGTCCCATGTTACAACTGTTACCAGGTTCTGGCCTGTTCATTCATCCAGGTGTGACACATGTGTTTAAATGAGACGACACTGTGTCAACACAGCATGAACACAGCATGAAGTGAGTTTGACTGGGTCCTGTGATGTTGACACACAAAAGTGCAACGTTTCACATTGAAAGGTACCCATATCTGAATCCCTCAGATGTGGCGTCATGGTGATAAATTACTGCCTCAAGTCGGAGCTGTGTCACTGTGGCCAGGATATTCACTCAGGGATGTGCCATTACTAGAGTTTCCGGCGGTCCTCGGTGCTGTCCGTTGTGGACACACATATTTCCTTGTATTGCACTCCACGTGGTAGATATTATTCCTTTAAGGTCCTTGTGCTGTCTCATCTCAAGTGGATCACTGACCCAGCACCGTTGCAGTTTGTCTACTGAGCCAAGAGGTCTGTGGACGACACGATCAACATGGCTCTTCACTTCATCCTCCAGCATTTTCATTTTCCCTGGAACATTGGCTAGAATCTTTTGTGTGGACATTTCAACACCATAATCCCATCTTTCCTCCAGGTCAAGTTCTCCCATATAGGAGTACCTGAGTCCACTTGCAGGTGGATCACAGACTTCCTGTTCAACAGGAGGCAGCATGTGAGTCTGGGGAATCACCTGTCGGACCTCCTGACCATCAGCACCGGCTCCCCTCTGCCTCCTGTCTTCTTTACTCTTCAACATCACGTTGAATTATATTATTGTAACAAGGTCTACAATGCAAAAGTATCAGCTACAATAGTAATTTAAAACAGTAACAATGTCTACACTGTATTTGTATGTCTCTAACCAACGCACAGATGTTCCCCTTGAAACTCATTTGCAAAAACAAAAATGATGTATATCTGAAGTATATTTGTATGCAATTTCCAGGTTTGTCGTTTAGGCCAGTGACAGACAAATGAGAAAATACTCAGAAATTATACCAATGTTAAATAGAGAAACATTGTTCATCTCTTCTTGTGACTGCTGTGTACATTATGTTTCTGGTTCTCCATACTTCTCCCAGGTGACACAAGCATCCTGGGGTTAACGTCTGTTATGAACACAACACAAGTTAAAACACGTGCCAAGTACTTTTTGACTTTCTTTAAAAAGGTATAAGAGGTCAGTAATGTGACCTTGGTGAAGTGGGGAGAGACGACTGACAGAGAATATCCTGTGGGCCTTCAAAGACTTCCATCATACTTTAGCCCTACGGCACATTTTTCTGTAAGGTTTTTCATAATGGATAAATGCATTGAACCCTAACATATTAGTAGCCAGTTAATCTCTGCACTACAATCCTCATATAATCACAGACTGTGGTTGTAGATTTAAAAGTTGAGCGTTGAATGCAAAGCTGAGACACTGCGACCGCTGTGTATATGTAAGAATTAAAATATTAAGAAAACAATTATAATATTGATTGATCAATTCACCTAGTAAACATTGTTGTAATGTGAAAAAAATCTACTAATATGCATATAGGTACATTTTGAAAAATGATTAACACAACACAATTCACATCATTTATACTTGCTGGATATAGTGAAATGGGACAATTGAAGTACTTCTTTTTCATTATAATAACGGTGTTATACATCTTTGTATTGTTTTCCAACACATTTCTTATTGTGGTTATATGTATGGAGAGAAGCCTTCACAAACCCATGTATCTGTTACTGTGTACTTTATTTATTAATGACTTGTATGGGAGCACTGCTTTGTTTCCTGCTCTTATGACTAATTTGCTTTCAGATGATCATTCAATATCCACTGTGTACTGCTTTTTACAGATCTTCTGTATTTATTCATATGTGTGTATTGAATTCAGTAATTTAGCAGTTATGTCCTATGACAGATATCTTGCTATATGTTATCCACTACAGTATAACGTCCTTATGACACCCAAAAAGATGTGTATCATCGCTTGTGTGATATGGTCGTTCATTTTAGAACATAACATCATACTTCTGTCTTTAACTGTCCGATTGTATGTTTGTGGGAACGTTATAGAGAATGTGTTCTGTGACAACTACCTTGTAGTTAAACTTGCCTGTTCAACTTCTGACACGTCAGTAAATAACATATTTGGACTCTGGGTTCTATTTTTGTTTCTTGCTCTTCCATTATTAACAATACTTCTTTCTTATATAAAGATTTTAACGATCTGTTTGAAATCCTCCTCTGAGACTCGACAGAAAGCTTTTAGCACCTGTTCTCCTCATCTGGCATCACTGCTGAACTTCTCTTTTGGTTGTGTATTAACTGTGATCCAGAGTAGATTTGATAGACCTATGAAAAATTTACCATCTGTACTTAAAACTTTTTTATCTGTGTATTTCCTGATGTGCCAGCCACTTTTCAACCCTATTGTATATGGAGTTAGAATGTCAAATATCAGAAAGGCTTGTAAAAACATATTACCTGCAAGTCTGTACGCTAAAAGATAAACAAAATTGTAGATGTGTGTCATTGGAATATTTTTTCTCAACATCAGTTATTTTTATTTGAATCATTTTAGTTCATTTTACTTTTGAAAACAACACCATGCTTTGTTTGCGATTGTCCTTGAATGTTATAAACAATATGTATTTTGACAACTGCCTTTTTGTGATACTTCCCTTCCCCACATTTAAACAGGTTTCTAAGCCTTAACCTAGAGAGCTTCACCTAGTCATAAGAGGTACTTGTATGTTTTCTGAAGAAAAGCCCCTTCAGATCACAATACTAACCAAGTGGATGCTGGTTTGTTAAACTAATCATTAAACGTATCACATTTTTCAAGGATTTGCAAACAGGAGTTGTAAGGTGGCAACGGAACAAACCATGAATATAGTTTGAGTTTGACTATAGTTGATGTGAATCTGATGTGGCACTGGGAAGATCACACACAAAGATACTTGTAGTTATTAATGTGTCCTCAAATCCCTTTAGAAGGAGTGTGGGGCGGGCATGTTGAGGTCCATCAGGAAAGGCATGAATTCTGTTTGCTTTGGAATTCCGGAGTAGTTGGACATCAAGGAAGGCCAGCATCCCGGTTTGGCCGATTCATTGTCAACTTTGAGTAATTTTGCAAATGCTATTTAATAAAGCTGCAATGCATCTGCTTCTTATACTAGATACTCTAAAGTGTTTGTCCTCTTGCTCACTTGTGCACCGGGGCCTCCCACTCCTCGTTCTAGTCTTGTTAGAGACAGTTTGTGCCGTCCTGTCTATCAATCAATCAAATGTATCTTACACTTTTACAAACACCTACCCATAAATCGGACAGAGCAAGCATCAACACGTTGTTATACAGCAACTAGAAAGAACTCCCTGATGGGCTCTGAGGGGGGGCCAGTCCTCTTCTGGCAGTATAGCGTTAAACGTGGTGGAAGCCGGAATCGTCAGACATCATCACATTTCTTGGCCTGAAACACTACTAGGAGGGCCATAGGAAGTGCTTGGAAGAGCCACTATTTCTTAAAAAAGCATACATTGAAAGTTTTCTAATGATCAATTTGACTTTTAAAATGATAAACTTATCCTTGGAAAACAGTATTAATGATGTTTTATTTTTAGATAATAGTAATATACAACATAAACAACGTCTTCACTGGGTAATAATGAATACAAATTAATTGTATGCGTATACACTGCGTTCCAAATAATTATGCAAAGCATATTTTACAGTGTTTTCTAAATAATCGATGACCACCCGTTAGGGTTCTCAATAGGGGTCAGGTCAGGGGAGGATGGGGGTAAAATATAATTTGCATAATTGCTTTTCAAGAACCTAAAGACACTTTATAAATTGGAAAAAATGGAACAAAACAAAAACACATTAGCAAAAAAACAGAGAAATAGTAGGATTGGGCATTGCTATGGGTAGGCGAGTTTGAGAAGATGAGTCTTCAGGCATTGCTGGAAGATGGGATAGTCTCAGAGTCACAAATGTTTTTGGGGAGCGTTCCAGAACCTAGGAGCAGCTCTTCAGAATGCCCTGTCACCAACCTGTTTGAGTTTAGACTTCTGGATCATGAGGTGCCCTGCAATACTGCAACAGAGTGAGCATGTAGGTTGACATGGAAATTAATGCATGCATAAGAGCTTGGTAGCCTCTGATTTGAGAGCACAGTATCCAACGAAGGGCCTGACGTGTACAGGATGGTTCCATCTGCAAAGAGATGGATCTGAGAGTTTAGAAAGGCCTTTTCGCAGAAGTGTTCTAGACAGCGTCTAACAGAGATGAGGGGTGATCGTTTGACCCCGGTCCCATTACGGACACAGGAGATAAGGCAGTGATCACTGAGATCCTGGTTGTAAACAGCGGAGGTATATTAAAGGGCAAGTTAGTCAGGGCAACGTCTATGAGGGTTCCCTTGGTTTCTGATTTGAGGTTGAACCTGGTGGGTTCATTTATAATCTGGGTGAGGTTGAGTGCATCGAGCTTAGAAAGTAAGTGACTGGGGGTTTAAGCATATCCCAGTTGAAGTCTACAATCAGTAAAAACTTATACTGACAGTCAGCTTGACCCAGGAGTTAATATAAAAACGGGGTTGAATCTCACAAGAACACATCAAATATTTGCTTATGGGTATTGTTTGATTATTATCAGGACAAAGGCCATGTGATACCTGAGGACCCAGGTGACCCGGGCAGCATGGGGTCAACTACACACAGTCTGGTACAATGACACATCACAGATGTTTACTGCTTTCTCTTCCTTTAAAATGTATAAATGTTCAGTGAATTGACATCAGATTAGTGGGGGCAGGACTGACAGAGAAGATACAGTAGGCCTACATTTGCCTCTTGTTGAAACCCTGTCGTTCACCCAGACTTACATCGTGTTTTACATTTTATTCTTGTTTTCGTGTGCATCAGAATGCTGTTATATTTGAAAATAAGGACATCAGCGTGAAAGGCGGAGAGAGAAGTCAGGTTTCAGGTGGACATCTTTAATCGATGTAAGCCAGTTTGGCAGTTTTATGATCTTTCAGAGTCGCTTACTGTGATTGGTGTGTAATGATGAAAAATGAACAGCAATTGTGTTTCCTATTTTTTTGACTAATGGACTACATCAGCATTTTAAAGAATAATGTTCAGGAAATACTATGATTAGTATTGTGAATGCATGAAATTTCTATGAACAAAGCATTTGCAAGAAGCATTTACAATTATAGAAGCTGATGATTATACCTGACATACACTGTTGTCCTAGGAACTAAATATATATATTACTTATAAATCTACTTTACAAAATGATGAACTCAACACAATTCAATTCATTTATACTAGCTGGATATGGTGACATTGGACATTTGAAGTATTTCTATTTCATTATAATAACTGTGTTGTTTGTGGCTATATGGTTTTCCAACACATTTCTTATTGTGGTTATTTGTATGGAGAGAAGCCTTCACAAACCCATGTATCTGTTTCTCTGTAGTTTATTTGTAAATGACTTGTATGGAAGCACTGCTTTGTTTCCTGCTCTCATGATTAATATGCTTTCAGACGATCATTCAATTTCCACTGTGTACTGCTTTTTACAGATCTTTTCCATGTATACATATAGCTCTATTGAATTCAGTAATTTAGCAGTTATGTCCTATGACAGGTATCTTGCTATATGTTATCCACTACAGTATAATGTTTTCATGACACCCAAGAAGATGTGTATTGTCGTGTGTGTAATATGGTTGTTGATTTTAGAACATAACATCATATTTCTGTCTTTAACTGTCCGTTTGTATTTTTGTGGGAACATTATAGAGAAAGTGTTCTGTGAGAACTACCTTGTAGTTAAACTTGCCTGTTCAACTTCTGACACGACAGTTAATAACATCTTTGGACTCTGGGTTCTTGTTTTGTTGGTTGCTGTTCCATTATTAACAATAGTTTTTTCTTATATAAAGATTTTAACAATCTGTTTAATATCCTCCTCTGAGACTCGACAGAAAGCTTTCAGCACCTGTTCTCCTCATCTGGCATCACTGCTAAACTTCTCTTGTGGTTGTCTCGTTACAGTGATCCAAAGTAGATTTGATAGACCTATGAAAAATATTCCAACTGTAATTCAAACAGTTTTATCTGTGTATTTCCTGATGTGCCAGCCCCTTTTCAATCCTATTGTGTATGGAGTTAGAATGTCTAATATCAGAATGGCTTGTAAAAACATATTGCCTGCAAGTCTGTACGATAAAAAATAAACAACATGATTAATGCCTCATTTGATTGATTTCTCAACATTATAATGATATTTTATACCTTGTAGTTAAATTTACCCGTTTCATTTCAGACACAACATTTAAACATGTTTTGGTGTTTAGATGCCTTCACGTTCCACCACACTCACTTATTTATAAGATGTACTTTCACATTTTCTGAAGCATGTGCCAGTTCAGATCACAGTGACGAGTGTAGGTGGCAGTAGCAACAAAGCAGATGCTGGTTTGTTAAAATAATTATTTAAGCTAACACATTTTTTTAAGATTTGCAAGGTGAAGATGTAAGGTGCTGAAGGATGAAATTTAAACCGAATCTGGATCTGACTTTGGAGTGTCAGTGACTGTTGTGGTTCTGGGATGACCACACACAAAGATACTTGTAGGCAGAGTCCTGCAACGGGTCGGGTACCCGCGGGTACCCGCATAAAAGTGGTCAAAACGGGTGGATTGTGACATTCCTAAAATTCACGGGCGGGGATGCGGGCGGATAATTAACTCTTTGCGGGCGGGTAGTAGCGCGGATGAAAAAATGTGCAATATTTGTAGCCTACGCCTAAAATCTAAATTACCATTACACATACAAAACAACGGTATGACATTTGACCGGACCCATCACGTCACCACCACTGCGCCGCCCGAGGACTAGGTCCATGCATACATAGAATGTAAGCCACCCAAGGGGGATCCTTTCGATGTTTTGTTGTGGTGGAAGGAGCATGCGAAATAATTTCCAAACCTGGAAATGATTGCGCGGAATTACGCGGAATGAGAGACTTTTCCACAGCTTAAAAAATAAAACACTTTAATTGGAATTATTTTAGCATGTGTGATTTATCGCGGGCACGGGTCGGGTAACGGGCCAAATATTAACGGGTCTGGGCGGGTGCGGATTTAATTTTGATATTATCACGGGTGACGGGTCCGATCTGGTGCTGAACTTTGCGGGTACGGGCGGGGCGGGTCTTCAAAAATGGACCCGTGCAGGACTCTGCTTGTAGGTATTCACATGCTCTCCAAACCATTAAACAGGAGTGTGTCTGTGGGTTGGGGTTTTTAAAGTTATGCTCCAAATTGATCGACACAGTGTTTATTAAGAGGCCAGATGTATTCAAGACAGTGTCAGTCCAGAAATTAAACCTTGAGAAACCCACATTGAAACTCCCATTTTTAAACCTGGCTGCTAATTTTAGGTAGACAAGGTTCATTAACAAGAGGTACACAAAGCTAATGTACACAGGACCTGAGAAAGTATAGTATAATAATAATATTTTCTTTGTTATTTATTTAAAAACCATATGATGCCATTTGAAGAGTAGCTTAAGCCCTGCCATCTGCCCAGCATTACCACTGTAGCTTTCTTTCAAAACATTGTAGTTGCTATTTACATCTTGAACATAATATTGGTATTAGGACAACCCAAATCCGCCCTTTAGCTTTAGCATCCACCTACAAACAGGGCAACACCTTTCATGAAATCATGAATTAAGAAAACATAGTACGCTTTCTTTAGAGACAATCATAATATATATTCCACCACATCATAATTTTAATTTGTGAAAATCATTGCTGGATTGTTGATAGTTGTGAAATTATAAATGTTGTGTAAAGTCTCAACTGAGATGTACAAAAATATATCATAGCAAAAAAGCTTTAGGATAGAATGAATACTTTATACCAAAAGTGGTTTGGCACTAATAGTTTGGAGTTCACTGTTGATGTAACTTCTTACATCAGCTTCTGTGAGGACAGCTGCATACCAACACAGACCCGGGTGAGTTACAACAATGACAAACCCTGACTCACAGCTAATCTCAGAACGTGGACACGTTCAAAAGCAGAAACAGGGACAGATTCAGAGATGTAAAGTAACGGTTTAGAAAAGTAGTAAAGGAGGCCAAGAACCTGTATAGAAAGAAATTAAAGCAACAGCTGTCAACAAAATATAATGCTTCGGTTTGGAGCGGCATAAAAGTGATCACAAAACCAAACCCTCCATGCCATCGACAACCTGCTGCTTGCCAATGAACTGAATGAGTTCTACGGCAGATTTGAAAATCTGGAAACATGTGTTGGATCCATCCTGGGACCCCCTGATTTTTTTGCAGGCTAAGCGACTGATGCTACAAGACAGTTTCGGACTCCAATCTGCTAAACACTCAACCGTCCTGGATGTCCTTTTCTGACTATATTTCACCTGGACTATTCTATTTTTAAGACTCCTTGCACATAAAATAGGCATTTAAATAACTATTATATTAAACTACTATTATCATCAAGTTCACCCAGCACAGCCAGAAGTGGGCTAGTCACCCCTCAGAGCCTGGTTCCTCTCTAGGTTTATTCCTTAATTTGATCGTCAGGGAGTTTTTCCTAGCCGCCGTGTATCATCTTGTTCAACTTGTTCTCCCTTTCAAATTGTCGATGTGTGCTCTGTCGGATTCAGGCTGGATGAAAAGCACTTTGTTGTAAAAAGGGCTGTATGAATAAATTTGATTGATTGATTGATGAACTATGTCACGTTCACTTAACTTTTCCCCCCATTCTGATGCTTGGTTTGGACTTTAGCAGATCCACCGCTTTATCATGTTGAGTTGCTGCGACTAATTAGATATTTGCGTTAACAAGCTGAGGAAGAGTTGTATATTTGTTTTGTAGGCCTTTGGGAGAGGAAACATTACACCACATTACACGTATGAACTGTGGTATGTGTGACAGGTATGGGGTCGTGTGTGTTACAGGTATGGGGTCGTGTGTGTGTTACATGTATGGGGTCGTGGGTGCAAGTAAGGACGACAGACAACTGGATACTGTTGCTGGGAATGTATTATTCCATATTGAAGTACATTTGGGAGAAGAGGCTGGACGGAACCAAAACAATGAAAGCAAAATAAAATAACATCTCTTTGTTTGGACAGTTAAAAAGTTAAATCCTTGGTCAAGGAACTTTTTATTATTGCGTCTGAAGTGGAAAGTTTCACTACAGATGTCAACAATAATCCTGATTATAAGGTTCCAGAACAATTGCAACTAAGTATAAAGTTATTTTCAAAGGTAAAAAACTAAAAACGTATTACACGAAAAAAAATACCTGTTCTGGTAAAATAAATACATTGACTCACATTTGCCACAGTTTTATCTTTTATGGTACAGATATACAGGTAGATGTTTTTTACAAGCCTGTCTGATATTAGACATCCTAACTCCATACACAATAGGATTAAAAAGTGGCTGGAACAACAGGAAATACACGGATAAAACAGTCTGAAATACAGGTGGAACATTTTTCATAGGTCTATCAAATCTACTCTGGATCACAGTTAATATTGAACCAAATGAGAAGTTCAGCAGTGATGCCAGATGAGGAGAACAGGTGCTGAAAGCTTTCTGTCGAGTCTCATTGGAGGATTTAAAACAAATTGTTAAAATTTTCATGTAAGAAAAAAGTATTGTAAATAACGGAACAGCAATCATCAACACAAGACCCCAGAGTCCAAATATGTTATTAACTGTCGTGTCAGAAGTTGAACAGGCCAGTTTAACTACAAGGTAGTTGTCACAGAACACTTTCTCTATAATGTTCCCACAAAAATACAATCGGACAGTTAATGACAGATGTATGATGTTATGTTCTAAAATGAAAAACCATATTACACAAGCGATGATACACATCTTTTTGGGGGTCATAAGGACGTTATACTGTAGTGGATAACATATAGCAAGATACCTGTCATAGGACATAACTGCTAAATTACTGAATTCAATACACACATATGAATAAATACAGAAGATCTGTAAAAAACAGTACACAGTGGATATTGAATGATCATCTGAAAGCAAATTAGTTATAAGAGCAGGAAACAAAGCAGTGCTCCCATACAAGTCATTAATAAATAAAGTACACAGTAACAGATACATGGGTTTGTGAAGGCTTCTCTCCATACATATAACCACAATAAGAAATGTGTTGGAAAAAAATATAGAGATGTATAACAAAGTTATTATAAGGAAACACAAGTACTTCAATTTTCCAATATCACTATATCCAGCAAGTATAAATGAAGTGAATTGCGTTGTGTTATTCATTTTGCGTTAATGTACTTATATAATTATTAGTAGACAGAAGATTTTCACAGAACAATAGTGTCTACTACTTACATTGATTAATTAAAATCGTAATTGGTTTCTTATAACTTCCTTATTTCTTACACATGCAATGGTCACAGAGTCTCAGCTTATCAGTCTACGCTCAACTTTTAAACTAACAATCACAGTCGGTGTTTATATACGAGGATTGTAGTATTGCAGAGAAAAACTCAGCACTGAAGGGCTCAATGAATTTCTCCATCTTTCTTATCTTCCCCCTTTGATGTTGCCGTCTGAAAAAAACACCAAGATCACAAACAGATAAAATTGGATGTACCGAAAGTTCAAAGCATGATGTAAGTATTTTTCGGCCAATAGCTCTGTCAATGGTCTGTTTCCAGTAAACTAAGGTCACATTGACTTTTTATAGCTATTAAAAGAAATAAAAAGCACGTGTTTTTACTTGTGTTGTGTTCCAAACAGACGTTGGCCCCAGGGTGCCTGTGTCACCTGGGAAAAGTTTAGAGAAACATGTTTTGCTACAGATAAACATACTCTACGTACGCAACAGTCACAAGTAGAGATGGACAATATTTATCTCAAGGCCATTACACACCAGAAGCGAAACAATAAACGATACAAAATAATTGAAATTCTTTTTTTGTCTATTGTAACTTGTAAATCAAACACTAACTTTTTGCCTGACCAATCATATTTGTGCCTTGACCTACGTAGGCTGCTAATTATTTAGACCAATCACAAGCCAGAAGGGAAAAATGCACTAGCACAGAAGACGGTCTTAGGTAAAACATAATCACCCTTAATTTGGCTACTCAAAAGTAAAGGAAAAGGCATATTAGCGCAGTGTCACAATTCCATCTGCGACCACACCCCTGGCAGAGGTGTCCCAGCGTCATCTCTCTTCGTCGCCGGTCTTCTAGCTGCCATTGTCCAAAATCCCACTGCACACGAACGCATCCCTGGACTGTCTTGGCCTATTGTGCACACCTGTGCCTCATGTGCTGATTGCCATGTGTGTGTATATAAGCCTCCTCATTGCTCTGTGTCCTTGTCCAGTATTGTTTGGTGTTACGCGTGTGTGCTGCTTTTTGACATTAAGAGAACTGTTTAGTTCTGTTACCTTATTTCGTACATTACGTTTAGAGCCTTATGTTACCAGTATCTTTTGTTAATTAAAACTTTGGTTTTTCAAACACCACCTCCGCCTTTTGGTTCCTGCTTTTCCACGCTGTGACAGAATACTGGACCCAACATGGAACCAGCGGATCCTCCAGGGATTGTGGCTACTGTTGCCAACCTGACCTCGCAGATTAATCAACACCACGAGTGTTTGTCCAAACTAGAGACGGCCATGGATCAGGTGGCTCGGGGCCTCGAAGAGGTGAGGTTGGCTGTTCAGCAGCAGGTACCTACTCCACCTGTGCCAGCAGGAGCAGAGGCGTATCCTTTACCACCTGACCCTGAGGAGGGAGATTCCTGTTCCTTGTCACTTCCGGAGAAGTATAGCGGCACAGCGAGGGAGTGTCAAGGTTTCCTACTCCAACTAGATCTATATCTGTCTCTGAGGCCAGGCACACTGTCTGGGAGGACTAAGAATGCTACTCTTGTGTCATGCCTTACAGGGAAGGCGAGGGAGTGGGCCAGTTCTGTTTGGCAAAAGGGAGAGCCAGTCATCAATAGCTACCCAGACTTTGTCTCTCTGTTCCGCTCTGTTTTTGACCACCCTCCCCAAGGACGAGACGTCGGGGAACGACTATTACAGGTGCGTCAAGGACAGCGTGCTGCATCAGAATACGTGCTGGAGTTCAGGACACTCGCCGCTGCGTCCCGATGGAACGACGATTCCCTCCTGAGCGCGTTTCGAGCAGGCCTTCGGGAGGAGATTCAAAGAGAGTTGGCATGCCGGGATGAAAGCCTTGACCTCACCCAGGTCATGAACATGTCAATCCGGTTGGACAACTTACTCCGGGGTCGTAAGCAGCTTGGGCAGGGTTCAACCATCACCATGACGCAGCTGTCTGCACCTGAACCAATGGAGATGGGTTCCACCATCATCCCGGAGAGACGATCAGGCTGGCGACCGAGACGTGCTGAGTGCCTCTATTGCGGAGGACAGGGTCACTATGCTGCAAAATGCACACAGCGCATCGAACACCAGGGAGGAGGCGGTAAGCCAGGCGGACCTGCGTCAACTCAGGTGGGCCACAACCTTTCCGTAGCACCCACCATAACCCCTCACGTACTTGTGTCGGTGAAGTTTCCTGCCTTCCAGGGGACACGCAGACTGTGCGCTCTGGTTGATTCAGGAGCGGCTGGGAATTTTATTGATTTGTCCACAGCCCAGCAATTAGGCATGCCCCTAGTTGGGCTGCCACAGCCACTGCACATTGCTGCTATAGACAGTCGACCCTTGGGGTCAGGTAGTATAGAGGTTGTCACCGTACCTGTACAGCTCGTGGTTAATAGCCATCACCAAGAGTTTGTCTCCTTTTTTGCCATTGAGTCTCCTACCTACCCTGTAATTTTAGGGCTGCCATGGTTAGGACGTCATAATCCTGTTATTTCTTGGTCTACTGGAAAGGTTCTGAGTTGGTCGCAGGAGTGCCAGGGAGGATGTCTGCCAGCAGCAATCTGCGCTACCACCATTGAGAGCCCAGCTAAAGTCGCTCATTTTTCCATCCCGGAGGAGTACCAAGACCTGTCTCAGGTGTTTTCAAAGGTCAAGGCTACGAAGCTGCCACCCCATCGCAGCAGAGACTGCGCCATCGTACTGAAGCCTGATGAGGCTCTTCCTAAGTCATATCTACCCCCTATCCTACGCTGAGACTGAGGCGATGGAGACCTATGTAGCAGAGGCTCTACAGCAGGGCTTTATACGTCACTCCACCTCTCCTGCCTCCTCGAGTTTCTTCTTTGTGAAGAAGAGGGATGGAGGTCTGCGCCCCTGTATTGACTACAGAGCTCTCAACCAGGCAACGGTAAGGTATAGTTATCCCCTTCCGTTGAACTCTGTAGTCATAGAACAACTGCACGGGGCGCGCTTCTTCACAAAGTTAGACCTCAGGAGTGCTTATAATTTGGTGCGTATTAAGGAGGGGGATGAGTGGAAAACGGCCTTCTCCACAACCACGGGGCATTATGAATATTTGGTCATGCCTTTTGGTCTAATGAATGCTCCTTCAGTCTTTCAGGCTTTTGTTAATGACGTGTTCAGGGACATGTTGGTTCGGGGGGTGGTCGTTTACATTGATGATATTCTGGTATATTCAGCAACCAGGGCTCAGCATGTGGCTCTGGTACGCAAAGTGTTGGGTAGGCTGTTGGAGCATGAGTTATATGTGAAAGCTGAGAAGTGTCTGTTTTTCCAGTCATCCATCTCTTTCTTAGGCTTCCATATTACATCTTCTGGAGTTGAGATGGAGGGATTTCGAGTTGAGGCGGTGCGCGATTGGCCTCCACCGGCCTCAGTCAAAGCACTTCAACGGTTCTTGGGCTTCGCAAATTTCTGCAGAAGGTTCATCCGGTCCTTCAGTACGGTGGCCAGCCCCTTAACAGCTCTACTTCGAGGAAACCCCTCTAAGCTGAAGTGGACTCCTGAGGCAGAGCGCGCTTTTCAGCAACTAAAGGTCCTGTTCTGTAAAGCTCCAGTGCTGGTGCACCCTGATCCATCCCAGTCTTTCATCGTGGAGGTAGACGCATCTGAAGTGGGAGTGGGGGCCGTGTTGTCCCAGAGGATCGGGACTCCACCAAGGTTGCGCGCGTGCGCTTTCTTCTCCAAGAAGCTGACACCCGCCGAACGCAACTATGACGTGGGCGACAGAACTCCTGGCCGTCAAGAGGGCTCTAGAGGTGTGGAGGCACTGGCTTGAGGGCGCCAAGCATCCTTTCCAAGTCTTGACAGACCACAGGAATCTGGAATACATACGGGCAGCTAGGAGGCTAAACCCCCGTCAGGCTAGATGGGCTCTGTTCTTTGCCAGATTTGACAATACACTGTCCTACCGCCCTGGAACAAAGAACGTCAGAGCTGACGCCCTGTCCAGGCAGTTTGAATCAGACGAGGTTATCCAGGAAGACGGACCCATAATTCCTGACACCCGAATCCTAGCTCCAGTGCTGTGGGAGGTCGACAAGGAGATACAACGTGCCACCAGGACTGAACCAGCACCAGCGCACTGTCCCGAAGGCAGGATCTACGTTCCTGTTCTGGTATGGGACCGACTGTTGGCCTGGGCGCATGCCTCTCCAGCATCAGGTCATCCAGGGATCGGCAAGACTATCACATGTCTGGCGGAGAAGTACTGGTGGCCTACCCTGGCTAAGGACGTCAGGTTATATGTCTCCTCCTGCTCTGTGTGTGCCCAGAGCAAGACTCCTAGACACCTTCCCTACGGCAAGCTTCAACCCCTACCGGTGCCACAGCGGCCCTGTTCTCATCTGTCCATAGACTTTCTTACAGACCTACCAGAGTCGGATAGATGCACCACTATATTAGTTGTGGTGGACCGGTTTTCTAAAGCTTGCCGCCTCCTTCCCTTGCAAGGTGTTCCCACAGCTCTCCAGACCGCAGAGGCCTTGTTCACCCATGTCTTCCGGCATTATGGGGTGCCGGAGGACATTGTTTCCGACCGCGGCCCTCAGTTTACCTCAAGGGTTTGGAAAGCCTTCATGTCTCGTTTGGGGGTCGTGGTCAGTCTGACCTCCGGGTATCACCCGCAATCGAATGGGCAGGTCGAACGGGTAAACCAGGAGGTGGGCAGGTTTTTACGTACATACTGTGCTAAGAGCCCGGGGAGTGGGCTAAGTTTCTGCCATGGGCGGAGTACGCACAGAATTCGCTTCGCCACTCCTCCACTAACCTGTCTCCCTTCCAGTGTGTCCTTGGTTTTCAGCCGACCATGGCGCCGTGGCATGGCAGTCGGAGTGATGTCCCTGCGGTGGAGGAGTGGTTCCGGCGTGCTGAGGACGTCTGGAATGTGGCCCACCGGCGTCTGCAGCGCGTCGGACGTCGGCATAAGGATCAGGCCGATCGCCGCCGCAGTGAGGCACCGTTGTTCGTGCCCGGTGACAGGGTCTGGTTGTCTACTCGGGACCTGCCCCTTTGAATGCCCTGTCGGAAGCTTGGGCAGCGGTTTGTGGGGCCATTCAAAGTTGTGGGGAGGGTGAATGAGGTTACCTATAAATTGCATTTACCTGCAACGTATAGTCGCATTAACTCCACATTTCATGTCTCACTTCTCAGGCCAGTGGTAGCTGGGCCCCTTCATGATGCTGGGGCCGCAGACGTCCCTCCACCCTCATTCAACGTTGGAGGGGCCCCGGCGTTCTCTGTATGTTCTATTCTAGATTCGAGACGTCGGGGTGGGCGGCTCCAGTACCTCGTGGAGTGGGAGGGGTATGGCCCTGAGGAGCACAGCTGGGAGCCGGCGAAGAATGTGTTGGACCCGTCCCTTGTCTTGGACTTTCACCGCCGGCAGCCTGACCGTCCGGCTCCTCGCCCTCGGGGTCGTCCTCTGGGCCGGCGACGCAGCACTGCGGGAGCAGCGCCTCAAGGGGGGGGCCCTGTCACAATTCCATCTGGGACCACGCCCCTGGCAGTGGTGTCCCAGCGTCATCTCTCTTCGTCGCCGGTCTTCTAGCTGCCATTGTCCAAAATCCCACTGCACATGAACGCATCCCTGGACTGTCTTGGCCTATTGTGCACACCTGTGCCTCATGTGCTGATTGCCATGTGTTTGTATATAAGCCTCCTCATTACTCTGTGTCCTTGTCCAGTATTGTTTGGTGTTACGCGTGTGTGCTGCTTTTTGACATTAAGAGAACTGTTTAGTTCTGTTACCTTATTTCGTACATTACGTTTAGAGCCTTATGTTACCAGTATCTTTTGTTAATTAAAACTTTGGTTTTTCAAACACCACCTCCGCCTTTTGGTTCCTGCTTTTCCACGCTGTGACACGCAGGTTTACAGATTCAATTATTAAGTTAATCAAATATAATGTTAACTCGACCACTGTTCTTTTAGATTACCTTTTTATTTTTTTAATAGCTAATAAAAGTCAATGTGACCTAACAAAATCTGTAAACACGCCCAAATAGGCTTTTTTTCTCATGCATGGGTGAGCTGTGCTGTCACAGGGTGTGTAGGGGAGAGCACTCCTGTGTAATATCATTATATTGGCCAGGTCGCCACTGCGAATCAGAATTTGTTCTCAATCACCCTACCTGGTTAAATAAAGGTTAAATATATATTTTCTGTTACATAAGACAAACTGCTAGGCGCTGCTCCGGATCAATCGGCTCTGTCATGAGTGGGAACATTTTGTTCTCACTCCGGGTCCTTTAGTGGGGTGCACGCATTGTTTCCAGGGGTTTTGTTATGATTGAACACAGCTGTTTTCTGTTGGCCAGGCACACTTTTTTCAATGGGAATTTAGAACTGTGCTTGCTTTAATTTGTATTTGAGGTAAGTGTTTGTTTTTGTATCATAGCTGGTTCATTGGTTTTTCGGTAAGTCAGTAAGTCTATGTTTCCTCACTTGTGCTTCGTGTTTTGTTTTCATTATGGTAATAAATACCTGACATCCAGGCTCTGTATGACTTTATCGTGCACGACACCCAGCAAAGCTCATGACAGGCTCCCTGAAATGTGTCCTGTGCCTCCTCAGTTGTGGTGCAAGCATCTCCAGGAGCGCCTGAATGTGTGTAAAGGACACCCTGAAATATCTACGGAAGCGGCCGTGATGTCATTTCAGTTCCTGAATCAGATGGTGGAATTCACCAATATCAAAATATACTTAACGTTGTCTTCGCATGTTGACAAGTTGACAATTGCAAATATATCGCAAAACTGACACAGTATGGCCTTGAAAATACATATATGTGGCCTGAAAGTAACGTGTGTACACAATCATGTATAAAGTGCACATAGAAATAGGGCTTTATAGTACAATTCTACCACACTAATTATTTTAAATGAATTCATTTCAAATTATTTTACAAAATATTAATAGGAAAATGTTTTTGTTTATTTTTAAAACTAACACTCATAGTTTGATGCCATGAAAGTCTCCAAAGGCAATTGTCCTTTACAAAACACAGATTTGGTTTTGATGTAGCCTACCAAACTCACAAAGTTTTTACCCCCAGATCATAAGGCTTCTTAATCAGCAACATTGATCTACTGATCATATTGATTGACAATATCATGCTCTGGTCACATGGACATTCAATGCACATTCATATATTTTAAGCTGCCCATTTGTATAAATCCATATTCCCATTTTAACGCTTCTTACAATTTGCTACAATTACTACTAGATTTTATTGTATGTATATTTTGGATATTATACATTTCTTCTTATATTATTCTTGTGTAGATGTTGCGTGCGATGTCAGAGGAATTAGAACAGAATAGTATGTTAAAAGGTGTATTTGACAAACAAAATACCTTGACTTTGTGGCGGTTGTATACTTGTACACAAAGCAGGGCACTCTATATTCTCCCTAGTGACACAGTCAACCTGGGGCTAACCTCCGTTAGCAACCCAACACAAGTAAAAACACTTGCTTTGTACTTTCTTCTTTGGAAAGGTATAAAAAGTCACTGATGTACCTTAGTTCAGTGGGGACAGACCATTGACACAGAATATACTGTAGGCCTACAAGGACTTACACCATGCTTGAGACGTCCGTACAGACCATTTTTCTGTGAGGTTTTTCTTATTTTTATCTCTGAAAAAAGGGAAAACAGACAGACAAATGGATTGAATCCTGGTCCTTCTGTACCGAGATATTCTCTGCATTACTAGAATTCCCATCACTGACTGGGATCGGAGTGATTGTAAGTTAAATAGTTGAGGAACAAACTTGTTATCTCAGACGCTGTGACAATGGTATTTATTTGAAGAACATTTTGGGTAAAACTTACCCAGTAGACAGTAGACTGTTGCATGGTGGGAATAATATCTACTAATCTTATACAGGTACAATTAGGAATTCTCATGATTAACACAACACAATTCACATCATTTATACTTGCTGGATATAATGATATTGGACAATTGAAATACTTATATTTCATAATTTTAATGTTGTTATATATCTCCATATTGTTTTCCAACACGTTGCTTATTGTGGTTATATGTACAGAGAGAAGCCTTCACAAACCCATGTATCTGTTTCTGTGTAGTTTATTTCTAAATGGCTTGTATGGAAGCACTGCTTTGTTTCCTGCTCTGATGACTAATTTGCTCTCAGATGACCATTCAATATCCACTGTATACTGTTTTTTACAGATATTTTGTATATATTCATATGCAGCTATTGAATTGGGTAATTTAGCAGTTATGTCCTATGACAGGTATCTTGCTATATGTTATCCACTACAGTATAACGTCCTTATGACACGCAATAAGGTGTGCATTTTAGTGTGTGTAATATGGTTGTTAACTCTTCAATATAGCAGCATAATTGTGTCATTAACTGTCCGATTGTATTTTTGTGGGAAAATGATAGAGAAAGTGTATTGTGACAACTACCTTGTCGTAAAACTTGCCTGTTCAACGTCTGACACAACAATTAATAACATCTTTGGACTTTTTAGTCTAGTTTTGTTGGTTGCCATTCCGTTATTTACAATACTATTTTCATACATAAAGATTTTAGATATTTGTTTGAAATCCTCCATTGAGACTCGACAGAAAGCCTTCAGCACCTGTGCTCCTCACGTGGCATCGCTACTGAACTTCTCTTTAGGTTGTTTAATAACTGTGATCCAGAGTAGATTTGATACACCTACGAGAAATGTTCCACCTGTATTTCAGACTGTTTTATCTGTGTATTTCCTGATGTGCCAGCCACTTTTCAATCCTATTGTATATGGAGTTAGAATGTCAAATATCAGAAAGGCTTGTAAAAACATATTACCTGTAAATCAGTACCCTAAAAGATAAACAATATGGTAGATGAGTGTCATTGGAGTAATTCTTCTCAACATCACGAGTAATTTTTATTTGAATGATTTTACTTAATTTTACTTTTGAAAACAACACCATGCTTTGTTGAATGTTATAAACAAGATGTATTTTGACAACTGCCTTTTTGTGATACTTCCTTCCCCACATTTAAACAGGTTTCTAAGCCTTATGCAAGAGAGCTTCACCTAGTCATAAGAGGTACTTGTATGTTTTCTGAAGCAAATCCCCTTCAGATCACAATACTAACCAAGTGGATGCTGGTTTGTTAAACTAATCATTAAACGTATCACATTTTTCAAGGATTTGCAAAGAGGAGTTGTAAGGTGGCAACGGAACAAACCATGACTATCGTTTGAGTTTGACTATAGTTGATGTGAATCTGATGTGGCACTGGGAAGATCACACACAAAGATACTTCTAGTTATTAACGTGTCCTCAAATCCCTTTAGAAGGAGTGTGGGGCGGGCATGTTGGACATAGGAGTCGTTGGACATCAAGGAAGGCCAGCATCCCGGTTTGGATGATTCATTGTTGACTTTTGAGCAATTTTGCGAATGTTATTTAATAAAGATGCCAAATGAGGATCTGCAATGCATCTGCTTCTTATACTAGATACTCTAAAGTGTTTGTCCTCTTGCTCACTTGTGCACCGGGGCCTCCCAATCCTCTTTCTAGTCTCATTCGAGACAGTTTGTGCCGTCCTGTCTATCAATCAATCAAATGTATCTTACACTTTTACAAACACCTACCAATAAATCGGACAGAGCAAGCATCAACACGATGTTATACAGCAACTAGAAAGAACTCCCTGATGGGCTCTGAGGGGGGGCCAGTCCTTTCAGTGCCGGGTGAACTTTTTATAGTTTAATAATCATTAAATGCATTTGTATCATGTCAGGAACTGAAACACAGGACTGATGATTGCTGATATTGGGCTTCTGTATTTCTATATAGGCATATCTTTTCTGTTTTTGTAGATTATTTTTTGGATTATAGAAATATACAACATGAAAAACATCTCCACTGGGTAATAATAAATAATTTTATGTATTTATTACTTTTCAAGAACCTAAAAACACAATAGAAAATAGAAAATGTAACAAAACGAAAACACATAAGAAAAAAAAACTGAGAGAGAGTAGGATTGTGCATTGCTATGGGTAAGGCGAGTTTGAAAAGATGAGTCTTCAGCCATTGCTGGAAGATGGGATAGTCTCAGAGTCACAAATGTTTTTGGGGAGCGTATCACAGGAACACATCCAATATTTGCTTATGGGTCTTGTTTGATTATTATCAGGACAAAAACCATGTGATACCTGAGGACCCAGGTGACCCGGGCAGCATGGGGCCAACTACACACAGTCTGGTACAACAACACAGATGTTTACTGCTTTCTCTTCCTTTAAAATGTATAAATGTTCAGTGAATTGACATCAGATTAATGGGGGCAGGACTGACAGAGAAGATACAGTTGGCCTACATTTGCCTCTTGTTTTAAACGTAAACTCTGTTGTTCGTGTTTCTGACTTACATCGTGTTTTACATTTTATTCTTGTTTTCGTGTGCATCAGAATGCTGTTATATTTGAAAATAAGGACATCAGCGTGAAAGGCGGAGAGAGAAGTCAGGTTTCAGGTGGACATCTTTAATCGATGTAAGCCATTTTGGCAGTTTTATGATCTTTCAGAGTCGCTCACTGTGATTGGTGTGTAATAATGAAAAATGTGTTTCCAATTGTGTTTCCTATTTTTTCACTAATGGACTACATCAGCATTTAAAGAATAATGTTCAGAAGATAATATGATTAGTATTGTGAATCCGTGAAACTTCTATGAACAAAGAATTTACAAGAAGTCAGTTATAGAAGTTGATCAATATACCTGACATTCAGTGTTGTCCTAGGAACTAAATATATATATATATAACTTATAAATCTACTTTACAAAATGATAAACTCAACACAATTCAATTCATTTATACTAGCTGGATATGGTGACATTGGACATTTGAAGTATTTCTATTTCATTATAGTAACTGTGTTATTTGTAGCTATATTGTTTTCCAACACATTTCTTATTGTGGTTATTTGTATGGAGAGAAGCCTTCACAAACCCATGTATCTGTTTCTCTGTAGTTTATTTATAAATGACTTGTATGGAAGCACTGCTTTGTTTCCTGCTCTTATGACTAATTTGCTTTCAGATGACCATTCAATTTCCACCGTGTACTGTTTTTTACAGATCTTTTCCATGTTTACATATGGATCTATTGAATTCAGTAATTTAGCAGTTATGTCCTATGACAGGTATCTTGCTATATGTTATCCACTACAGTATAACGTCCTCATGACACCCAAGAAGATGTGTATTGTCGTGTGTGTAATATGGTTGTTGATTTTTGAACATAACATCATACTTCTGTCATTAACTGTCCGTTTGTATTTTTGTGGGAACGTTATAGAGAAAGTGTATTGTGACAAGTATAATGTGGTGAAACTTGCCTGTTTAACTTCTGACACAACAGTTAATAACATATTTGGCCTTTGGGGTCTTGTTTTGTTGGTTGCTTTTCCGTTATTAACAATAGTTTTTTCTTACATAAAGATTTTAACAATTTGTTTGAAATCTTCCATTGAGACTCGAAAGAAAGCTTTTAGCACCTGTTCTCCTCATCTGGTATCACTGCTAAACTTCTCTTGTGGTTGTGTAGTTACAGTGATCCAGAGTAGATTTGATAGACCTATGATAAATATTCCAACTGTACTTCAAACGGTTTTATCTGTGTATTTCCTGATGTGCCAGCCACTTTTCAATCCTATTGTATATGGAGTTAGAATGTCTAATATCAGACAGGCTTGTAAAAACATATTACCTGTAAGTCTGTACTCTAAAAGATAAACATTACAAAGTAAATGTGTGTCATTTCATTCATTTGTTAACATAATTACGACACAGAAGAGGAATTTTGAATATGCTTTTTATTAATTTTGAAAAAAAACATCAATATTTGTTTGCAGTTGTCCTGAAATGTTATAGACAATATGTATTTACCACCTTGTAGTGAAACCTTCTTGAACCGAAGCTCCTTAATCACTGACGCCTGGGCTTCACGTTTATTTTCACCGGCCTTTTAGCCGTTGCTATGTTAATCACATCCTTGTCCTGTCATCAGTGTTGGTCATCTTAAATAAAAAAAGCAATTAATTACAGTTACAAATTACTTCTCCCAAAAAGTAATTGAGTTAGTAACTCAGTTGCCACATTGTAAAAGTAATTAGTTACTCAGCAAAGTAACTGACATTATTTTGTTTACGTTCTAAACGCTATTACGTTCTATAACATTTAACGTGAAAGATGTTTATATTAACTTATTGAAGAATAAAACACTATATATGTCACGATACTCGTAGGGTGTAGTGCAGGATGAAGCCAGGTGCAGAGCCAAATAATCCGTTTTGGTAAGTTTATTACGACAATCAAACATAAAACAAACCGTGAACGGCGGAAAAGCCTAAACTGTTGTAAATGAAAAGAACAATGCGCATATATAGCGGCTTCTAATAAAACATTTAGACAGTAGTAGACCACGACCAAAACACTCACCTCTAACTAACATGTGACATAGAACAATGCGAAGCAATGAGTGCACTGCTCGCGACCCTCTTATATCCCAACATAAAGTGACAGATTACTAACAGCTGTGACCACGTGAAAGAGGAAGTAATCACAGCTAGTGAGAACAAAAACACGGAAGTGGATCACCGAAATGGAAGTGTAGCAACGCCACCACACCAGTCGTGACAGTATCCCCCACTAAAAGGCTAGCTCCCCAGATAGCCGAACGGAAACACAACACCAAAACAAGGGAGCAACAGGGAGAGAACCCACAGTTAAACCCAAAAGGGTCAGTCCAGGACCGCAGGTCCAGCCCTGAAAAGGCCTCAGTGGCTGAGAGTCCGCCATCTAGTGCGGCAGAGAGTCCGCCATCTTGTGCGGCTCAGAGTCTGCCGTCGTGGGCGACGTCGTGGCGGAGGCCATCGTGGGCGCCGTCGTGGCGGCGGCCATCGTGGGCGGTGTCGTGGCGGAGGCCATCGTGAGCGTAGTCGTGGCGGCGGCCATCGTGGGCGTCGTCGTGGCGGCGGCCATCGTGAGCGTAGACGTGGCGGCGGCCATCGTGAGCCTGAGTCGTGGCGGCGGCCATCGTGGCGTAGTCGTGGCGGCCATCGTGAGCGTAGTCGTGGCGGCGGCCATCGTGAGCGTCGTCGTGGCGGCGGCCATCGTGAGCGTAGTCGTGGCGGCGGCCATCGTGAGCGTAGTCGTGGCGGCGGCCATCGTGGCGTAGTCGTGGCGGCGGCCATCGTGAGCGTAGTCGTGGCGGCGGCCATCGTGAGCGTAGTCGTGGCGGCGGCCATCGTGAGCGTCGTCGTGGCGGCGGCCATCGTGAGCGTCGTCGTGGCGCGGCCTTCGTGGTCGGCGATGCGGCAGCCATTGTGGGGCGGCGATGCGGCAGCCATTGTGGGCGGCGATGCGGCAGCCATTGTGGGCGGCGATGCGGCAGCCATTGTGGGCGGCGTGCGGCAGCCATTGTGGGCGGCGATGCGGCAGCCATTGTGGGCGGCATGCGGCAGCCATTGTGGGCGGCGATGCGGCAGCCATTGTGGGCGGTGATGCGGCAGCCATTGTGGGCGGCGATGCTGCAGCCATTGTGGGCACTGGCGTGACGGTGGCAGCCATCGTGGGCGCTGGCGTGACGGCAACAGCCATCTTGAGCGCCGGCGGGACGACGGCAGCCATCTTGAGCGCCGGCGGGACGCACGGCAGCCATCTTGAGCGCTGGCGTGACAGCAACAGCCATCTTGAGCGCTGGCGTGACGGCGGGAGCCATCTTGAGCGCTGGCGTGACAGCAACAGCCATCTTGAGCGCTGGCGTGACGGCGGGAGCCATCGTGGACGCTGGCGTGACGGCGGGAGCCATCGTGGGCGCTGGCGTGACGGCAACAGCCATCTTGAGCGCCGGCGGGACGACGGCAGCCATCTTGAGCGCCGGCGGGACGACGGCAGCCATCTTGAGCGCTGGCGTGACAGCAACAGCCATCTTGAGCGCCGGCGGGACGGCAACAGCCATCTTGAGCGCTGGCGGGACGACGGTAGCCATCTTGGGCGCTGGCGGGACGGCAGGAACCATCGTTAACGCTGGCGTGACGGCGGGAGCCATCGTGGGCGCTGGCGTGACGGCGGGAGCCATCTTGAGCGCCGGCGGGACGACGGCAGCCATCTTGGGCGCTGGCGTGACGGCGGGAACCATCGTGGGCGCTGGCGTGACGGCAACAGCCATCTTGAGCGCCGGCGGGACGACGGCAGCCATCTCAGGCGCTGGCTCCTGTAAATCCAGCCATGTCCTCCACCACGTCCTAATAATGGCCGTGGGCTGGTCATCCAACCCCTCCGGGGTTTCTCTGTCCCTGAAGTCGGCGGCAGAAAAGGGTCTTCCCACGGCGGGGTAGTGGCTGTAGCTCCAGGGGTTTTCCTCCCCTGTCTGCAGCCCCGGAGCAGTGGGTGGCCGTTCCTGCAGCACCAGGACCGTGGGTGTACTCTCCGCGGTCCTCCCGGAACACCTCCTTAGCTCCCCCAAAAACCTTCTTGGGACGCCTTCGGGGTGCCCTCTTGCTTTCCTCCGGGAAGGACCGCGGACCCGATGTAACCAGCCCTGATAGCTGCATAGGTGGCTCATACCCGAAGTAAGCACGGAGGCGCCTATACCCTCTTCGGGCGTCTCCGGCTTACCCCAGTCCCACTGCTCCGTGGGTTGACGGTGAGCTTCATACCTCGGAGCGCTATAGCTTGCCCTCCGAGGAATCCACTCACCGTCCGGCTCTGCGGGCTTCTTTGTTGGCTTCGCATTCTGTCACGATACTCGTAGGGTGTAGTGCAGGATGAAGCCAGGTGCAGAGCCAAATAATCCGTTTTGGTAAGTTTATTACGACAATCAAACATAAAACAAACCGTGAACGGCGGAAAAAGCCTAAACTGTTGTAAATGAAAAGAACAATGCGCATATATAGCGGCTTCTAATAAAACATTTAGACAGTAGTAGACCACGACCAAAACACTCACCTCTAACTAACATGTGACATAGAACAATGCGAAGCAATGAGTGCACTGCTCGCGACCCTCTTATATCCCAACATAAAGTGACAGATTACTAACAGCTGTGACCACGTGAAAGAGGAAGTAATCACAGCTAGTGAGAACAAAAACACGGAAGTGGATCACCGAAATGGAAGTGCAGCAACGCCACCACACCAGTCGTGACAATATACAGTATTTTAGAACATTTGGTATTTATTTGAACTCAATAGATTGCAGCTGCCATATGATATGCATATGATAAAAACATAAATAAATATTGAAAATAAAATTCAAGTGCAAATTTAAGACACAAAAACCTGGGTAAAAAGAAACAAAGGAAAATCTTTGCTTGAGGCAGACGTGGATAACGTCTTTTTTCCTGGGCAATGTGGGCATAGCGTGCATGTAACATAAACATTCTTGCCTTTGACTTCAATGAGCGAGAAGTAATGCCGGTACTTCCAGTTTGACACCGCTATTTTTGAACTTCCCCGGCTCGTCGCCATTGTCGCTGACGCAGTCTTGTTTAGTGGTGAGTGTGTGCAGCGAGACAGCGTGAGCAAGGCAACGCCCAACCAGCCAATCATCATCGCATTTGCAACGGCGTCATCATCCCCACCCCAGCTGCAGTTGTTGTGTAGCCAAAACATGACACCTCGCGCTTCATTCAACCAAATTGTAGTAACGCGACACTTTCAATCTCAGTAAAGATAACGGCGTTGTAACGATGGAAACAGTAATTAATTAGATTACTCCGTTACTGAAAAAGTAACTCCGTTAGTGACGCCGTTATACTTAAACGCCGTTACTCCCAACACTGCCTGTCATTACACACACCCGGTGGCCATCCCCTCATTAGCATCTGCCCCTGTCCGGTCTTCAGGCAGACCTACAGACCGCAGAAGCCCTGTTTACGCAGGTCTTCCGGCACTATGGGTGTTGGAAGATTTTGTGTCTGACTGTGGTCACCAATTTAGGCTTCTGGTATGTAAAGCCTTTAGGGGGCAGCTGGGCGTCGTGGTCAGCCTTACCTCTAGGTTTCACTCCGAGTTGGGGTAAAAAACATGCAGAATTCCCTCCACCACTCCTCGACACAATTGACACTTTCCAGTGTGTTCTAGGATATTAGCCGGTCCTGGCTCCGTGATAAAAGAACCAGTCTGACACAGGGGCACCAGGTGCGCCAGAAATCTGCGTCCAGCGTCATAGTGCTGCCTGGTGTACACGCCGGGCGATCGGATCTTGCTCTCGAATCGGAACCTGCCCCTCTGCCTGCCCTGCCGAAAGCTGGGTCTGCGGTTAGAGGGGCCGTTTAAAGTCCTGAGGAGAGTCAATGAGGTAACCTATGTTACAACTGCCCCCTGTTTATCGAATTAATGCCTCTCCATGTGTCTCTCCTCAGGCCGGTGTTGGCCGGTCCCCTCCAGCAGTCTGAGGTGCGGGAGATCCCGCACAGATGCTGGTTTGTTAATAATATATATTCGGTAATAATTTACAAGGTGATGGAGGATGCTTTACTGCAAAACAAGTAAACCATGTCTGGATATGAATTTAGTTTGGATGATGTGGCTGATGTGGATCTGATCAATCATATTCCTTTTATAAATCAATTTTAAGGACAGTTGTCACAAAGTGATTTGACAAACACCCAGCCTGAAACAGAGTGTACGGCGTCAACAGGGTTATGAACAGTGGCTAAGAAAAACTCCCTGATTGACCCAAAAGGTCATTTATAACCATCATCCGGCACAGACTGAACAGATTAGCCTCCCCTCATGGTCGAGCTCTTCTGTAGGTTTCTTCCTAACTTTTAACCCTACTAGGGAGATTTTCCCTGTAAATTATAGCTGAAAGTGGGCAGCAAGAACCGATTTCTTATGTAAATGCTTATTTTAAACCTAACAACATCCCATTACTATTTCTTTGTTACTAGAATAACAGCCCAGTGATGTGTGATATCCCAGGTGACTCAGGTAGCATGGGGCTAACTGTACACTCAGTCTGGAAACAAACACAAGTAAACACTGATGCAAACCTTCCTCTTCTTTTAAAAAGGTATAAAAGTCAATTATGTGACATTTGTTTAGTGGAGAACAGACCACCGACACTGAAGGCCAACTGAGGTTAACTGTTTGAAACTGTTTTAAATCCTTTATTTTGCTTTTGACTTAAATCTTGTTTTACAGTAAGATCCTGTTTTGTTTGCAACTGAATCCTGTTATCATAGAAAATAAGTAAATAAGTGAGAAAGGTTTAAGTAAGGGATTTCTTTGCAAAATAATTTTTGCAGTTGAACCAACAATTTAAAGAGTAATAATGTGATACAAATGGGATTTTGTTCTACAGTGCTAAGACAGTTCTAAGGACAAAGCAGTTATGAGAAGTCAATGACAGATGTTATTCAACTTGCCTGATACACAACGTTGTCCTGTGAAATAATAATAGATAAATACTTAAGGTACTATTACAAAAATTATGAACTCAACACAATTCCACTCATTTATACTAGCTGGATACACTGACATTGGACAGTTGAAGTATTTCTATTTCATTATAATAACTGTGTTATTTGTCTCTATAGGGTTTTCTAACACATTACTTATTGTGGTTATTTGTACAGAGAGAAGCCTTCACAAACCCATGTATCTGTTTCTCTGTAGTTTGTTTGTAAATGACTTGTATGGAAGCACTGCTTTGTTTCCTGCTCTCATGACTAACTTGCTTTCGGATGAACATTCAATATCCACTGTGTACTGTTATCTACAGATATTTGGTATATATTCATATGCAGCTATTGAATTCAGTAATTTAGCAGTTATGTCCTACGACAGGTATATTGCTATATGTTATCCACTACAATATAACGTCCTTATGACACCCAGAAAGATGTGTATTGTCATATGTGTAATATGGTCGTTGATTGTTTTACACAGCATCATTCTTTTGTTTTTAAATATTCATTTAAAATTGTGTGGGAATGTAATAGAACGAGTGTATTGTGACAACTACCTTGTGGTGAAACTTGCTTGTTCAACTTCTAACATAACTGTTAATAATATCTATGGATTGTGTGGTCTTGGATTGTTTGTGGCTGTCCCTTTATTTATAATTATTATGTCTTACATTAAGATTCTGTCCATTTGTTTGAAATCCTCCATTGAGACTCGACAGAAAGCTTTCAGCACCTGTACTCCTCACCTGGCATCACTGTTTAACTTCTCATTTGGCTGCCTTATAAATCTGCTCCAGAGTAGATTTGATAAGCCTTTAAAAACGTTTCCATTTGTTCTTGAAACTTTTATTTCAGTGTATTTTCTGATATGCCAGCCACTTTTAAATCCAATTGTGTATGGAGTTAGGATGTCTAAAATCAGACAGGCTTGTAGGAAAATACTTATTGTATAATTTAACGTTATTATGACTTTTCATTAAGATGGCAGTAATTTTTGTGTAATTGAATGCGTAAATAAGTAATAGGAGTAAGAGGAGTGGCCAGTAAAGAAGTATATAGAGATTTGTTATACCCAAATTCTTTGATAACCCAGAGTGCGGCCATACATTAAGGCATTACATGCGATTGTTCCATGCGCACGAAAAAATGTAAAAGTATTTGATAGAACTTCCGATCATTAAGACATAAGATACACATGACTTGTCTTTATTTTCCAAATTTTTTTTCACGATTATAACCGACAAAACATTGTTGGTTTTAGTTGTTGTGATGTTGTTTACTTACTTACTACCTTTTTTTCTGTGTTAGTATAATTTTTGTGAATTAATAATATAATGAGATCATTTTAGAAAAATATCTAAATGGTTCACAGTTCTTGGATGTATCTGCACATAAATCAATACTGACAGCCTGTAATTTGACCTATTTGCCATTGTTTTATTGTGAATATGAGGTTTTGAAATGTGTTAATTCTAATTTCTGATCTACCAATACACTGATGAGCCAAAACATTATGACCACTTTCAGCCAAAAGTGCACTGGCCACTCCTCATAGCCTGTTTTTTTCTTAAATTCGACCCATCAGAGAGTTTTTCGTAGCCCCCGTGTATCAACTTGTTGATGTGGGTACTGTCCTGTTTTAGGCAGGGTGTTTGCAAGAGCACTTTGAGACAACTTCTTTGTAAAAAGGGCTTTATAAAATAAGTTTGATTAATTGATTGACTTACGAACAAGCAAATTACATTGATATTTCCCTAACATGGGCACATTTTACAGTAATCAAATCTCATAGTCGTTGTGTTGCATGCAACCCCTCTGGTTACCAAACTCCATGAACTTTGGATCAGCCCTTTTCTTTGCAACTAGATTCTTGATTCAGTCCGTCTGGTTGGACATCCTCACCTCCTCCACCCTGACCACCGGTGTCCCCCAGGGCTGTGTGCTTAGCCCACTCTTTCACTCCCTCTTTACCCATGATTGCTTCCCTGCACACAGCACGAATAACAACTTCAAGTTTGCAGATGACACCTGTTATGGGAGTTTTATGATCACTCAAGAAGTTAATGTGTTACATAAGTTATCTCTCATAACAGAAGTAAGATCTAATGTAGGGGGTTGTGTTTTGGTTTTAATCACTCAGTCTTACATCTGTTGTTTAAGCCAAAGGGCACAGAACAAGGGAATGTGACAAGTGGGTGGAGATAATGGACCAGAGGGGATGACTGTTTGTTCTACTGACCAACTGTCTTCCTGTTAAAAACCTATATAATACTGACCAATTGTTTGATCTGGTTAGAGATTCATGTCGTTCTTAAAGACTGGATGTGGATTCCTCCGTCTCACAAGAGATAATGTTCTTTAAGATATAATAAACATAATTGTTGAAGAGAATTGTTGTCTCTTGAATCCTAACTGTACGAGTATAAAAGTGGTAAATATGTTCCACCACACACCGTGGTGGTTGTTCTGACTAGGGACACTGACGAGGCAACCTACATAATTGAGGTCAAGCACCTAGTGGCTTGGTGCGCAGATAACAACCTGGGCATCAATGCCATAAAACCAAAGAACTGATTGTGGATTTCATGAAGTCTAAAAGCTGTATCCATGCTCCAGTTCTCATTGATCAGACCACAGTGGAACATCTGGCAGCTACAAATTCCTGGATGCCCAGATCTCCGAGAACCTATCCTGGTCTCACAACACCGCAACCCTGGTCAAAAAAGCACATCAGCGCCTGTACTTTTTTAAAAGAAGTTAAAGATGACCTGCTTCTGGTCGAGAGAATTTTTCCGCTTTTGGTTAAGAGCATTCTGGCCAGCTGTGCCACAGTTCGGTACAATGGATTCACTTCGGCTGAACGGAAGTCCCTGCAGTGGGTGGCGAAAGCGGCCCAACACATCATTGATGTCCAGCTCCCCGCCATCAATGACCTCCTGCACAAGCGCTGTCTGCGGAGAGTGTGTGGCATTATCAGGGATCGCTCACACTTGAACCATAAACTATTTTCCCCCGTGTCTTCAGGCAAGCGTTATATGTCTCTACTCACCCGCACCAGCAGGCTTAGGAACAGTTTCTTCCCAGCTGCTGTTACCCTACTGAACTCTGAAACCCGTTGGTAACTCTTGCTCTAAACACTGCCACCTTATCTATGTTATTTGTCATTTACACGCTGCATTCTGTTTGTACAGCTCATTGCTACCTCGAGTCCGACAGACTATCTTATTTATTTTATTTGCCATTTGTACAGTATACATTTTACATTCTCTGCATTTACGGCTTGAATAGATGCTATTTTTGAAGCCGGGCTATGATCAAAGACCCAATTTATTTTCCAAATACTTGTGTTACCCTAGATTATAAATGTCTGTGTACAGAACATACCATAATTTCAAACTGGTTTATGCTGCATACATACAATCACCCTCAAATATAATTATAGCTAAGAGTCAGACGTTTAACACTGCAGCTAATGTAAATGTGTGTTTAAAATCTCACAATACATCCTATTTCTGCTTATGAGTAATGTTTTCTTTATTACTAGAATAAAAGCCCAGTGATATGTGAGATCCCAGGTGACTCAGGTAGCATGGGGCTAACTGTACACTCAGTCTGGAAACAAACACAAGTAAACACTGATGCAAAGCTTCCTCTTCTATTAAAAAGGTATAAAAGTAAATTATGTGACATTTGTTTAGTGGAGAACAGACCACCGACACAGAACATGCTGAAGGCCAACTGAGGTTAACTGTTTGAGACTTAAATTATGTTGTTCACCTTTATTCTATTTTAGACTTAAATCTTGTTTTACAGTAAAATCCTGTTTTGTTTGCAACTGATAGAATCATAGAAAATAATACCATCAGTGTGAAAGTGGACCAAGAGGTTGAACTCAGGTTTCTGGTGAATAGTTCCAATTGACATAAGCCTGTTCTGCAGTTATATCTTTCTTTTGCAATCGTTCACTATTGTGACTATCTCTATGTATTTGTACGTTTAGTAGTAGAATACAGACTATTACAGTAGCTGAGATAGGATGTCAATTGCAATTGATATTTAAAGTAATAATACTATTGGACTGAAACAGCAATATAAAAGGTAATAATGGGATAATAATGGGATTTTGCTGAGGCAGTTCTAAGGAAAATGCGTTTATTAGAATTCAATCATAGATTCTGACCAATTTACCTAATAGACACTGTTGCATTATGGAAATAATATCTACTAATAATTATACAAGTACAATAAGGAATTCACATGATTAACACAACACAATTCACATCATGCATATCTGCTGGATATAGTGATATTGGACAATTTAAATACTTCTATTTCATTATAGTAACTGTGTTATTTTTCTCTACAGGGTTTTCCAATACATTGCTTATAAGAGACAGGGTGTCAATTGTATTTCATATTCAAAGAAATAATACTATTGGACTGAACCAGCAAATTAAATAGTAATGATGGGATAATTATGGTATTTTCTCTATTATATTAATTGATGACAGTTCTAAGAACAAAGCATTCATGAGATGTCTGATATTTACTGTTGTCCTGTGAACTGAATATATATGTATAAACACTTATGAAAGTACTATTACAAAAATGATGAACTTCACACAAATCACATCATTTATACTAGCCGGATATGGTGACATTGGACAGTGGAAGTACTTCTGTTTCATTATCGTAACTGTGGTATATATCTCTATATGGTTTGCCAACACCTCACTTATGGTGGTTATATGTACAGAGAGAAGCCTTCACCATGTATCTGTTACTGTGTAGTTTATTTGTAAATGACTTGTATGGGAGCACTGCTTTGTTTCCTGCTCTCATGATTAATTTGCTTTCAGATGATCATTCAGTTTACAATGTATACTGTTATCTACAGATATTGTGTATATATTCATATGGATGTATTGAATTCGGTACTTTAGCAGTTATGTCCTATGACAGATATCTTGCTATATGTTATCCACTACAGTATAATGTTCTTATGACAACCAGAAAATGTGTATCGTTGTATGTTTAATGTGGTCAATAAGTATTATAGTTAGCATCATACTTGTGTGTTTACATGTCAATTTACGATTTTGTCGGAATGTAATAGAACGTGTGTTCTGTGACAACTACCTTGTGGTGAAACTTGCTTGTTCAACTTCTGACATAACTGTTAATCAGACAAAGTAAAGGCAGAAAAGATGTGAGCATGCATTTCATGTACAAAATGAAGCATATTGTTAAATAAAATAACCATGTTTATTTTAACATTTAGAGTTCAAAATAGTTCTACAATGTATATATCAACATTTTGTGTTCATAGCTGGTTTATCCCCCTTTAATGTAGCTTTGACAATATTATCTCATGAAAAAATGAAAACACACACATTGTGTGTCTTGCCTCAAAAGATTTATTTAGGTATTTTGAATATGTACTGTATTTCCTTTATTTTAAAAGATGTTAATTACACTTGAAGACAAAAAGTATATTCTAAAGTTTCAAGTAGAACTCTACAGACACATGGCACGGATTGTTTGAGTATTGTTTAAGGTTCACTTGACAAAAACCCATGTATCTGTTACTGTGTAGTTTATTTGTAAATGACTTGTATGGGAGCACTGCTTTGTTTCCTGCTCTCATGATTAATTTGCTTTCAGATGATCATTCAGTTTACAATGTATACTGTTATCTACAGATATTGTGTATATATTCATATGGATGTATTGAATTGTACTTTAGCAGTTATGTCCTATGACAGATATCTTGCTATATGTTATCCACTACAGTATAATGTTCTTATGACAACCAGAAAAATGTGTATCGTTGTATGTTTAATGTGGTCAATAAGTATTATAGTTAGCATCATACTTGTGTGTTTACATGTCAATTTACGATTTTGTCGGAATGTAATAGAACGTGTGTTCTGTGATGTCCTATGCCAGAATATCTATGGACTTAGTTGTCTTGTAGTGTGTTTGGCTTTGTTACGTTTCCCCTTCTAGGGTAGGGGACGCAACCCCGTTTCCGTGAGCCCCTGTTGAGTGGTATGCAAAGGTGTAGGGTCGAGGGTGCAAATAAGGACAACCAACACAAGTCTGTCATTAATAAACAAAGGAGTTTATTTGTCTCCTTAATATAAAGGCAGGGAAAAAGGGCTGAGCGGAACCAAAGCAAAGACCGTAACATAAACGGGCAACACTTCCCTAAACTTCACTAAATTCCCCCACCTTTAACCTAACCAGAGCACGGATGAGGCTCTCTAGCAAAAATACAGGGGGTGGTCAGCCCAGGTCTTGCCTAGTGTGTTTAGACAGAGGTCTGCTACGGGAGATGTAAACCCATGGGCCTCTTGCCTAACGCATTCCCTTTTCCCCTGAAACAGAAGAAAAGGTAATTAACCCAAATAATAACGATGCCTGGTTACAGACAACAACCAAACAAATACACACGACAGATGACAAACACAATATTAATACACCAAAACACATGTACCATGAACAGCACTATAACACCAAAACACACCTCTAACAATAACTACTCCCTCTATGTTCACAGTACTCACTATACCGAAAAGGCCCGACAGAGCTCCAACACAAAAGATCCAGAGAGAGAGCTTCTCCCCTGAACACCAGGCTTAAATAGCCACAGACACAGCTGCATCCATTGATGAAGAAGGGCGGAGTCCGGTCCTCAATCAGGAAGGTGATTACCCAATCCGCTGCTTGGGGAGGATATGAGCCATGTCTGCAACAGAATACAACCAAACACACACAGAACACACAAACTCCCTGGGGAACGTAACAGGCTTTCCCTTTATTAACAATTATTGTTTCTTACATTAGGATTCTGTCCATTTGTTTGAAATCCTCCGTTGAGACTCGACAGAAAGCATTAAGCACCTGTTCTCCTCATCTGGCATCACTGTTTAACTTCTCAATCGGCTGTCTACTAAATGTGCTCCAGAGTAGATTTAATAACAATTTGCAAAGATATCCAACTGTTCTTGAAACTTTTATTTCAGTGTATTTTCTGATATGCCAGCCTCTTTTAAATCCAATTGTGTATGGAGTTAGGATGTCTAAAATCAGACAGGCTTGTAGAAAAATACTTACTTTACATTGTGCTGGACATTTCCAAGTTAGAACCAAAGATTGATGTTTGATGTTATTTATGTTTTATGTTCGGTTGGCAGTTATTTTAATTTTTTTCTTATTTTAATAGTTATTTCTGTAGTGGTACTTTTCAGTATGTTGTGATAAATTGTATAATTCATTGTGTAAGTAACATGAGTAGGTCGAGTGGCTAGATTATAAAGATTCCCTCACACACATGTTTATTCTGAGTGCATATGTTGGTGATTGTTCTTCTGTTCTGTCCTATGAGCATGTAAAAATTACAATTATATTGATAAAACTTCGGACTCAAGACCAGTTATTTTCTTACTCAATGTCTGTACCAGAAAAACATAACAAACAGATAACAATTAATATTACGATTTTAACTGACCCCCATCCCGACCCTGACCCCCATTCCTGACCCTGACCCCCATCCCGACCCTTACCCCCATCCCGACCCCCATCGCGACCCTGACCCCCATCCCGACCCTGACCCCCATCCTGACCCCCATCCCGACCCCCATCCCCGACCCTGACCCCCATCCCGACCCTTACCCCCATCCCGACCCCCATCGCGACCCTGACCCCCATCCTCGACCCCCATCAGTGTCCCCTTCCTCCTCCTCACCACTCCACTTAGAAGGGATTCCCCGATCATAGCCGCCAGTTTCTAATCAAGAGGGTCAGCTCTGGTGTCCCCTTTCCTCAACCCGTGGCTGAGACACTTTCGCGATGAAGCTCTAGACGTTTTTTGGCATCAACTTTGATAACTGACCACTTTTTTAGTTCGCCCACAATCCAACTTTCTGAGGCTGCGGCATTCATGGGCTTCTGCAACCTTTTGCCACTCCTATGCCTTTTGGGATGCACACATGCCCACACCGTGCTTTCCAAGCAACATTTTCCTCCTCTGCCAAAGTTTCTTTTTTGGATTTCCCCTCCGTCTTTGTCATGGTGTCTCAATCAATTAATTTTAATTTGTGGTGTTTCACTGACTATTCATGGGCAACTAGGGGTGTTTAAGATCTGGACGTTCAGTTTTTTTCATCTGAAAAGCACATCCTACGTTTCGTCTGTATGCCACTTCTGACGCAAATCCACTGCAACGTTTGTTATGGAATCATTTCTAATACCACGTAATTAATGTTACTATACCTTTGTCTCTAAAATAACATTAAGCAAATACACACTGAACTCAGACTCGAAATAAGAACAGACAAGAGTATCTCTCAAGTTAACTCTAACAGTTTAATTGATAGATGAGGAAAACCTTAACACACGCAATCACGGCAACAATGCGGTGGTAGGTTATTCCCGACCAAGGCATAAAATACAGTTTATATAGGCCATAGAGCAGGAAAGCATACATGGGGTAAACCTTAAAAGGTTAAGAATCATATGGAGAAGCTAAGTTGGGCCCAGGAGAATGACATCACAGCAGAGAAAACAGGTGAACAAGGTATGGAAAATTGTACATACAGTAGAACCCAACATCCCGTGCAGGCCATAAATCACCTGCTTCTTCTCCAGATCCTCTCTCCCAATATAGTTTATATGTCTCCTATCTAAAACCATATATGGTTTCTAAACTAGACATGCTTACTATTAAACATTCCTTAACACGTTTTATAAATGAAGCCCCAGAAGACATGGGGACGGAGGCCATAACATGAACCCCTTATCACAAATAATAATATTCACCTTAACAATGGACATTATCCACAATGGCACCATGTCACTCCAGGCAGGCTCCACCAATGTGGTTTTTGTACTTCTGCAGGATGAAGCACAATCCAAAGAGTTTAAAGGTTGTTGGTTGGTGCACTGTCATGGTTCTGCCACAGCAAGGAGCGTGGAACCCACAAGCAGTCCCACCAGGCAAATGATAGATAGGGAACGAAACCATAACGGTGGGATCAACCTTACTTTCTGTCCCCTATAGGTGACCCGTCTCATGTCATAGGAGGCGCCACCTGTGAGCAAGAACCTCCTAGCAATAACTGAAAAAAGGAACAAAAGTAGGCCAGCTGAACTACAGAAAATAGTTACTTCTGTTGTCACACTTGTTAATTCCTGTTTGTCTCATTGTTTTATTGGATGCTTGCCCAACAATGCGTTCCATTATACTACCTCCACAATATTTTACAGACCAGGTCATATATTTCTAATCAAGGGCAGTTACATTTTAAGCTAGACTCTCAAACTGGTACATTTAATCCTTTGTCCAAAGTTTCTTCTGAATTCTAAGCTTTTCAAGGGTACTTTTTGGTAAACTGTTACCTGGCTGTCATGTTTTTTTACGTATTTTTTCCATCTTGTGCTGTGTCGTTCATATTAGAATCAATGCCTTTTATGTACTTTCTTGAAGGTTTTCTTGGTGTGTTGGAAGTGTTAATTGGTCATCAACTGTTGTGGTCTTCCTTGGTCTATCAGATTGGTTGGTATTGCTGAGCACATCAGTTCATTCTTCTTAATGTACTAATATAAAGTTGCCTCAGCGTTCAATATCGTCATCCTCTCTAGGCTGGTACCAAACTCCATGACCTTGGGATCAGCCCCCTCTATTTGCAACACATCATTGATGTCCAGCTCCTCGGATTAATGACCTGCTGCACAAGCGCTGTCTGCGGTGAATGTGTGGCATTATCAGGGACCCCTTACACCTGAATCAAAAAATATTTTCCCCCGTGTCTTCAGGCAAGCGTTACATGTCTCTACACACCCGCAGTAGCAGGCTAAGGAACAGTTTCTTCCCAGCTGCTGTTACCCTGCTGAACTCTGAAACCTCTGCCAACCGGTAACACTTGCCCTACACACTGCCACCTTATTTGATCTGCCATTTACACACTGCATTCTGTTTGTACTCCCCAATGCTACTTCTTGCCCTACACACTGCTAACATATTTACTTGATTTGCCTTTTGCACAATGCTACCTCATGTCCGACAGAACATACCGTAGTTTCAAACTGGTTTATGCTGTAGACATGCAATTGCACTCAAATTATAGCTAAGAGTCAGAAGCTTAACACTGCAGCTAATGTAAATGTGTGTTTTAAATGTAACAAAACCATCCTATTTCTGCTTATGAGTAATGTTTTCTTTATTACTAGAATAACAACCCAGTGATGTGTGAGATCCCAGGTGACTCAGGTAGCATGGGGCTAACTGTACACTCAGTCTGGAAACAAACACAAGTAAACACTGATGCAAAGCTTCCTCTTCTATTAAAAAGGTATAAAAGTAAATTATGTGACATTTGTTTAGTGGAGAACAGACCACCGACACAGAACATGCTGAAGGCCAACTGAGGTTAACTGTTTGAGACTTAAATTATGTTGTTCACCTTTATTCTATTTTAGACTTAAATCTTGTTTGCAACTGAATCCTGTTATCATCGAAAATAATACCATCACTGTGAAACTGGAGCAATATATTGAACTCAGGTATCTGGTGGATAGTTAAAACTGACGTAAGCCTGTTCTGCAGTTATATCATCCTGTTGGAATCGCTCACTGTGACTATTTGTAAGTATTTGTATGTGTTATAATAGAACTCAGACTGTTACAGTAACTGAGACAGGAAGCCAATTGCATTTGATATTAAAGTAATAATATAACTGGACTGAACCAACAATTTAAAAAGTAATAATGGGATAACAATGTTTTTTCCCCTAATTTATTAATCAATGACAGTTTTAAGAACAAAGCATTTATGACTATAGAGGTTTTTCAATTTCTGTGATATTTATGTTGTCCTGTGATATGACTATATATATACATACTTATAAAGGTACTATTACAAAAAGATAATGAACTCAACCTCAATCACATCAATTATACTAGCTGGATATGGTGACATTGGACAGTTGAAGTATTTGTATTTCATTATAGTAACTGTGTTATTTGTCTCTATAGGGTTTTCCAACACATTAATTATTGTGGTTATATGTATGGAGAGAAGCCTTCACAAACCCATGTATCTGCTACTGTGTAGTTTGTTTGTAAATGACTTGTATGGAAGCACTGCTTTGTTTCCCATTCTCATGACACATTTGCTTTCAGATGATCATTCAATTTCCACTATGAGCTGTTATTTACAAATCTTTTGTATTTATTCATATGTGTGTATTGAATTCAGTAATCTAGCAGTTATGTCCTATGACAGGTATCTTGCTATATGTTATCCACTACAGTATAATGTTCTTATGACAACCAGAAAAATGTGTATTGTTGTATGTTTTACATGGTTAATGATTTTTTGTAACAACATCATACTTTTGTCTTTAAATATTAGTTTAAAATTATGTGGGAATGTAATAGAACGTGTGTTCTGTGACAACTACCTTGTGGTGAAACTAGCTTGTTCAACTTCTAACATAACTGTTAATAATATCTATGGACTGTGTGGTCTTGGATTGTTTGTGGCTGTCCCTTTATTTATAATTATTATGTCTTACATTAAGATTCTGTACATTTGTCTGAAATCCTCCATTGAGACTCGACAGAAAGCATTAAGCACCTGTACTCCTCATCTGGCATCACTATTTAACTTCTCATTTGGCTGCCTACTAAATGTGCTCCAGAGTAGATTTGATAAGCCTTTGCAAGAGTTTCCAACTGTACTTCGAATTATTTTATCGGTGTATTTTCTGATATGCCAGCCTCTTTTAAATCCAATTATGTATGGAGTTAGGATGTCTAAAATCAGACAGGCTTGTAGAAAAATACTTACTTTACGTTTCCAATTTACAACCAAAGATTGATGTTTGATGTTATTTATGTTTTATGTTCGGTTGGCAGGTTGGCATATTTTTTCTCTTTTTAATAGTTGTTTCTGCAGTTGTACTTTTCAGTATGTTGTGATAAATTGTATAATTCATTGTGTAAGTAACATGAGTAGGTTGAGTGGCTAGATTATAAAGATTCCCCTCACACACATGTTTATTTAGTACTCTGTTAGTTTAGTATATGTGGGTGATTGTTCTTCTGTTCTGTTCTATGAGCATGTAAAAATTACAAATATATTGATAAAACTTCTGACTCCAAACCAGTTATTTTCTTACTCAATGTCTTTACCAGAAAAACATATAACAAACAGATAACAATTAATATTACGTTTTTTTATCCTGATTTTGAAATGTTTTTCCATTATGACGAAAAAAAAACAATGTTTGTTTTAGTAATGTGGCTGTTTTCTTTATAACTTATTTAGTATATTAGAATAATTTAGAAAATAAAAAATATAATGAGAACATTTTACAAATGGACCTACAAATCCTACACTGTTCAGAATCCATTGATACAACAACCCTCCATAAAGTACTGACTGGGGAACACCATAAGTGTGTGATTTATAAACTTGGCGTACACTCAAAATAAGACAAACGCCGCTCGCTTTACAATTATCGGGATTTATAAAAAGCAAACTTGACAGGAAAATGTGCGGTCCTTCACGGACTCTCTGACCCATGTGTACGCACAGAAACGGGTAAAATGAGAAATGGCGACATCGTCGGCAGATGGATGAAACACGTGAAATGTTTATCAAAAGCCATGCCATCACAAAGCGTAATGATGCACAATGGCTGTTCTTGTGCTGTTAGAAGATGTGGCGATTGGAAGGATTCGTGGGGAAGGCCTCTTCACACAGCAAGAAGACTTTGTTGGTCATCTGCACTCTTTTGGGCCCAGCGTTAAAGAGGAGCACCCGGAGAGACCACTCTGTGCCAGTCTCACTTCCAGTTCTTACAACACCAGAATTTCAGGCGACTGGCACTATCCAGACGGAATTGGCTGAGAAGTCAGGGATATTTCAGCCAACCCTTAGCCAGGTTATGCCAGATGTGTTAGTAGGTTTAATAGGTTTGTCGCATAATTACATAAAGTTTCACACTGCGGGCGAACAGGCAAACAAAAAAGCGCAATTTGCAGCGATGTCCAGTTTCCCAAATGTAACCAGTGACTATTGATGGCACTCATGTTGCCATAAGGGCCCTGAGTGAGAATAAAAATGCTTTAATTTATCTAAAACATTTAAATTATATCAATGTCAAATAATTTGTGATGTTGCTCACTAATGTAGTGGCTCGGTAGCCTGGGTCAACCCATGACTTATTCATTTTAATACACAGCAGTGTTGGGCGCAGACTTGAGGCTGGTGCCGTGGGTGATGGCTGGCTTCTAGGTACGTTTGATTAATCAACATATTTAGCCGCCAGTCTCTCATCGAGATGGGTCAGCTCGGGTGTATTTCTGTGCACACACACACACACATTCTCATTTCGTCCGTACGCCACGAGATCTAGAATGTGACCCTTGATGTGAGTGGAACAGTTAACATGTTGGATGCAGTCTGGAAAAGTGAGAAAATCATAGGTAAGTTTGGAGTTGGGTGAGTGAAAATGTATACTCATGTAATCATGCAGGACAAGGCGAAGGGGAGACTTCAGAGTACGTTGAGTTGTAGACAATATATTGAAATGAGATGAACGATGGAAGAGTTATTGTGAAGTTGGATTTGTATAGAACAGCAAGGCCACCACCACGACCAGTTAGATGGGGTGGGACAAATATATATAACCAGTCGCAGAGGCTTGATTTGAAATTAAAAAATGACTGGATGTATGGCAAAATTCAGGTAGGAAAAGAAAATCCAGCTTGTTGTCCAGTATGAATTCATAGCGCAGGGGGCTTTACTGTCCATAGAGCAGGAGATTAGAAGAGCACGTTTTGTAATGCTGAATTTAAAAATTTAGTTGTAAATTGTGGCAGGTTGAAAGAGAACATAGGTAATCAAGGTTTACAGTTCAACCTGGTGTATCTAGAGGAGGGCAGCTGGACTAGAGTAGACAAGACAGTTAAACGGTCCCAACCATCCGGGACCAGTTCCACGTTTGTTTGTGTTGTCTTCTTGTCTTGGCCTGCCCTCTTCTGGTGTTTTGTTGCTCCACATGCACTTGACCCTAGACTTGTTGAGCAACCAGACCTCAGTCCGTCTGGTTGGACATCCTCAGCTCCTGTACACAACCTGAATTACATTGTCAAGTTCTCAGATGACATTGTGGTGGTTGTTCTGATTACGGACAATTACGAGGCAACCTACAGAATGGAGGTCAAGCACCTAGTTGCTTGATGTGCATATAACAACCTGGCCATCAATGCCAAAAAAAAACAAAGAACTGATTGTGGATTTGAGGAATTCTTAAAGCTGTATACATGCTTCAGTTCTCATGATCAGACCACCGTGGAACTTGTGGGTGTTACAAATTGCTGGGTGTCCACATCTCCGAGAACCTATCCCGGTCCCTCAAAACCACAACCCTGGTCAAAAAAGCACAACAGCACCTGCACTTTTTAAGTAAGTTAAAGATGGCCTGCCTACCAACAAATCTTGGTAAACTTTTTCTGCCTCCGGTCGAGTACATTCTGGCCAACTGTGCCATAGTTTGGTACAATGGATGCTCTGCGGCTGAACGGAAGTCCCTACAGTGGGTGGTGAAAGCCGCCCAACACATCATTGATGTCCAGCTCCCGGCATTAATGACCTCCTGCACAAGCGCTGTCTGCGGCGAATGCGTGGCATTATCAGGGACCCCTCACACCTGAACCATAAACAATTTTCCCCCGTGTCTTCAGGCAAGCGTTATATGTCTTAGGAACAGTTTCTTCCCAGCTGCTGTTACCCTGCTGAACTCTGAAACCCGATGGTAACACTTGCCCTACACACTGCCACCTTATTTATTTGATCTGCCATTTACACACCGCATTCTGTTTGTACTCCCCAATGCTACCTCTTACCCTACACACTGCTGTTTTTTTTTACATATTTACATAATTTGCCTTTTGCACACTGCATTCTATTTGCACTCCCCATTGCTACCTCGAGTCTGAGAGACTGCTTATTTTGTTATTTGCCATTTGTACAGTATATACTGTATGTTCTCTCCATTTACGACTTGCATAGATGCTTGCCGCTTTTACTGCCCTTTGCATAACTGCAATTTGTCACATTAGTGAACAGCACAACTGCACATTTAATTTACCATTTCAATTGCACATCTTCACATTGTCCTTCACCTCATTTGACTCACACATTCGCACATTAACACAATGCTCTGCATGGTATTTCACTGCCCAAACACTACTTGTGTTACCCTAGATTATAAATGTCTGGGTATAGAACATACCGTAATTTAAAACTGGTTTATGCTGTAGACATGCAATCACCCTCAAATTATAGTTAAGAGTCAGAAGCTTAACACTGCAGCTAATGTAAATGTGTGTTTAAAATCTCACAAGACATCCTATTTCTGCTTATGAGTAATGTTTTCTTTATTACTAGAATAAAAGCCCAGTGATGTGTGAGATCCCAGGTGACTCAGGTAGCATGGGGCTAACTGTACACTCAGTCTGGAAACAAACACAAGTAAACACTGATGCAAAGCTTCCTCTTCTTTTAAAAAGGTATAAAAGTCAATTATGAGACATTTGTTTAGTGGAGAACAGACCACCGACACAGAACATGCTGAAGGCCAACTGAGGTTAACTGTTGGAGACTTAAATCCAGTTGTTCTCCTTTATTCTATTTTAGACTTCAATCTTGTTTTACAGTAATATCCTGTTTTGTTTGCAACTGAATCCTGTTATCATAGAAAATAATACCATCACTGTGAGACTGGAGCAATATATTGAACTCAGGTATCTGGTGGATAGTTAAAACTGACGTAAGCCTGTTCTGCAGTTATATCATCCTGTTGGAATCGCTCACTGTGACTATTTGTAAGTATTTGTATGTGTTATAATAGAACTCAGACTGTTACAGTAACTGAGACAGGAAGTCAATTGTATTTGATATTTAAAGTAATAATACCACTGGACTGAACCAGCAATTTAAAAAGTAATAATGGAATAATTATGGGATTTCTTTCTATATTGTTAATTGATCTCAGTTCTAAGAACAAAAAATATTTATGAGAAGTCAACAATAGAGGTTGATCAATTTCCCTGATATTTACTGTTGTCCTGTAAGATGAATATATATATAAATACATGAAGGTACGTTTACAAAAAAGATAATGAACTCAACACCAATCACATCAATTATACTAGCTGGATATGGTGACATTGGACAGTTGAAGTATTTGTATTTCATTATAGTAACTGTGTTATTTGTCTCTATAGGGTTTTCCAACACATTACTTATTGTGGTTATATGTATGGAGAGAAGCCTTCACAAACCCATGTATCTGCTACTGTGTACTTTATTTGTAAATGACTTGTATGGAAGCACTGCTCTGTTTCCAATTCTCATGACACATTTGCTTTCAGATGACCATTCAATTTCCACTATGAGCTGTTATTTACAGGTATTTTGTATATATTCATATGGATGTATTGAATTCAGTAATTTAGCAGTTATGTCCTATGACAGGTATCTTGCTATATGTTATCCACTACAGTATAATGTACTTATGACAACCAGAAAAATGTGTATTGTTGTATGTTTAACATGGCTAATGATTTTTTTTAACAGTATCATACATTTGTATTTAGATATTGATTTAAAATTATGTGGTAATGTAATAGAAAGAGTGTATTGTGACAACTACCTTGTGGTAAAACTTGCTTGTTCAGCTTTTGACATAACTGTTAATAATATCTATGGATTGTGTGGCCTTGGATTGTATTTGGCTGTCCCTTTATTTACAATTATTTTCTCTTACTTTAAGATTCTGTCCATTTGTTTGAAATCCTCCTCTGAGACTCGTCAGAAAGCATTAAGCACCTGTACTCCTCATCTGGCATCACTGTTTAACTTCTCATTCGGCTGCCTACTAAATCTACTCCAGAGTAGATTTGATAAGCCTTTGCAAAAGTTTCCAATTGTACTTCGAACTATTTTATCAATGTATTTTCTGATATGTCAGCCCCTTTTAAATCCAATTGTGTATGGAGTTAGGATGCTTAAAATCAGAGAGGCTTGTAGAAAAATACTTACTGTACGTTCTGCTGGACATTTCCAAGTTAGAACAAAAAATTGATTTTTGTTATTTATGTTTTATGTTCGGTTGGCAGTTATTATTTTATTCTCATTTTTAATAGTTGTTTCTGTAGTGGTACTTTTCAGTATGTTGTGAGAATTTTATATAATTCATTGTGTAAGTAACATGAGTAGGTCGAGTGGCCAGATTGAGTATAAAGATTCCCCTCCCACACATGTTTTTGTGCATAGAGTGCATACAATAACAATTGATATGACATTTTTTGTCCTGATTTTGAAATGTCTTTCCAAACAATCGATGTTGTAGTTTTGCAATGTGGTTGTTTACTTTATAAAATATTTAGTATATTAATATAATTTAGAAAATAAAAAAATAAATGAGCACATTTTAAAAAAGGCCTACAAATCCTACACTGTTCAGAGTTCATGGATACAACAACCCTGAATAAAGTACTGACTGGGGGACACTATAAGAGGATGTAATGGGTGTGGTTAATTAGCAAGTTGAGTTCTGCCAGGAGTGTCGTTCCCTCAATGCCGAGCCCCTTGGCCTGGTGAGCGGAATCTTGGCGTACGCTCCAAAGGACTAGCTACACAATAATCGGGATTTATAAAAAGCACACTTGACAGAAAAATTTGCTGTCCTTCACAGACTCTCTCGACCCATGTGTACGCACAGAAACAGGTAAAATGAGAAATGGCGACATTGTCCGCACAAACTGTGTGAAACTGCAGACCATTGTGTACAATAATTTGAAATATTTCCTCTAATTAATAATATGATTAATTCACAAAGCCATTTTTACATTTAACAGCCTACACAAACACCTGTTTGATCGATCTACGGTGAAAAACCAACCAATCTAGATAGGTTACAATTTCTGCTGAAAATGTGATGTGTACTGATATCAACTGCCAAACTGAGGTTGACACTGCTGCTGCATGCACCATAGTATACAATGTGTTAAACCTATCAGTCATTACTCATGAATACACACTGCTGCAACATGCTCCATAGTATGTAATGTGTTAAACCTATCAGTCATTACTCATGAATACACACTACTGCTGCAAGCACCATAGTATGCAATGTGTTAAACCTATCAGTCATTACTCATGAATACACACTGCTGCTGCATGCACCATAGTATACAATGTGTTAAACCTAGCAGTTATTACTCATGAATACACACTGCTGCTGCATGCACCATAGTATACAATGTGTTAAACCTATCAGTCATTACTCATGAATACACACTGCTGCTACATGCACCATAGTATACAATGTGTTAAACCTATCAGTCATTACTCATGAATACACACTGCTGCTGCATGCACCATAGTATGCAATGTGTTAAACCTATCAGTCATTACTCATGAATACACACTACTGCTGCAAGCACCATAGTATGCAATGTGTTAAACCTATCAGTCATTACTCATGAATACACACTGCTGCAAGCACCATAGTATGCAATGTGTTAAACCTATCAGTCATTACTCATGAATACACACTGCTGCAACATGCACCATAGTATGCAATGTGTTAAACCTATCAGTCATTACTCATGAATACACACTGCTGCTGCAAGCACCATAGTATACAATGTGTTAAACCTATCAGTCATTACTCATGAATACACACTGCTGCTACATGCACCATAGTATACAATGTGTTAAACCTATCAGTCATTACTCATGAATACACACTGCTGCTGCATGCACCATAGTATGCAATGTATCAGTCATTACTTTTACCCTTCACAGTTATATATGTGGTCCAAAAGACTATTTTATGCTGATTAGTGTAATTGTAAAAATGAAGCGTTAACCAGAATTCAGACCGGGTCTGGATTAAACAGAATTTACACAGACCAGAAAGTGTACTTTAACATATCTTCTCTGGGTTATGTGACTGACTTTAAAAGTCCTAAAAAACAATCTCTAGTCCTTAGGCTATATCTGATGAGACTAGATATATTTCAATTAATTTGACAACTACCATACTGACTAAACGTATCCAATGATTGATTCTGAACAGGGCCAGTAATTTGACACACTCTAAAAGGTGTGCATAGGCAAGTAAATTAATATAAATTATACATTTTAATATGTTAACAATTGTGTGTTTCAATTATGTTTCCTGAGAGAAAGCTTTAAGCCACATGCCAGGATCTAGGCATAGCATCGACTAATAATTATTTTCTTCATAAGGCAAGTATGTGCCAGTAGAACTAGTTTCTTTCTCAAAAAGGTTCCATACTTTAGAGTGCCTTATCTTGTCATTGCCATCTATGATGCTATAAAAAATGTGCCCAGATTATCCATCTTCTGGATTAGGTGTCCTTTTACCACAATGATTTTGACCATTTGTTATTTCGCCTTTGATATGCTAAGTCGCTTTAACTAGTATTTGGTGACAGCGTATGTTTATTTTAGCCTCATAGCTCTTCCCTGCCGCCACCTTGATAAAGTGCCACATAGCAGACAGATTTGAAGGTCAACAGTGACTAACTAGTGTATTTAGCAAGCTAACTAGTGTATTTAGCAAGCTTACTAGTGAATCTAGCAAGATAATAAAATTTAAGCAGCTAGATCAATCACTACATCATCAAATAATATCACAAAAGAATTGCCAAATGTATAAAACACAGAACTAATAGAGCGCGCTTGACTTGAAAATTAATGAATGTAAGTTGCAATACACAACTGCCTCAGATGCTGCAGTTTCTAATGACTGATGGATAAAACATGTAACTTGACATTCACTGGTCAAACCTACATTTTAGTTAAATATTAATAATATAAGGACCTATGCATATATCTGACCACATAAAGCCAACTATGATGATGCAGAAACACTAGTTTTAATCAGTTAGCACTGTTATTCCAATGGTAGTTAGCGTTGGCCAATTAATTCCTCTCAGGTATTGTTGTTTTCAAGCTATAAAGTAGCTTAAATTTAACATGACTAACCAAAGTTCTATGAATAGGCCAAATGTAGAAAAAGGAAAAATAGAGGACATACATGGAGCTACAATAAACTTTAAAACCATTAAATTGATGCGTCTGATGTGACAGTTATTAAGAATTGACCAGCAGCATGTATGTCCGCATTTTTACAATGCTAGCTAGCGTTAGCCAAGTAATTCCTGTCAGGCTTTTTTACAATGCTAGCTAGCGTTAGCCAAGTAATTCCTGTCAGGTATTTTTACAATGCTAGCTAGCGTTAGCCAAGTAATTCCTGTCAGGTATTTTTACAATGCTAGCTAGCGTTAGCCAAGTAATTCCTGACAGGTATTTTTTTCACACTTAAATGGCTTAAACATTGTAAATGACTTACCAATGTTGTATGACAATTAAACCAAAAGTCGTTGGTGTAATCAGTAGCGGTTTTAGGCACGGGCGAACCGGGGTGTAATTCAATGTAGAACCGCCACTGGGTGAAATATTCCAATACGGCAGCCGAATAGCTAAACATGCTATCACATTTCTGCCTTTATTGGTGAGGCTCAGTGAGTCTCAAAACCACAGTCTCCGACAGCCGCTTACCCGCTGTCCTGGTTTCCTAAATAGTCTGTTCAAGTTGTAAATGTGACTATTGTCTAAAATGAGATTATATACTATCCAACCAAAATACGATGGATTAACATCAGTGTTAGTTGTGAAAAATCATAGAAAGATAATATGCTATATTGGTTATTTGGTTTCTCTCCAAATTGTAGGCTACACTTAATTACATTGTCAAGGAAAGGCTTATGGTGTGTTCTTCATATAATCATTAATTAATTTAACTAGTAGGATATAATACAAATTTTGATGTAATACATTTGATGAATAACATAAGACACTTTATTTGGTAAAGCATTGCGCAAAAATTAAATTAATAGGCTGTATACATAAATGTAATTGGATGAATTTGTTCTGTTTATTTATTGAAAAATATATTCAAATTCAACCAAGCCTTGCAATCTTTTATCTGTGTGTATCGCCCATTCAACCATTGTCGTCATGAGTTCAGTGAGGAGTGATCGGTATCTGGGAACAGTGGTTATATAGTTTTCAGTTTGTGATTTTAAAATTCAGAAAACGGGACAAGGTAAAAGGCACGTATTTAGGAAAAGTCCTGGAAAGCCAAGGCTGTTCCTTTTCAACATTGTATATTTATTTTAATTACTAACCGAAATGGCGACGGGCGCGGGCTGTTGGCGCTCCTATTGTTAAAACTGTTTAGACACGTTCTCATCATTTTCATGCTCTTCCAGAATGTTCTGACGCAGCTGTGGCTGCTATACTATTCAAGTCTCACAGTTTATAATGCAAACATGCGCAATTTGCGCGGTTTGCCAAATGTAATCGGTGATATTGACTGCACTCATGTTGCCAAAAGGGCACCGAATGAGAAAGAAAATGCTTTCATTAATCGAAAACATTTTAATTTTAAATCATTGTCTAAATAATTTGTGATGCAGACATGTTGCTCACTAATCTAGTGGCTCAGAGGCCTGGGTCAACCCATGACTCATTCATTTTAGGACACAGCAGTGTTGGCCGCAGACTCTAGGCTGGTGCTGTGTGCGATGGCTGGCTTCTAGGTACGTTTGATTAATAGACGTACTTCACATTTTACCTGTACTTTGATGTCTAACCCCTTCAGTATCCTTGCTATGGTCAGTGGATATCCCCTCAAGAAGCTTATGCCTTTCCTCAACCCACAGTTCAGTGGAAAGGCACTATACCATATAGTGTATAGTGGGGGTGCACCATTGGGATGTTTAAATTTGAGAGAGGACCTTTAAAGTCAGTATGAAAACAAGTAAAAATGTGCCGTATACTTCCTTATCTCCCTTTAAAATACAGTTTCGAGAACTATTACAAAATCAAAACCGTATGGAACCACCAACATCTTGCCTTGACCGGACCATCCCATCAAGCTGGACGACGGAGCCAGAAGGATATTGATCACGGAAGTTACCAAGCTACCAATAGGCCAATGGCTACTTATAAGGACTTACAAGTCTGGATGAAAGTGCGAATACGGTTTTGTAAAGATGCTGATGGGTTGATGGATGGTAGGGAAGTGAAATTGTAGTGGGTTGACTTTTAAAGACTGTGGACAGACAGCCGTCAATAGTCGTTCACCATTAAATTTCACTCAACTCGAACAATTCTGCAGGGAATATTTCAGATGGCTGTAATTAAGGCAAAAGTTACGAAGTATTAAATCATGGGACTGATCACTTTTCCAACTCCAACTTATCCTAGTTTTCATTTGTTTTTATATTTACGAACGGTTGCCCTTTTTCTTTTCTTGAATGTTGTAAATCACAATGTCTAAATGGAGCTGGAACCAAAAAATATATTTTATTAGGTTTTGATTTCAGGTTGTAAGAGAAACAAGTGACCAGAAAGGGATATGACGATTTTCTATAGGCACTGTAAAAGGTCAGTGATGTGTCATTAGTTAAGTGACAGGAAACAGACCACAGACATTCCACTTCCTGCACGTCTACACGGACAGATATCCGTTTTAAGGATGTAAAATATAATCGGTAAGGAGGTTGGAACAGGGGATTTAACTCTAGACTCTGGTGGACATTATATAAATGACTAAAGCTAGGGTGTGTTACCACTCTACACTACTCGGATCCTGTTGAAGTCACACTGGAGTGTTTGTAAGTGAAATAGTAGAACACTAGCTGGTACGATGTGTCAAATGTATTTGTTGTTTATAATATGCGTAGTATTGGACTACACCAGTGATTTATAACGATAACTGTCATGTTATTTCTGCTGTATGACCCCTCATTGTTGATTTCGTCCACAGGTAACTGCGACCTTTCCCTTTTGAACACTATGTTACCAGGTACCTATGCTATGTTGGTTCGTTTTTTTTAGGTAATTTTGAGATGACTGGAATTACTAAAAGACACTAGTGTGTTGTAAACTAATACTCTACAAATTATTATTAAATGAAATGAACTCTACAAAATTCACTTCATTTATACTAGCTGGATACACTGACATTGGACAGTTAAAATACTTATATTTTGTTGTAATGACTGTTTTATACATTTCCATATTGTTTTCCAACACATTGCTTATTGTGGTTATATGTATGGAGAGAAGCCTTCACAAACCCATGTATCTGTTTATCTGTAGTTTGTTTGTGAATGACTTGTATGGAAGCACTGCTTTGTATCCCGCTCTTATGACTAATTTGATTTCAGATGATCATTCAGTTTCCACTGTGTACTGTTATATACAGATATTTTGTATATTATCATATGGATCTATTGAATTATTCAATTTAGCAGTTATGTCCTATGACAGGTATCTTGCTATATGTTATCCACTACAGTATAATGTTCTTATGACACCCAAGAAGGTCTGTATTTTAGTTTGTGCAATATGGTCGTTCACTTACGTAATTATCATTTCGCATCTGTCTTTAACTGTTTGTTTGCCATTATGTGGGAATGTTATTGAAAAGGTCTATTGTGATAACTATGTGGTAGTGAAACTAGCCTGTTCAACTTTTGACACAACAGTCAATGACAGCTATGGACTATTCTCTTTCTTTTTGCTGTTTTCGGTCCCTTTAACTACACTTTTTCTCTCTTATATCAAGATTTTGACTATTTGTTTGAAATCTTCAACTGCGACTCGACAGAAAGCCTTTAGCACCTGTATGCCACACCTGGGATCACTGTTCAACTATACTATCGGTTGTTTGTTAACTGTGATCCTTAATAGACTGGACAGACCTACAAAAAACGGACCAACTGTATATCAGACTGTTTTATCAGTGTACATTGTGATGTTCCAGCCACTATTTAATCCAATTGTGTACGGAGTCAGGTTGTCTAAAATCAGACAGGCTTGTTTAAACATACTACCTGTGCGCCCAGTAACTTGAACATGATGTGATCCAAAATTATTATAAAGGCATAGGACCGATATGATACAGGATACGTTAAATCTTCAAATTCTCAACATATTGTTAAGTTTCTGATTATGCGTTATTCAATAATAGGAATTGAGTGAGATTTTAGTCACAGAGTGTGTTTTGCTAATAATGTAGTGTACTGTAGACTTGATAGCTCATTTGCAAAAATATATTATATTATATTTCGACAGGTTCTGGGTGGCTACATATTTTTTTTTACCTCAGGACAAAAATGCAAAGCCAATATCCTAATGTGAGATGGTTACATAGTGCATACGATGAATCAGACAGTATGTTTGTTTCCTGGATTTGGTGTGTCTGACCTGCACTGCAAAAATGTTCAGTAACTGTTTGTTTCTAGGCATTTTATGTCTTCAAGAATCAAACTTCAGCAAGTGAAATGCATCCTAATTGGATTGATTTACTTTAAATTTCTTAAGCCTAAGGAATTTTATACTTGGACGTTTTAGCACAGAGATTTCCAACCATTTTGGGCGTGAGCTCGTTAATAAAAACAAAATTGTTTTCTCTTACTGTCGTCATGTCTATTCCTCTCCAGTGGATATTTTCACTATAATCTCTTCACTGTCCCTATTTAAATTCCTCCTTCCCAAGTCCTTTTATAAAAAGTACAGCTCTGTCAATGTTCTTGTTGAAATAAAGTTGAAAAAAGTACTCTATACTATTTGTAACATTTTGCCCCTCACAAATTCTGTTGAAATAGGTTTTCTAGTTTAGGATAAGCAGCATTTGTAGCAACATATTTTTCTTTAATGTAAATGCTTCATGGACACTTAAAAAGGGGACCACAAGACACGAATCGGTCTCAACCAGGCATCCGAAAACGTACCCTGATAAGTTAGCAAACACTTTAAGCTCAGCATTGGCCATCTAGCGTTATCAAGCTTTAGCTACGACCTACTGGAGTTTAACTCTGACTATCGTTTGCTAGATGTTATGAAAAGGTGAATTAGCATTTGTTTGGTTGCCAATCTTCTGGTAGTCAATTAACGTTATAATTTAAGCTCCGCTTCGCTTGTTACATGTTACTGGTTTATTGTTTTTGATGTAAAATTTCCAGTTTTATTTAGGACAATATCTCACTGGATGTTCTTGCAAACTTTAGCTGCCATCTAATAGAACATAATAGAAGTGTCCCCAGCCTCCTATGTCAATGTGCCATTGTGCTTGAAAACTCTATAAAGTGTCTTCTTACAAATGAGACCAAGTATACGTCTCTAGCTGGTTCAGGGAGGAGCCTACAAGCATTTATATTCAGGTATGTAATTTAGGCGGAAATTGGGACTTTTGCCCGGATCCTTAAGAGGTCAATAACCACGTAGACTCCATTGCGAAACTAAACTCCATTCGTCCCACAATTTGCTAAGCGTCCCTGACTTTTAACTTCTGATCGACTCCAGTGTACCGCCTGTTATTGTCTTCTCCGCTCCGCCAGTGATCTCTGTTATTGACCTCCCTGCCTGCCCTGTAGGTTACCGGCCTCTTCTCGCTGATAACTCTACCTTTTACTATTGTAATCTAGTTTACATGCATAGTTTCTGAAAAAGCTTTAAATCTGTACTTGAACTATTTAACTCAAAGACATTGCAAATTAGTATGTTGTAATATATGCAATGGAAATACAATCCATCTCTGCTTTCAATACTATGGTCTTCTGATAGACTTCGGATCTCTAAAAACAGGGATCACTAAACCAATCCCAGGTGACTGGGGCGACATGGGGCCAACTCCTCAGTTAGGAACACAACACAAATTAAAAGACTTGCTGTGTACATTTTCTATTCCTTTTAAAAGGTATAAAAACTCTTTGATTTTATAGTCATTTCGTGTGGAACAGAACACCGACACAGAAAATGTTGAAGGCGTAACGACACTTTAAAAAAAATGGAATTGTTGCATCCAGCTTTTTGGGAATAGAAGTACTTTTTCAGACTAAAACGATACAGTTCTGGATTGAACTTTTAACCTACAATGAGGAGTAATACAAATGCATAGATTCATCATACAGCCAAAGACTTGGTACATTTAATGGTTGAGCAGACTGGTAGCTGAGACAGTGTGTCTGTGAAATTTGTTATTTGATATACAAATATTATTGGACTATATTATAAAGATGATTTGAATGAATCAATTATGATTTTTATTGAAAAGACTGTCTAGTGGACACTATTTTCTGCAGAAAAAATATATACAAATGTGTCTACAATTTTGTAAATAGGTCCGAAAAATGAATAACTCAACAAAATTCAGCACTTTTATACTTGCTGGATACACTGACGTTGGACAGTTAAAATACTTGTATTTTATTTTAATGACTATGTTATACATCTCTATATTGTTTGCCAACACATTACTTATTGTGGTTATATGTACAGAGAGAAGCCTTCACAAACCCATGTATCTGTTACTCTGTAGTTTATTTGTAAATGACTTGTATGGAATCACTGCTTTGTTTCCTGCTCTCATGATTAATTTGCTTTCAGATGACCATTCAGTTTACAATGTGTGCTGTTATATACAGATATTTTGTATGTATACATATGGATGTATAGAATTCAGTAATTTAGCAGTTATGTCCTACGACAGGTATCTTGCTATATGTTATCCACTACAATATAACGTCCTTATGACACCCAGGAAGGTGTGTATTTTAGTTTGTCTAATATGGTTGTTAATTTTTGCATATCTTATAATAGATTTGTCTTTAACTCTTCGCTTGGAATTGTGTGGAAATGTTTTAAACAAAGTGATATGTGACAACTACGTTATAGTGAAACTTGCCTGTTCAAAGTCAGAGGCAACCGTCAATAACATTATAGGACTCTTTGGTCTCAGTTTGTTGGGGGCTGTGCCTTTCTTTTTAATTTGTTTCTCTTATTTTAAGATCTTTACTATTTGTTTAAAATCTCCGGCTGAGACCAGAAAGAAAGCTTTCAGCACCTGTACTCCTCATCTGGTATCGCTGTTGAACTTCTCTTTTGGCTCTTTTTTAAATATAATCCAGAGTAGATTTGATCGACCTATGAAAAATCTTCCAACAGTACTTCAGGCTGTTTTATCAGTGTATTATCTGATTTGCCAGCCACTTTTAAATCCTATTCTGTATGGGGTTAGGATTTCCAAAATCAGACAGACTTGTAAAAACATACTTCCTGCAGGTATGTACCCTAAAACATAAGATAAAAATGAGTGTTACCGTTATTTGACCTGGTTAGTTGTTGTTTTGCTGACTTCTGTGGTAATGTCATCATTATTTTTTACTTGTGTAACATGGTTGTTAGATTTTGAGAATAACATCATAAATCGTTCATTACATTTTGTTTTAAATCGCCTGGTTACATGATAGAATTGTGAAACTTCAGACAACATTACAACCCTTGTTGGTCGGTACATGTACTCCCTTTAACTGAGGCAACTTCACCCTTTTATATAAGGTACACGTACATCTGGCACCAGTCTAGCTTGGCATATAAAATATGGACAATCTACCAGAGCAAGATCACAACCATAATTTTATTTGGCAATTGCACCTAATAACATTCTTATGACATGACACAAAACTTATACGCAAGAATATATATATTTTTTAAAGCACAATTAATATGCAATTGTAGCAGTTGTGGAAGTGGGGAATATGGGCAATACAAATAGAAATGTTATATATACAAGTGTAATAGTGCAAATAAAGAACTACATTAAATTATACTAATGTGCATTTTTTCACGCTTTACATGTTTATAGATTTAAAGCATGAAAAAATTGAAAATGAAAATGTCCATTGATCAATATGATCAGAAGATTAATACAGCTGATTGAGAAGTCTAAAGGCATGGGGGTAAAAACTGTTTGTGACTCTGGTAGACCGTGCCCTGATGCTTCAATGACGGCAGACAGTAGCAGTGTGAACAGACCGTTGCCTGGGTAGAGGGCTTCGGGATCAGCAATGGAACAGCTGCCGTACTGTCTAACAGACGTCTAAGGGAGAGGTTGTTGTTCTGGCATCATGTTGACAAGTCACTTACTTCCTCTCTGTAAGGTATGGTGGTGTCATTCGTCGACTTAAGTATAACGACGGAACTGCGTGTGGCACCACCGTCCTGCATCTAAATGCTGTTCAAGAGGGGACAGTATGCAGCCATGAGGTCCTCCGATGTTCAGGGTCACTGCAGAGGAGGTGACGTTGGCCATTCTCACCACCGGGGGGCTGCTCGTCAGGAAGGGAGGTGTTAAGTTACCTCCACCTGTTGTGGGGCAGGTGAGAGTAGAGGCATTTTCTGGTTCAATAGGTATATATTTTCTATTTCATGTAATTGAGGAGTAGATGGAGATCAAAGAAGCATTGCTGTGTGTTATTGAAACTAGGTAAAATGGTGATCAAGCCAGAGATCAATGAGTGGTTCAAGAAATGGATTCGCAAAATGATTGACATGCAGAAAGACGTTCAGGAAGGCACAAAAACATATTCCCATAAAACACAAAGTTACCCAAAAAATGTAATCGATGAGGATAGAGGCCGTGGCACTACACAGACTCCAACACTCCTATCTTTATAACCAATAACTAGAGAGGATACAATTTCTGCTGAAATTGTGATGATGTGTGCTTGCACATACAGGAGTAGCTAGCTAGGGCGCTAACACGCTTTCATGCTAACCTTAGTTGTTTGAGTGTGAGCCTGCACATACAGCAGGTGCTAACTGGTGCACTGGTGTTAGTTGTTTGTGCGTACACTGCCCAGAGATTGAGCCTACACATTCAACATACAGCAGTAGCTAGCTAGTATGTGTAATTGGCCCAGCAACAAAGCAAACGGCTGCAGCTGTGGCCAAAGAATGTCAAAGATTCATGTCAAAGATTTCTGTGTCAGTTGATTAGATTCACCCATAGTCGTCTTCTACCAGCTATACTATCAAAACTATAAGGCTTACAGTTAAAATAATTACACTGTGGGACTCCTGAAATTCTCTGTAACCTCATAACTGTAGGCGCTATCACAGTTTACAAATGGGCGAAAAACGACTCTCTAGCCATGCATTTCTAGAGGCTGGATTCAAAGTTTTACAATGGCTCTCTATGGGGAGGCGTGAGTTTGAAACAAACAAGCATAATGTAAAAAACATTTATGTTATGGCTAATATATTGACATTTGTAGTGCCAGCACTAATAGCTGAACATTTTGATATGACATTTGTGTGTGTGGACTTGAAACTGTAGGAGCAGCATCAGTTTACAAATGTTCTCAACATTTTGCATTTGGGCAGCTCTCACACTACTATTCCTGAACATTCCGTCAATGTATTTCAATGGGAATTAATTAGTGACAAGATCGCTAATATTTCGTAAACTACTGAAAGGAACCTTCTACAGAAAAATAGCAACAAAATAGGTTTTGGTACGCACATTTTTACACCTTTTTCTTCCATGTAGTTCAAAAACTGTAGGAGGCGATATATAACGTTATTTTCAACCTTTTGTTAAATTTGCCCCCATTAGTCCAGGCCTAAGTATCATCTTACACAGGATCACAATAGGGGAAAAACTGAATTGATCCATTAGGATGAATTATTAAAAAAATTAAATAAATAGGAATACAATTTGATTAAAATGTAAGATCCCAAACAAATTAATATGCTGTACATATTTTACTAAAAGCATTAACGTCCACTTTTTATCACTGACCTTCCTCATCACTCCCTCAACCTTGTCAGCATCCAGCCTTTTTACCTCATTCTTGTCTGCTGTGTACTGATATTATTAATCTAGTTAATGTGTGCAACATTTAAACGGTTTGACCAAAAGGTTATACAAATAAATATGTTTTAATACATGCCATGGAAATACAATCCATCTCTGCTTTCAGTACTACAGTTTTCTGATTGTAGAAAAACAGGGATCTCTAAACTTCTCCCAGATGACTGAGGCAACATGAGGCCGACACTTCAGTGAGTCAGGAACACAACACATGAATAAACACGTGCTGCGAACCATTTCTATTCCTTTAAAAGGTATAAAAAACCTTTGATTTGACATTCATTTGGTGTGGAACAGAACATTGACAGAGAAAAGGTTGTTGCCGTGCAATTACTTTCAATAATTTTGTTGAATTATTGTTGCATCCAGCTTTTTGGGAATAGAAGTACTTTTTCAGACTAAAACGATACAGTTCTGGATTAACCTTTAACCTACAATGAGGAGTAATACTAATGCACTAATAGATTCCTCATACAGCCAAAGACTTGGTACGTTTAATGGTTGGGCAGACTGGTAGCTGAGACAGTGTTTTTTTTATTTTTGTTATTTGAATAATTATTTGTCTACATGAAATCTTATTTAAAAACGCAATTATGCATTTGTGATAAGTCTATCTAGTAGACACTGTTGTCTGGTGAGAAAAGATATATAAGAATATATTGCCAAATACATATATGTCCATATTGGAAAATGAATAACTCCACCAGTTTTATACTTGCTGCATTCACTGACGTTGGACAGTTGAAATACTTGTATTTTGTTTTAATGACTATTTTATACATCTCTATATTGTTTGCCAACACATTTCTTATTGTGGTTATATGTATGGAGAGAAGCCTTCACAAACCCATGTATATTTTTCTGTGTAGTTTGTTTGTGAATGACTTGTATGGAAGCACTGCTTTGTTTCCTGCTCTTATGACTAATTTGCTTTCAGATGATCATTCAATTTACAATGTGTACTGTTATCTACAGATATTGTGTATGTATACATATGCAACTATAGAATTAAGTAATTTGGCAATTATGTCCTATGACAGGTATCTTGCTATATGTTATCCGCTACAGTATAACGTCCTTATGACACCCAAGAAGGTGTTTATTTTAGTTTTTCTAATGTGGTTGTTACCTTTTGCATATCTTCTTACAGATTTGTCTTTAACTATACACTTGGAATTGTGTGGAAATGTTATAGACAGAGTGGTATGTGAGATCCACGTTATAGTGAAACTTGCCTGTTCAAAGTCAGAAGAAAGTGTCGTTAACATTATTGGACTCATTGGTCTCAGCTTGTTGGTGGCTTTACCTTTTTGTCTAATTTTTTACTCTTATTTTAAGATCTTTACTATTTGTTTAAAATCTTCGGCTGAGACCAGAAAGAAAGCTTTCAGCACCTGTACTCCTCATCTGGGATCACTGCTGAACTTCTCTTTTGGCATTTTTTTAAATATAATCGAGAGTAGATTTGACCAATCTGGGAAAAATCTTCCAACTGTACTTCAGGCTGTTTTATCAGTGTATTATCTGATTTGCCAGCCACTTTTAAATCCTATTCTGTATGGGGTTAGGATTTCCAAAATCAGACAGACTTGTAAAAACATACTTCCTGCAGGTATTTACTCTAAAACATAAGATAAATATGAGTGTTACCATTATTTGACCTGGTTAGTTGTTTTGCTGAACTCTGTTGTTATGTCATCTTGACACGCAATTGAGTGGGTATTTTTACTTGTGTAACATGGTTATTAGGTTTTGATAATAACCTCATAAATGGTTCATTACATTTTGTTTTAAAAATGCCTGGTTACATGATAGAATTGTGAAACTTCAGACAACATTAAAACCCACGTTGGTAGGTACATGTACTCCCTTTAACTGAGGCAACTTCACCCTTTTATGAAAGTTACACATACATAAGCTGGCACCAGTCTAGCCTGGCATATAAAACATATAATGACATTCTTATGTCATGATGCAAAATATGGACAATATGAATAGAAATGTTATATATATACAAGTGTAATAGTGCAAATAAATGGTAACATTAAAATATACTAATGTGCATTCAATGTACATGGAGAGTAGAGCATGAAAAAAATGAAAATGCCCATTGATCCATATGATCAGAAGATTAATACAGCTGATTGAGAATTCTTAAGGCCCGGGGGTAAAAACTGTTTGTGAGTCTGGTAGACCGTGCCCTGATGCTTCAATGACGACAGACAGTAGCAGTGTGAACAGACTATTGCCAGAGGGCTTCGGGATCAGAAATGGGACAGCAGAAATAGAGCCTACACATTCAACATACAGGAGTAGCTAGCTAGAATTTGTAATTGGCCCAGCAACAAAGCAAACAGCTGCAGCTCTGGCCAAAGAACAGCAAGCAAAGAAAGTTTCAGGTCAACCTTTTCTGTGTCCAGTTGATTAGATTAATGCATGGTCATCTTCTACCAGCTATTCTATCAAAACTATAAATCTCACAGTTAAAATAATTACACCATAGGAATCCTGAGATTTTCTGTAAACTCAAAACTGTGGGCGCTATCACAGTTTACAAATGGGCAAGAAAACGACTAGCCATGCATTTCTAGAGGCTGGATTGAAAGCTTTACAATGGCTGTCTATGGGAAGGCGTGAGTTGGAAACCAACTGGCATAACGTAAAGAATATTGATGTTATGGCTTGTATATTGACATTTGTAGTGCCAGCACTAATAGATAAACATTTGATATTACATTTGTGTGTGTGAATTTGAAACTGTAGAAGCACCATCAGTTTACACATTTTCTCAACATTTTGCAATTGGGCAGCTCTCACACTACAATTCCAGAACATTCCGTCAATGTATTTTATTGGGAATTAATTAGTGACAAGATCGCTAATATTTCGTAAACTATCAAAGGGAACCTTCTAAAAAACATTAGTAAAAAAATAGGGTTGGGGACTCACATTTATACAACTTGTTTGTCCATGTGGTGCAAGAACTGTGGAAGGAGATTTGATTTTTAACCTGTTAAATTTGTCCACATTAATCCAGATACAATTATCATCGTAAACAGGATCACAATGGGAGAAAAACTGAATTGATCCATTAAGATAAATAAATAAAAAACTTACAAATAAATAGGAGTACAATTTGATTAAAAAAGTAAGATCCCAAACAATTTAATATGCTGTACATATTTTACTGAATGCTTTAAAATCCACTTTTTTATCACAGACTTTCCTCATTGCTCCCTCAACCCAGTCAGCCTCATTCCTGTCTGCTGTGTCCTGATATTATTAATCTAGTTTAGTCTGCAACATTTAAACTGTTTGACCAAAAGGTTATACAAATAAATATGTTTTAATACATGCCATGGAAATACAATCCATCTCTGCTTTCAGTACCACAGTCTTCTGATTGTAGAAAAACAGGGATCTCTAAACTTCTCCCAGATAACTGAAGCAACATGAGGCCGACACTTCAGTGAGTCAGGAACACAACACATGAATAAACACGTGCTGTGAACCATTTCTGTTCCCTTAAAAGGTATAAAAACCCCTGATTTGACATTCATTTAGTGTGGAACAGAACATTGACAGTGAAAAGGGTGTTGCCGTGCAATTACTTTAAATAATTTTGTTGAATAATTGTTGCATCCAGCTTTTTGGGAACAGAAGTACTTTTTCAGGCTAAAACGATACAGTTCTGGATTAACCTTTAACCTACAATGAGGAGTAATACTAATGCACTAATAGATTCCTCATACAGCCAAAGACTTGGTACGTTTAATGGTTGAGCAGACTGGTAGCTGAGACAGTGTTTTTTTTATTTTTGTTATTTGAATAATTATTTTTCTAAATGAAATCTTATTTGAAAACGCAATTATGCATTTGTTGATAAGTCTATCTATTAGACACTGTTGTCTGGTGAGACAAGATATATAGGAATATATCGCCAAATACATATATGTCCATATTGGAAAATGAATAACTCCACAAAATTCACCAGTTTTAAACTTGCTGGATACACTGACATTGGACAGTTGAAATACTTGTATTTTATTTTAATGACTATGTTATACATCTCTATATTGTTTGCCAACACATTTCTTATTGTGGTTATATGTATGGAGAGAAGCCTTCACAAACCCATGTATCTGTTTCTGTGTAGTTTGTTTGTGAATGACTTGTATGGGAGCACTGCTTTGTTTCCTGCTCTCATGACTAATTTGCTTTCAGATGATCATTCAGTTTACAATGTGTACTGTTATCTACAGATATTGTGTATGTATACATATGCAACAATAGAATTAAGTAATTTAGCAATTATGTCCTATGACAGGTATCTTGCTATATGTTATCCACTACAGTATAACGTCCTTATGACACCCAAGAAGGTGTTTATTTTAGTTTGTCTAATGTGGTTGTTACCTTTTGCATATCTTCTAACAGATTTGTCTATAACTCTACACTTGGAATTGTGTGGAAATGTTATAGACAGAGTAGTATGTGACATCTACCTTATAGTGAAACTTGCCTGTTCAAAGTCAGAAGCAAGTGTCATTAACATTATTGGACTCTTTGGTCTCAGCTTGTTGGGTGGTGTACCTTTTTGTCTAATAAGTTACTCTTATTTCAAGATTTTGTCTATTTGTTTAAAATCTCCCGCTGAGACCAGAAAGAAAGCTTTCAGCACCTGTACTCCTCATCTGGTATCGCTGCTGAACTTCTCTCTTGGCGCTTTTTTAAATATCATCCAGACTAGATTTGACCGACCTATGAAAAATCTACCAACAGTACTTCAGGCTGTTTTATCAGTGTATTATCTGATTTGCCAGCCACTTTTAAATCCTATTCTGTATGGGGTGAGGATTTCCAAAATCAGACAGACTTGTAAAAACATACGTCCTGCAGGTATGTACCCTAAAACATAGGATAAAAATGAGTTTTACCGTTATTTGACCTGGTTAGTTGTTGCTTTGCTGACTTCTGTGGTAATGTCATCATGACACGCAATTGAGTTCTGTAACATGGTTGTTAGGTTTTGATAATAACCTCATAAATCGTTCATTAAATTTTGTTTTAAAACGCCTGGTTACATGATAGAATTGTGAAACTTCAGACAACATTAAAACCCATGTTGGTAGGTACATGTATTCCCTTTAACTGAGGCAACTTCACCCTTTTATGAAAGGTACACATACATAAGCTGGCACCAGTCTAGCCTGGCATATAAAACATATAATGACATTCTTATGACATGATGCAAAATATGGACAATATGAATAGAAATGTTATATATACAATTGTAATAGTGCAAATAATGGTTACATTAAAATATACTAATGTGCATTCAATGTACATGGAAAGTAGAGCAAGAAAAAAATGAAAATGTCCATTGATCCATATGATCAGAAGATTAATACAGCTCATTGAGAATTCTTAAGGTTGATTAGATTCATGCATGGTCATCTTCTACCAGCTATTCTATCAAAACTATAAATCTCACAGTTAAAATAATTACACCGTAGGACTCCTGAGATTTTCTGTAAACTCAAAACTGTTGGCGCTATCACAGTTTACAAAGGGGCAAAAAACGACTAGCCATGCATTTCTAGAGGCTGGATTGAAAGCTTTACAATGGCTGTCTATGGGAAGGCATGAGTTGGAAACAAACTGGCATACCGTAAAGAATATTGATGTTACGGCTTGTATATTGACTTTTGTAGTGCCAGCACAAATAGATAAACTTTTGATATTACATTTGTGTGTGTGAATTTGAAACTGTAGAAGCACCATCAGTTTACACATTTTCTCAACATTTTGCAATTGGGCAGCTCTCACACTACAATTCCAGAACATTCCGTCAATGTGTTTTAATGGGAATTAATTAGCAACAAGATCGCTAATATTTCGTAAACTACCAAAGGGAACCTTCTACAAAACACTAGCAGAAAATAGGGTTGGGGACGCACATTTAGACACCTTTTTATCCCATGTGGTGCAAGAACTGTGGAAGGAGATGTAACGTTATTTGATTTTTAACCTGTTAAATTTGTCCACATTAATCCAGACACAATTATCATCTTTAACAGGATCACAATGGGGGAAAACTGAATTGATCCATTAAGATAAATAAATAAAAAACTTACAAATAAATAGGAGTACAATTTCATTAAAAAAAAGATCCCAAACAAATTAATATGCTGTACATATTTTACTGAATGCTTTAAAATCCACTTTTTTATCACAGACTTTCCTCATTGCTCCCTCAACCCAGTCAGCCTCATTCCTGTCTGCTGTGTCCTGATATTATTAATCTAGTTTAGTCTGCAACATTTAAACTGTTTGACCAAAAGGTTATACAAATAAATATTTTTAATACATGCCATGGAAATACAATCCATCTCTGCTTTCAGTACTACAGTTTTCTGATTGTAGAAAAACAGGGATCTCTAAACTTCTCCCAGATGACTGAGGCAACATGAGGCTGACACTTCAGTGAGTCAGGGACACAACACATGAAAAAACACGTGCTGTGAACCATTTCTATTCCTTTAAAAGGTATAAAAAACCTTTGATTTGACATTCATTTGGTGTGGAACAGAACATTGACAGAGAAAAGGTTGTTGCCGTGCAATTACTTTCAATAATTTTGTTGAATTATTGTTGCATCCAGCTTTTTGGGAATAGAAGTACTTTTTCAGACTAAAACGATACAGTTCTGGATTGAACTTTTAACCTACAATGAGGAGTAATACTAATGCACTAATAGATTCCTCATACAGCCAAAGACTTGGTATGTTTAGTGGTTGAGCAGACTGGTAGCTGAGACAGTGTTTTTTTTATTTTTGTTATCTGAATAATTATTTGTCTACATGAAATCTTATTTGAAAACGCAGTTATGCGTTTGTTGATAAGTCTATCTAGTAGACACTGTTGTCTGGTGAAAAAAATATATAAGAATATATCGCCAAAATTAATATGTCCAAGTTGAAAATGAATAACTCCACAAAATTCACCAGTTTTATACTTGCTGGATACACTGACGTTGGACAGTTGAAATACTTGTATTTTATTTTAATGACTATTTTATACATCTCTATATTGTTTGCCAACACATTTCTTATTGTGGTTATTTGTATGGAGAGAAGCCTTCACAAACCCATGTATATATTTCTGTGTAGTTTATTTGTGAATGACTTGTATGGAAGCACTGCTTTGTTTCCTGCTCTCATGACTAATTTGCTTTCAGATGATCATTCAGTTTACAATGTGTACTGTTATCTACAGATATTGTGTATGTATACATATGCATCTATTGAATTCAGTAATTTAGCAATTATGTCCTACGACAGGTATCTTGCTATATGTTATCCACTACAGTATAATGTCCTTATGACACCCAAGAAGGTGTTTATTTTAGTTTGTCTAATATGGTTGTTAACTTTTGCATATCTTATAACAGATTTGTCTTTAACTCTACACTTGGAATTGTGTGGAAATGTTTTAGACAGAGTGGTATGTGACAACTACCTTATAGTGAAACTTGCCTGTTCAAAGTCAGAAGCAAACATCATTAACATTATTGGACTCTTTGGTCTCAGTTTGTTGGGTGGCTTTACCTTTTTGTCTAATAAGTTACTCTTATTTCAAGATTTTGTCTATTTGTTTAAAATCTCCGGCTGAGACCAGAAACAAAGCTTTCAGCACCTGTACTCCTCATCTGGCATCACTGCTGAACTTCTCTTTTGGCGCTTTTTTAAATATAATCCAGAGTAGATTTGACCAACCTATGAAAAATCTTCCAACTGTACTTCAGGCTGTTTTATCAGTGTATTATCTGATTTGCCAGCCACTTTTAAATCCTATTCTGTATGGGGTTAGGATTTCCAAAATCAGACAGACTTGTAAAAACATACTTCCTGCAGGTATGTACCCTAAAACATAAGATAAAATGAGTTTTACTGTTATTTGACCTGGTTAGTTGTTGTTTTGCTGACTTCTGTGGTAATGTCATCATGACACAAATGAGTGTGAGTTCTGTAACATGGTTGTTAGGTTTTGATAATAACCTCATAAATCATTCATTAAATTTTGTTTTAAAACGCCTGGTTACATGATAGAATTGTGAAACTTCAGACAACATTAAAACCCATGTTGGTAGGTACATGTACTCCCTTTAACTGAGGCAACTTCACCCTTTTATAAAGGTACACGTTCATAAGCTGGCACCAGTCTAGCTTGGCATATAAAACATGGACAATCAAGAGCAAGATCACAACCAGTGTTCTAAAGCAGATCATTTTATTTGTCAAATGCACCTAATAACATTCTTATGAATGCAAAACATTCAAGAATCATAAAAAAATTGACGATTAATATGATGCCAGGTAAATGGGGAATAAGGACAATATGAATAGAAATGTTATATATACAAATGTAATAGTGCAAATAAATGGTTACATTAAAATATACTAATGTGCATTCAATGTACATGGAAAGTGAAAAAGAAAAAAAAACTGTTTGTATGCAAATGTCTACTGGAATGCATAGTGCCTACTGTAAAGTGTCAGGGAGTGATTTTGAAATGGAATGTCTAACAAGCTAATATAGATGTGATGGTCAGGTGTCTTTCGCTAATAAAGTATATTTGTAGGTGTTACGCCCCTCCTCAAATGGCTCGTGAGGAGGAGCAGGACGCAACTGCCCCAGGCCAAGTGCAGGGTGAGGGAAACCGCAGTGATGGTGAGTACACAACTTAAATAATTATGCCACAACTGAAAATGCTGTTACCCAAACGATATTATTTATTATTTGTATGTACCCAAAAACAGATGCACAATTTGCCAACAGGGAGGGAGGACAGCAGGAAAAGGGAATGTGGGAGTGGGGCAGTGCCAGCGGTGTGTCAAATCAAAGAAATCATACAAACAAGGACTCAGAGCTTCCTTACCTCTATAGTCTGGCTGGTATCCACCTAAACACAACTTACCTCACTGCTACATAAACACTGGGGAACAGCCACTGGCTTCTAACCTAGTGTATATAACAATGGGTTACCTACGGGTGTATGTAAACCCCAGGGTATCTTACCTAGCTCTAGTCCATAGGATACGCTTTACAAAATCACTGCAGGTCTCAAAACACATTGCGTAAACAATTACTCTCAACGGAAATTCTCCTTACCTAACCAAACAAAACCTGTACATTTATTGGATGATGAGCGCCGCTGCGGATTGGCTGAAGTACTTGATGGCCACGCCCACTTCTTCAGCAGCAACTCACCACATCTGGAATGGATTAAATACTGACAAGGCCACGGACAAAGACGAGAGGAAAACATATACCAGCTCCACAAAACGAGAGAACGTTTTAGTAGGTATCAACCTGCTCATAATTTAAAATGAACAGTTTTGTGGGGCAGCTGAGAGTAGAGGCATTTTCTGCTTCAATAGGTATCTATTCTGTATTTCAAGTAATTAAGGAGTAGATGGAGATCAAAGAAGCCTTGCTGTGTGTTATTGAAACTAGGTAAAATGGTGATTAAGCCTGAGTTCAATGAGTGGTTCAAGAAATGGATTCGGAAAATGATTGACATGCAGAAAGATGTTCAGGAAGGCACAAAAACATATTCCCATAAAACACAAAATTACCCAAAAAATGTAATCGATGAGGATAGAGGCCGTGGCACTGCACAGACTCCAACACTCCTATCTTTATAACCAATAACTAGAGATGATACAATTTCTGCTGAAATTGTGATGTGTGCTTGCACATACAGGAGTAGCTAGCTAGGGCGCTAACACGCTTTCATGCTAACCTTAGTTGTTTGAGTGTGAGCCTGCACATACAGCAGGTGCTAACTGGTGCACTGGTGTTAGTTGTTTGTGCGTAAACTGCCCAGAGATTGAGCCTACACATTCAACATACAGCAGTAGCTAGCTAGTATAATTGGCCCAGCAACAAAGCAAACTGAATTTCAATGGGAATTAACAACAAGTTTGTTAATATTTCGTAAACTACCTAAGGGAACTTTCTACAAAACTATAGCAACAAAATAGGTTTTGGTACGCACATTTTGACACCTTTTTCGTCCACGTAGTGCAACAACTGTGGGAGGCGATATATAACGTTATTTTCAACCTTTTGTTAAATTTGCCCCCATTAGTCCAGGCCTAAGTATCATCTTACACAGGATCACAATAGGGGAAAAACTGAATTGATCGATTAAGTTAAATTATTTAAAAAAAATAAATAAATAGGAATACAATTTGATTAAAATGTAAGATCCCAAACAAATTAATATGCTGTACATATTTTACTAAAAGCATTAACGTCCACTTTTTATCACTGATCTTCCTCATCGCTCCCTCAGCCCTTGTCAGCCTCTTTACTTCATTCTTGTCTGGTGTGTACTGATATTATAAATCTAGTTTATGTGTGCAACATTTGAACTATTTGACCAAAAGGTTATACAAATAAATATGTTTGAATACATGCCATGGAAATACAATCCATCTCTGCTTTCAGTACCACAGTGTTCTGATTGTATAAAAAAAGGGATCTCTAAACATCTCCCAAGTGACTGAGGCAACATGAGGCCGACACTTCAGTGAGTCAGGAACACAACACATGAATAAACACGTGCTGTGAACCATTTCTATTCCTTTAAAAGGTATAAAAACCCTTTGATTTGACATTCATTTAGTGTGGAACAGAACGTTGACAGAGAAAAGGTTGTTGCCGTGCAAATAATTTAAATCATTTTGTTGAATAATTGTTGCATCCAGCTTTTTGGGATTAGAAGTACTTTTTCAGGCTAAAACGATACAGTTCTGGATTGAACTTTTAACCTACAATGAGGAGTAATACTAATGCACTAATAGATTCCTCATACAGCCAAAGACTTGGTACGTTTAATGGTTGGGCAGACTGGTAGCTGAGACAGTGTTTTTTTATTATTTTTTATTTTAAAAACAAATATTATTGGTCTACATGAAATATTATTTTAAAACGCAATTGTGCCTTTTATTGATATGTCTATTTAGTAGACACTGTTGTCTGGTGAAACAAAATATATACCAATATATCGGAAAATGAATAACTCAACAAAATTCACCAGTTTTATACTAGCTGAGTACACTGACATTGGGCAGTTAAAATACTTGTATTTTGTCTTAATGACTATGTTATACATCTCTATACTGTTTGCCAACACATTTCTTATTGTGGTTATATGTATGGAGAGAAGCCTTCACAAACCCATGTATATTTTTCTGTGTAGTTTATTTGTGAATGACTTGTATGGAAGCACTGCTTTCTTTCCTGCTCTCATGACTAATTTGCTTTCAGATGAACATTCAATTTACAATGTGTACTGTTATATACAAATATTTTGTATGTATACATATGGATGTATAGAATTAAGTAATTTAGCAATTATGTCCTAGGACAGGTATCTTGCTATATGTTATCCACTACAGTATAATGTCCTTATGACACCCAAAAAGGTGTTTATTTTAGTTTGTCTAATATGGTTGTTAACTTTTGCATATCTTCTAACAGATTTGTGTTCAACACTTCGCTTGGAATTGTGTGGAAATGTTATAGACAGAGTGATATGTGACATTTACCTTATAGTGAAACTTGCCTGTTCAAAGTCAGAAGCAAACGTCAATAACATCATTGGACTCTTTGGTCTCGGTTTGTTGGTGGCTTTACCTTTTTGTCTAATAAGTTACTCTTATTTCAAGATTTTGTATATTTGTTTAAAATCTCCGGCTGAGACCAGAAAGAAAGCTTTCAGCACCTGTACTCCTCATCTGGTATCGCTGTTGAACTTCTCTTTTGGCTCTTTCTTAAATATCATCCAGACTAGATTTGACCGACCTATGAAAAATCTTCCAACTGTACTTCAGGCTGTTTTATCAGTGTATTATCTGATTTGCCAGCCACTTTTAAATCCTATTCTGTATGGGGTTAGGATTTCCAAAATCAGACAGACTTGTAAAAACATACTTCCTGCAGGTATGTACCCTAAAACATAAGATAAATATGAGTTTGACCTGTATTTGACCTGGTTATTTTTGCTGACCTCTGTGGTAATGTCATCATGACACGCAATTGAGTGTGTATTTTTACTTTTTCATTCATAACTTTTTATTTTTAATCGCCAGGTAACATGATAGAACTGTGAAACTTCTGACAACATGAAAACCTGTGTTGCAACTTTACCTTCTATTAAAAGGAACTTGAACATAAGCTGGCACCAGTCTAGCATATAACACAAGAGCCAATCTACCCGAGCAAGATCACAACCATGTGGAGTTAACTGGTAAAAAAGTCTTTTACTTGTCAAATGCACCTAATAACATAGTGTTAATCCAAACAATGAAATTCTCATGACACGCAACATCTATGCATTAATCATTCAAGATTTTTTTAGCAACAATTATACAAAAAAATCTTCATACAATCACAACTATTTGCAATTGTAACAAGTGTAGAAATGTTTTTTTTGGACAAAAGTGCAAAAAAAAGATTAATTAAAATATACTAATGTGCATTGAATGTACATGGAAAGTAGAGCATGAAAAAAGCACAACCTGATTTATCATGTCCATTAATCAATATGAACAGAAGATTAATGTTGTTGATTGAGAAGTCTTAAGGCCCGGGGGTAAAAACGGTGTGTGAGTCTGGTAGACGAAGCGCTGATGCTTCAATGAAGGCAGCAGTGTGAACAGACCGCAGCCTGGTTGTCTAGTCTTTTATGATGTTTTGTGCTTTCTTAAGGCATTGCCTATGGTTTATGCCTTGCACAGAAGGATTGCAGCCAATGATACGTTCGCTGACCTAATCATCCGCTAGAGGGCCCTGCAATCAGCCGGTACTAGGCAGTAATGCAGCTTGATAGGACAAGTTGATGAGCATTTTTGCAGACATGCCAAACTTCTTGAGTGTCCTCAGGAAGTGTAGGTGCCTGTGGCAGATCTGTTTGACTGGACCATGTAGGGTCATCTTTGATGAACACCCCAAACAGGAACTAAAACGTGTGCCACCTACAATACTGTCCTGGGTGAAACGAAAACCCTCATCACTGGTGACAGTACCCACCCCCCTCCCCCAGCTCTGGACACAGCATGCGAGGGCCGGCACTGGACTGCTGTAGAACAGCTGATCACACTGCTAACCACTAATAAAGTCCAGCTGTGCTGATTAACAACCCAATTTACCAAACAGGAACTAAAACGTGTGCCACCTACCATACTGTCCCGTGTGAAACAAAAACCCTTACCACTCGTGACAAAGATAATTGTTTACTATAGAAACACTCAAGTTGGCGTCGACGTAATGGATTTCTTTATAAATGGTTAAAATAAAAGTTTCAAAAAAATAGTCTGCTGCCTGAATTCTTTATTGGTAATCAAACGATTTAGCCTAAGCGACCTTTGCGTCAGTATAAACATTATTACGTAAAGAAAATATAATGCAGTTTTTTGTGTGTACAAAGATGAATGCCGTGTGTAGCTAATTGGAAAGCTGAAAATAGCCAGAACGGACATAGATCCTTAAGGATTATATATTATGAATTTTAAATGTAACTTGACGCAAATTGTGCCAAACCCCCAACAGTGGCCAGGAGGAGAGAAATGTGACCAGTATTTGCATGTAATAGTAGAACACAGACTTTACAGTAGCTGAGACAGGGTGTCAGTTGTGTTTGATATTTAAAGTAATGATACTATTGGACTACACACGTTCTTTTTAAATTGTAATACTGTGATTATAATGACATGTTTTTCTATATTGCTAAACAATGACAAAGCATTTAGAAGAAGTCAATCACGGGCATGTACACGTAGAAATGTGGTATTTTGGTAAAAAGTTCAATTTAATGGCCTTATTGATGTCGGGAACAACAATGCAACTTCCGGGAGATACAAGGCCTCATTATTAATGGCCACTAGATGCTGTTTGCATCTGATCCGTGTTTCCAGACATGCTACAAAAAACTTCTGATCGCGTGATGTTTGGTGTTGAAAGATCACTGGTTATTGAACAGCACTTGTGTAGTTAGGTTCCAAACAATGTATTGTTTAGTCTTTGAAAAACGGGTGCAATACAAACACTTTGTTGCAAGTTAGCCTAGCCTAGCATCTGACTGCTTGTTTACACTGGGATTTAAATAGGAAAAGGCAACGGGCAAAGCAGTGGACACTATGAGATGAATGGTGAGCTACAAGATAAATGGCACCGAAATAATTTGTTTGAAATGTTATCAACTACAAATACATTAAAGAGTTTTAAAGTATCTACACAATGTATGTAGTGTTTGTTCATGTTAGCGACATTCAAATGCTGATGATGATGATGGACCTTTAGGTAATTGAAGTACATGTTGTTACAAAGGCTACCTGACGTAGTCCCAGGTGGGCACAGGTACATACGAGAAAAGGCCAAACGTACAATCTGGATAAACAACACAACGCTGCTGCATGCTTTCCCCTCTTCTTATAAAAGGTATGAAAGGTCAGTGATGTGACACATGTTGAGTGGGGCACAGACCACTGACAGGGAAAATACAGTAGGTAAAGATGAACTGACTACCTGTTTTAGACATCTACTACGTCATTTAGACATACTGACTTGTTCAGACAATGAATCATGTTTTTGACCAATATCATGTTTTTGACTAATATCGTGTTTTTACTCATTTTGAATCTGAGGACTCTTGTGAGGATGACGACACATTAACTGAACCCTGGTCTCTGGAGTTACACGGCTTCATATCCTATTGTCCCACAGAGTGTTATCGCAGCATACACAAAAAGAAATGTACTTTTAGAGACGGTGAGTGTTGGGTGTCTGTCGTATTTGTTATTTTACATGCTCACATTATTGGTCTGCATCACAGATGTATTATGTTGTCAGGTATATATTGTTCTAGGTTCTACTCGATGCTAAACAAATCCGCCAGTGTGATGCAGGGTGGAAATGTACTTTATAGATACTGTTGTCCATTCTGTTGTACCATATAACTAGATGTAACTACTAATAGAAAACTATGAACTTGACCCAGTATTAGTCATTTATACTGCCTGGCTACAGTGACGTAGGACCACTAATATCCTTGTATTCAATTGTAATTACTGTGTTATTTGTCTCTATATGGTTTAACAACACCTCACGTATGGTGGTTATATGTATGGAGAGAAGCCTTCACAAACCCATGTATATTTTTCTGTGTAGTTTATTTGTAAATGACTTGTATGAACATTCAGTATCCTCTATGTACTGCTATATACAGATCATTTGCATATATATGTATGCATGTAATTTGTCAGTTATGTCATACGACAGGTACCTTGCTAAATGGTATCTATTAAAATATAGCATTCTTGTGACACCCAAAAAGGTGTCTATTTTAATGTATTTAATATGGTTGCTCACTTTTGTAAGTGTCAGTATAAATCTGTCCATATCGATTCTTTTGCATTTAAGTGAAAACATTATAGTCATAGTGTACTTTTTTAACTACCTTGTGAAACTTGCCTGTTCAACTTCTGACATGACAGTTGATATCATCCATGGACTCTACTCTACTGTTTTGCTGCTTGCTTGCTTCTTGTTAACTATTATTTTTTCTTACTTTAAGACTAGACAGAAAGTTTTCAGCTTCTGTTCACTTCATTTGGTATTATCGCTTAACTTGTCCGTTGGCTGTTTTCTGACCATAATCCAGAGTAGATTGGACGTGCCTATAGAACATGGTCAAACTGAACTTCAAACTGTTTTATCAGTGTATTTTCTCATGTGCCAGACACATTTTAATCCTATTGTGTGTGGAGTTGTGTAACACGAGACAGACTTTTAAAAAGTCCTACCTGAAGGTCTGTACCCCAACGCGTTAGATTGAAGCTAGTATGAGCTTTTCTTTCCTTTATGTTGTATGTTTGGGTTTTATTATGAGTCCAATAACGATTGACATTATAGACAAATTCTGTCTTTAACTGTGTGGAACATTTAGCAACATTTATGCAACAGGCAGCATAATTAAGCTCGACGTGGTGTGAAATTATGATTTGAAACGTTTATTTGCAATTGTTGGTTAACAATATAGCAACATTCATGTAACAAGCAAAACAATGAATTACATGAATTAGTTAGTTAATTCCTTTTAATAAATGTTTCTGCACGCACAAATCCCTTCACACATGTATCAGTGTCGCAAGTGTGCAAGAGTTATTGAAAAAAACATCAAATCTGAGGACGAACCTTTGTGTTTTGTGTACCGTGTGAGTCAGCCAGTGACTTCCAGGACCCTGTCATCTCAGTACTCATGCAGGGAGCACTGGTTAATGCTGAGCACATAGATCTTTCTATGAACAATTGTCTGCTACGTTTTTTAAATGATACCTACCTGACTAAGCATGGTACTTGCAATGCCGCGGTTATGGGTTTAATTCCCTGTGTAAAAATGTGTGCCCTAACTATATTAGCTCACAATGGGAGACGGCATCTCAGAAATGACGACGTAAAAGCTCTTGGGCTTTGCATTAGGATTTGTACTCATGAATTTGTGCAGTACATGCCTGTTTATCAATGCACAGTTGTAAAGTTAAACATGCCTGTTTATCAATGCACAGTTGTAAAGTTAAACATGCCTGTTTATCAATGCACAGTTGTAAAGTTCAACATGCCTGTTTATCAATGCACAGTTGTAAAGTTCAACATGCCTGTTTATCAATGCACAGTTGTAAAGTTCAACATGCCTGTTTATCAATGCACAGTTGTAAAGTTAAACATGCCTGTTTATCAATGCACCGTTTTAAAGTTAAACATGCCTATTATAAATGCACCGTTTTAAAGTTAAGCATGCCTATTATAAATGCACCGTTTTAAAGTTAAGCATGCCTATTTATAAATGCACAGTTGTAAAGTTAAGCATGCCTATTTGTAAATGCACAGTTGTAAAGTTAAACATGCCTATTTATAAATGCACAGTTGTAAAGTTAAACATGCCTATTTATCAATGCACTGTGATGTAGTTAAATATGCCTATTTATCAATGCACTGTGATGTAGTTAAACATGCCTATTTATAAATGCACAGTTGTAAAGTTAAACATGCCTATCTATAAATCTATTTCTTCGCTTGTTTGTGGGTTATTTTGTTTTTGATTGATGGTCAACAAAAATCTGTAACACCGAAATGTGGAGAAAGTGAAGGGGTCTGCATACAATCCAAATGCACTGAAATTACACCAGGTGATTAGTATAACAATATCAATTGATTAAGCAATTTATTCTCGGTTTAAGATTTTATTGGTTAAATATCATCAATTGTAAAGTATTCCGCAAGTGGGAGGGCCAACTTTGCACTAATAATTTTATAACACTGTTATAGTCTGAAATCTAGTTGTTCACATTATTTTGATTGTGTGTGTTTTTCTATCTCATTTATTTTACAATTCTCTGACAGTAACGGCATCATAGAGGAAACGTTGACACAAGTGGACAGAAGGATTGTTCCCTGTCTGGTCCGGTGGGGAGATCTACACACACCAGTACCAACATCCTGGTCCAGCCCGAGTCTGGACTGTTTATACGTTTAATTGCCCAACACTGACTGGTAGTACGGAACGGGTGTATTTTGTTTTTGTAGTTGAAAATACAAAACATGTATATATATATTTTTCTCCTGTGATGTAACTACTGATGTACATTCAACTAATTAAATGAAAAATAACAATGGTTTTCATGGCATCACCTTAAGTAGTTATACAGTGGCTATAATACAATTGGTATTGATTCAAATTATGCAAATACCAATTATCAGACGTTAAAGATGTTTATTGTCCTCATAGAGACTCGTATCCTGTGAGCTGAATATCTACAGAAACATATATAAAACATTTAATACGAAAATGATTAACTCAACGCAGTTCACATCAATATTACTAGCAGGATATAGGGATATTGGACAGTTAAAGTATTTGTATTTCCTTATAGTAACAGTGTTATACATCTCCATATTGTTTTCTAACACATTGCTTATTGTGGTTATATGTACAGAGAGAAGCCTTCACAAACCCATGTATCTGTTTCTCTGTAGTTTATTTGTGAATGACGTGTATGGGAGCACTGCTTTGTACCCTGCCATTATGATTAATTTGCTTTCAGATGATCATTCAGTTTCCACTGTGTACTGTTATATACAGATATTTTGTATATATTCGTATGCATCTATTGAATTCGGTAATGTAGCAGTTATGTCCTATGACAGGTATCTTGCCATATGTTATCCACTACAATATAACATGCTTATGACACATAAGACCGTGTGTATATCGGTTTGTGTGATATGGCTATACACGCTTGTACATATAAGCCTACATGTGTTTTTAACTGTTCGCTTGCAATTATGTGGGATTGTAATAGACAATATGTTTTGTGACAACTACCTCGTAGTGAAACTTGCCTGTTCTGCTTCTGATGCAGCAGTAAATAACATATATGGACTCACCGATTATTGCCTGTTGGTTGGGGTCACGTTATTCACAATTTTCTTCTGTTATACAGCGATTCTGAATATTTGTTTAAAATCTTCAATTGCAACCAGAAAGAAAGCTTTAAGCACCTGCACTCCTCATCTGGCATCACTTCTCAACTTCTCCTTTGGTTGTTTCTTAACTGTGCTCCAGAGCAGATTTGACAAGCCTATGAAAAATGTTCCATCTGAAGTTAAAACCATTTTATCAGTGTATTTTGTGATTTGCCAGCCACTTTTTAATCCTATCGTGTATGGAGTTAGAATGTCTAAACTTAGACAGTCTTGTAAAAACATCTTACCTGTATATCTGCATCCTAAGACTTAATACAAACAGCAGTGTAACCTTTATAAATGTGTCTGTTGTACTGTCCTACCTACGGTGTATCTTAACCAAAATTAGCCAGACAGCCAAACTCCAATAACAAATGACACGCGAGTCAGGACAAAGCCTTCTAGCTTCATATATTTAATAATTGATGCCTCAGGAGTGGAACTATCATATTATAAGATGCACCTAAGATGCTACACAATACTCACAGGCATTGCTTACGCAAGTCACAAAACAACATCGGTTGCAAGTATATTACGGGATTCACACTTGTAAAGAAATAAATGCTCCATAAGCGTTAATCATAACGCTTATATAAGCCAGTAGAGGCGTGCTCATGTTTGTCAGTGTCACCTGAGCCATGGTGTATATAAACTATTGGAACAATCCGGTCCTGCGATCGAGGCGACGAGCCCGGTCTCTATTATAAAAATATGCACTATTTTTTTTTATATCACAGAAGCCAGTGTATTTAACACAAGACTGTCTGCACATGCTTATAAAGCTTATATAGAGCAATATTTCTAATGCAACCTAGGTGCGGGAAGTTGTGGGCGGAGTCTGTAATAATTGTGCCCCCTGGTCTGGTGACACCATGTTTCGCCAGCGTCCGACTGGTTACTGTTAAGCCGACTGCTTTCTTATATAACTCAGGTTGTCGTTACATTATTGTGAAATAAAAGGTAAGTACTTTGTAGAATGTTCCATACCTAGTTTTTGCTGTTAATTGGACAAATTCAAGTTGAATGTAATGGTGTGTTTTTTACAACCATTGAGTCTCAGAGGCTATAGTGTGATTATGCCCTCTGTTGGCTAAAAACATGAACAGCTGCCAGTAGTTTAGTACATTGGAACCATCTTGAAATTAACTTGTAAATGATTACATCTTATGTGAAATGGCACAAGGTTTGACATCCATCCGAAATCAATGTGCAAATAGGCAAACCTTTCACAAAGGTCAATTGAAAGCACAATATAGCCCATTCAAAATAACATGCAACACCTAAAAAAGGTGTTTTTTTCCCAACACCTTAAATAAAGGTTAAATAAAAATAAACACATTTATTTCTGAGTGGAAAAAAGCACCTCTTTAGTCCTCATTTATGTATCGCGATTTAATGGCATGCAATGAAAAATTAGTAACTTGCTGAATGCTAAAAGCTGGCGTTATACAAGCATCCTTATCAACAATACAATAACTATATTTAAACAAATTCAAATATTGAAATGTATGGTTATAATTTAGCTCTTTCGGAAATTTTCGGAAAAGAGATAACCTTGCAGAAAACCATGATTTTTTTTGTAGATCTACAATATCTTACATTAAGCTAGCATTCCCCAAGTCGATCAAAATAGGAAAGCAGGGAGTTTTTCGGTGTTGCTTTTGTCCAAAGTCTTAAACACAAAAAGCCTCCAAATTGTAATATAGATATTGTAGAAATCACTTTTCCTTTTTTGGCTGAAATACCCAAATGCTCCTAAAATACATGTTTTAAATTAATGTAAAAAAATAATTCCCATCTCTGCATGTGGCTATTATGTTCTTTTAATTGTAAATAACAGGGACTTCTAACGTTGTCCCAGGTGACATGGGACATGATAGGAAGGACCAACTGAAAACAACACAAGTAAACAGCAGTGGGTTCTCCCTTATCCTCTAAAATATATAAGAGTTTAGTTGTGAACAGACCACAGACACAGAATAAACTGCACAAAGTTACCTCCTTTCTAAGACATGGATCCAGTTTTGTATTTTCCTTCGGATATTTTTCTGCTTAGTTTAGACTAAGGACATCAATAGTAGAGATGAACACAGGAATTGAAACCTTGTATCTTGTGATGACCTAAACCAGGGAGTGTTATCTGAACAAACTCTGATAGATTCCTATTGGAGTCACACACTGTGATCGGAGTGTTTGTGAGTGTACTGGGAGAGCAGGAACGGAGAGCTGAGGGAGTGTCTGTTGTATTAGATATTTGACCTTTGTATATTTGAATATTATAAAAATGTAAAGTAGTAATACATTTGTATTGGACAAGTATTTCATTTTGTTTGATGATATTCAATGTCTTGTGTTCTGATCTAAAAATTATTCAAGGTTTTTTGAATAATAACAATTCTATCAATAATGATGAGAACGAATAATGCAGGTCAATAAACAAAAGCTATTCAACGGTTGTAAAGAATAAGTTGATTTGTTTTGCCTGATGGACAATGCTATCCTACAAAACAAATCTATACAAATACTTAAAAATGATAAACTCAACTCAATACACATCATTTGTCCTAGCTGGTTATAGTGACGTTGGTTACTTAAAGTACGTATATTTCATTATAGTAACTTTGTTATTTGTCTCTATATTGTTTGCCAACACATTTCTTATTGTGGTTATATGTATGGAGAGAAGCCTTCACAAACCCATGTATCTGTTACTGTGTAGTTTATTTATTAATGACTTGTATGGAAGCACTGCTTTGTATCCAGCTCTCATGATTAATTTGCTTTCAGATGATCATTCAATTTCCACCGTGTACTGTTTTTTACAGATCATCTGTGTATATTCATATGTATGTATAGAATTAAGCAATTTAGCAATTATGTCCTATGACAGGTATCTTGCTATATGTTATCCACTACAGTATAACGTCCTAATGACACCCAAGAAGGTCTGTACATTCGTTTGCGTGATCTGGATGTTCACATTTGTAAATAACTTCATACATCTATGTTTGACTATTCGTTTGAAGTTGTGTGAAAATGTTATAGAGAAAGTGTATTGTGACAACTACCTTGTAGTGAAACTGGCCTGTTCATCTTCTGACATAACGGTTAATAACGTATTTGGGCTCTACGGTCTTAGTTTGTTAATAGCTGTCCCATTATTCACCATATCTGTCTCTTATGTTAAGATCATTTCCATTTGTTTGAAATCCTCCATTGAGACCCGACAGAAAGCTTTCGGCACCTGTACTCCTCATCTGGCATCTCTGCTGAACTTCTCTTTCGGTTGTTTCCTAACTGTGATCCAGAGTAGACTTGACAGACCAATGAAAAACCTTCCACCTGTGTTTCAGACTATTTTATCTGTGTATTTCCTGTTGTTCCAGCCACTTTTCAATCCTATTGTATATGGAGTTAGAATGTCTAAAATCCGACAAGCTTGTAAAAACATAGTAACTGTATATCTGTACCATAAAACATAAGGTAAAGGTGTGTATATAATGTTATTCCATCTTTGATAAATGAAGAATTACATTATACTGATATTATTGCGAAATCAGCCGAACACTCTCACATGTCATGTCAGATAGAGTGCTGGAGTGTGCAGTTGTTATTCAAAATGAAGCAATACTTTTTTCCAGAAATAACGACACTGGTAAACTTGAATACTACTTCCCAGTATGGTGTATTCGCTCACAATACAGGAGATGAACAACTTTGTTCTGAATATATAGACCCGTAAATAATAGACAATAAATTGAAAGCACAACCAGAACACAATTATGCATTTTCTGTTACTTTTACAAAAAACTACAAATATGAAAACATGTCATTTGTATTGTAAAATGTTTTCTTCTGTTGATTTTTGCACCTTTAATGTTTATAATAAGAGAGAAGAGTTAACAGCCTGCACATTCACTCACTAGTGTTCGTTAATAAAGAACGAGGACACACAATAGGAATATTCTCGCCTATAAATCTTAGCGTTGATTGTTTTGAAAATGTAGCATTATTTTCTTTTACATCTTGATTTTATTCCTAATAACATCAAGATTTTGTGGTGAATGATGTTTGCAAATCAATTAAAAGCAACAATTGTTGCTTTGAATGCGAGATTTAATGTGTTGCAAGTGTGAGGAGTTACTGAGTTTGAAAAAACACAATTGCATTTACGTCTTTCAAAGTGGCTAATTAAAGTATGGCCCAATTAACAACAACTTCAGAACATCTCAGGAGAAACGTTTTTGAAGCGTACAATGGTCGGAACGGCTTAAGAAGAAAATTTGAATTTTTAATGGCTTGACCTAAACCCTTTAACATGACCTTAAGAAATGTATTCATGCAAAACATCCCTGGAATATCAGTGAACTCGAACAGTACTCTACTGAGGAATTGTCTAAAATATCTCCTGGTCAGCCACTACATTGCTTGAGGTCATATTTTCTGAGCTCGACACGGTCATTCTAACTTAATATTAAATAAAATTAACAAACGGATATTTCACAACTGCTTCTGCAGAATCCCTCATTCCAATTTGGAATTTTGTCTCACGGTACGGTGACTAAACAAAATCATCATACCCCTTTAAAATAGTCACTTTTTCTCTTATAGCCTGAAATCAATACCCAATAAAATACATTTTTTGATTGAAGCTGTATTTAGACAACTGTTGCCTTACAACATTTCAGTAACGTAAAAAGGGAACAGTTCTTAACTGTAAAAAAAAAATAGGACGGCAGATTGATTTATTACTTTGTCGAGCTACCTTTTGCCTTCATTACAGCAGGCATCCATTTTCCCTTCAATCCTGACCAAATGCCCAGTTCCCGCAGAAAAAAAGTGCTGTGTTTGCAGCTCTGTCCAAAAATGTCAATATTGGACTCATCTCACTATAAAAGTTATTGTCACATGGCATTAGAATCTGATTTCTGTAGCCCTAATTCATGCATTCGTACACCTCTGGTCTTATTTCAACTCCCTACTCATCGGAAACAGCTGTACATGTCTTCATAAGGCCCAATTGGTTCCTCTTTGAGTTACACGGGCTTCCGATCTCGGCAGCACAATCTATTACATGATCATCCCGTACCAACCTATCTGACCTTCGTTTTTCATGTCGACCTACAAGCACACTCCAGTTCTGTTCTGCAGGCCTCCTTCATAATCCTCAAGTCTTTTTATGAACTGTTGCTGTGAACTCTTTCCCACAAACCATCATGAGAGATTCCCTATTTTCCAGCCTTAAGACTCATCTGTTCAAAATGTCCTACCCTTAGCAATTCCCAATCTCACTCTCTCTCTTTTTCCCTTTGTATTTTTACTCTGGATAAACAGGGACCTCTTACCTTCCCCCAGGTGACAACGAGACGCCATTTGAGGGAGGTCTGTAAACTAGTACAAATATAAACACTGGTGTTTGCCTCTTTATCTTCCTTTAAAGTATAAAAGGTCAGTGATGGGACCTAAGTTTACTAAGGAATGAACCATGGATACAGAATATACTGCAGGACTGCACCACCTTAACCGTGGACTGTTTTTCTAGTAGTCAAGTATTTAGTAAAGATTTTTTCTTTTTTGACCTTATTCAGACATTAATCATCTGTGAGACAATAAAACCAAGGATCTAACCCTGGTCTGTGGGGAATTTGATATCAATGTCTTTGCGTGTGAATGTTAACACTACCTAGTTTGTTCTTCTGCTAATTCTACACACTGTGGTTGTTGTTTTTATAAATGTAACAGTAGAAGAAAGACTGAGGGTGTCTAATGTATTTGTTATTTACAATCTGAATATAATTGGACCACATCAGGGATTCATTATGTTTCCAGGTATGTAGTGATTGCTGTACCATATATGCATAATTCACACTGCCCATTAAATCCACAGGTAACAATGTTAATCTATGAGGCAAGTATTGATAATATTTGTAAGATATATGAATGAAATACTTGAGTTCATATATACATATGTAGTTGGATATAGTTAATATTCCGAAAATGATAAATGCAACACAAATCACCTCATTTATATTAGCTGGTTATAGTGATATTGGACAGTTAAAATACTTTTATTTATTCATTATAACTGTGTTATATATCTCCATATTGTTTTCCAACACATTTCTTATTGTGGTTATATGTATGGAGAGAAGCCTTCACAAACCCATGTATCTGTTTATCTGTAGTTTGTTTGTAAATGACTTGTATGGGAGCACTGCTTTGTATCCCGCTCTTATGACTAATTTGCTTTCAGATGATCATTCAGTTTCTACTGTGTACTGTTATATACAGATATTTTGCATTTATTCATATGCATGTATTGAGTTAAGTAATTTAGCAGTTATGTCCTATGACAGATATCTTGCTATATGTTATCCACTACAATATAACGTCCGCATGACACCCAAGAAGGTGTGTACATTAGTTTGTGGCTTATGGCTGTTTTCTTTTGTGAATAACATTGTACATCTGTCTTTAACTGTTCGTTTGCAGTTGTGTGGAACACTTATAGAAAAGGTGTATTGTGACAACTACCTTGTAGTGAAACTGGCCTGTTCAACTTCTGACACAGCAGTTAATAACATCTTTGGTCTATATGGTGTTGCTCTGCTATTTGCTGTTCCATTATTTATCATTATTTTCTCATACATTAAGATTTTATGTATTTGTTTGAAATCCTCCATCGAGACTCGACAGAAAGCTTTCAGCACCTGTACTCCTCACCTGGCATCACTGTTGAACTTCTCTTTTGGTTGTTTCTTAACTGTGATCCAAAGTAGACTTGAAAGGCCTCTGACAAAAGATCCTTCTGTATTCCAGACTATTTTATCAGTGTATTTTCTTATGTGCCAGCCATTATTTAATCCTATTTTTTATGGTGTAAGGATGTCAAAAATCAGACAGGCTTGTAATAACGTATTACGTTTGTTTCGTAATCATAAATCATAAGATAAATATGAGTGTCAGTGTCTTGATTCTTACATTTGTATTCAAAGGCAGTAAAACTATTTTTCACTGAAATTGTCTTGTATTTAAATTATATTTAAATGACCAATACAGGTATAATATCTCTATAGACATATTGAATTTATTTTGATTTGTATTTATTTCTGTCATTCTTTTTACATATTTAGGAAGGGAAAATACTTCTCCAACTCGTCAATGTGTAAATGAGCCTTCCCCCAAAACCCTGAGAGACCCAAGCTTAAAGCCAAAATCGAAAATATGCGTGAAATGAATTCACTAAATGTTTTATTTGTGTGTGGCGAAGAGTTTAATAAATTCTACATTCATTGTTAATTGTAAACTAACTGGCTGTTTGTTTATTAATCAATGTTTATGTTTAATCAGTGTTTATAAATGGTAAACTCATATAGTTAATAAATACATAATTAATTATACATATTTGTCATATAAAGTACTGTGCAAAGGTTTTAGGCATGCGTGTAAACATTTTGCAAAGTAAGAATGATTTTAAAAATCAACTGACAAAATGCAAAGTCAGTGAAGTAGGCATATATGATCAGGTGTATGATAATACAATTATAACAAACAAGTGCAAACGAAACAGACAAATACTTGTTCGTCGTACCATCAGAGCGGGATCTGATCTGATTGACCGAAACTATATTCCGTGGCGTGACAACGACCCCAAACATACGGCGAAGGTCATCAAGAACTATATTCAGCATAAAGTAGAACAAGGAGGGAGTGCGTAGGTAGGCCCACACAGAGACATGGCGTCAATATCAATCTGTCCGGGATTACAGAAGAGAGAAGCAATTTAGGATGATTAAATCCCCAGAAGAACTCTGTGGTCTGTTGTCCAAGATGTTTGGGAGTCTTTACCTGCTGAGTTTCCTCCAAAAACTCTGAGCAAGTGTACCTAGAGGTATTGATGCTGTTCCATTGGTTGTTTTGCCCACATATTGTAACTGCCATTCTATGTTTATCCAGCAGAGGGTAGTAGTGTGCTGTCAAATAAATCTACAGATTGTCAGGCTATCAAGTCAGAGGAAGGCTTGGTTTTTTATTAGCGTCAGCTCTGAGATCCAACCACTCCCGACTGAGATAACAATCACCCAGGAGTCTCAGGTGGGAAGTTTACCTCTGCTGAAGGTTTCACACTAGAGCTTGGAGACACTAACTACAGGGTTTGGGTCAGTAATGGCTGCTGTGTGCGTCTGATCGTGAGTTCGTGCACATGCAGGGGGTCCAGGAAAAAGATAATTAAACACAAGGCAAACTGGCTGGCCCGTATTAGGATATATTTATGGATCTGTGTTTTGCTTCAAGGCATACAAAAAGAGAGACCTGAGCATGTGTGTATGTCTGTATATGTGTGTGTATGTGTTATTTATAAAAAAATCCAGTAGGACGTTGGATCAACAAAATTACATACAGATATTCCCTCTCTTAATGAATGTAATTAATAACACACTTTCTAGAGCAAAATTAATGTTACTTCATGCACAATTCTATTAGTAAGAAATACTTAATTGTATGCCCCATATGTTGCTCATTGGAGCCACTGTACCAACAGATAACATTAATAGAATAAATTAATAATCAGTGGTGTATAAGAATCCTGTGACTTTGTTAATAACAAGAGACCAGGGTGATTGTTTTTGCTCAGTAAGAGCAGATTTTTCGGGCAATGATAACATTTGATGAACAGTAATTTGGTGAATGCATCTTGTCAGAAATCAATACTACTCTAGGGCGTTCCTAAACACGAATTTTTTGTGTTATTTCTATTTTTCGTTTTATACCGGTTTAAGTCAAAAGTTAACACTTAAATGTAGCTTTCAGCCATGACCAAGTAAGGAAAAACCCCCAATTGAGCTGCCTTTATAAACGTAGATATTGCCACAGAAGCACACCTGTTTCAGCTGGATATCATTTTTTATATCCAGCCATTCCTTCTGTCTGTCAAAGAATAAACCTGTAAATTACAAAAGCCACATTAGGGGACGAGGTAACTGCTCTCTTAGCACCTTAGCTTGTGGCACTGCGTCATTGGCCTCCACTGACAGCCAGGAAAGAAGAATTGAGGCTTCACACACACATACTGTGAAATGTACACACACACACAGACAGAATACACTAGCAGACAGATACACACACACACACACAAATACACTTGCAGACTGATACACACTCACAGACAGAACACACTTGCAGAATGTTACACACACACACACACACACACACGTGTCTGTATTGTGTGGGCCTCGCTGAAGACCAGAGCTGTCAGCTCTATGCCTGTCCATATGTGTCAGTAACCACTGGAGAAAAGAAGAGCAGATAGACGATGGAGGCAGGTGTGATGGGAGAGTGAAAAACAGGGGGGGTGAGGGAGGGAGACAAATGGGAGAGGAAACAAAGGTGAACGAGGGAGAGAGAGAGAGAGAACCATGGAGAGGAATGGAGGCTTTGAAGCAGAAAATAGTGTTGAGAGTCGGGATGGAGAACGACACAGCGGGGGCAGAGGAGCGGAACAGATGTCAGGGTCTCCGGCTGACACCCCTGCTTGCATGTCAGCTCACCACCTCAAGCTCAACTCGGACAAGCCTGAGTTGCTCTTCTTTGTTCGTTATGGTTGACATCAACAGTGTTCCCCTGCCAGAGTACTAAAAGCACTTGCCGGTCGGGGAGCCGTGGTTCTCCGCTAACATCGATGCTTTGCGACGTCAGTAGTGCACGACCGCACCACGCTCAGGAAGCGGCGCGGGTACCCGCCCAGACACGTGCCATCTCACGTCGGGCAAACGGCAACTCTAACTGCCATTCACCAATATGTCGGTGGTGACATTGCTATCAGCGGATCTGCTGATGACATCATGCACGTCTGTTTGTGTGCATGTGTCCCTGAGAGAGTCTGTGGAATGCCAGACCATAAGCTAAATATTATAATCTGTTTGAAAGTAAGTAAAACGCATGATTTAGGCTGGTTCATGATATAGCCTTAATGATTTCAACCCCGAACAAAGCAGCTTCCTTTCGCTTATTATCGCTTTCGTTGAAACCTGTTTACTTCATCGTTGTCATTAAATACTCAAATAACACGGGGGCAAGGACTCTCAGTTAGAGAGGAGGTGACATGGCAGTCCCTGTCTGTCTGTCTGTCTGTCTGTCTGTCTGTTCCTTATCAGAATGACAGACACTGGACCATCAGAATGACGTATTAAAACCCCAACAGGCTGAGAGAGAAACAGTGAAACACAGGGACACGAAGAGAGATACAGGGAGAGTTGTTCCCCACTCCCATGCACCAGAGAAGTCAACATGACAGGCTGACATATGCCCAAGCACTGCTGCCACAGCTTTACCACATACCAACCAACACTAGACACTATTGAGTACTCAGGAGTCGTGCTGGTGGACAACGGCTAATCGCAATGTCATGGGAACTCTCCATGTAAGTGTCACGTGATGAAACGCTATGTTGGGCTCTGGGCTCGTTAAATAATCTAGCACGCGCTAGTCCTTACTTAGGCAACTGTCCACTCCTCAGCCACCTACATTATCTGCATCAGCACTCCCCCTACTGGCGGATAGGGGAAGTTATCATGACAGATATAATTCACCTGAGTTCTGACACACCTGTTACCTCTTATCTGTCATTATCAGTCATTACCAGTCATTACTAGTCAGTACCAGTCATTACTAGTCAGTACCAGTCATTACTAGTCAGTACCAGTCAGTACCAATCATTACTAGTCAGTATCAGTCATTACTAGTCAGTACCAATCATTACTAGTCAGTACCAGTCATTACTAGTCAGTACCAGTCATTGGGCATGGCAATGATCAACGTCTCCAATGTATTCTGGCTTAAAAGACTGTGTTCACTTTTTAATTGCAGGTGGACATGTGACATCTAAAGAAGATGGAGATCTTAGACTTATGTTATTAAAGAGAATTTTCCATGAGTTTCCTGGTTTTATGATTTTATTCATGGATCAGAAGTGGAGAGACTCCAACACCTGCAAAAGTTATTTAAGAAACAATTAGTTGAGAGGAAACTATTTAGCATCCATCATTTCTGTCAGTGTGAACGCAGGGAATTACATTTTATTTTTTATTATTTCCCCTGAAAGATTTCAGTTAGTTGTTCAATTGAATTGTTCACCTTATAGGTCGTATTAAAGGTGGAAAAAGTTCTGACACGATTTATATTTGTCATATTTTTTCATATCACAAAAACCATTTCAGGGTTGTGTAGAGTTTTTATATTCACTGTACATAGTATTATTTTTAATTTCACGTGTAAACAAATGTTTTACTTTAGACAGACTTAAGTAAAGTTCTAAGATATCTTTTCCATTATACTCATAAACTTTATTCTTTACTTCTACCAAATGTCTACAACTAAACGCTGCAATTGCTTTAATTGTATCTTGGCAAATTCACTGAAGTGCTGTAAGGACAGAACCTTGTCCCTCCTTTCCTGCCTGTCTGTGTGCCTGTCTGTGTGCCTGTCTGTGTGCCTGTCTGTGTGCCTGTCTGTGTGCCTGTTTATGTGCCTGTTTATGTGCCTGTTTATGTATTTCTGTCCATCCTACAAGTGTGCGTCACCCCTGTCACCTCTAGACCTAAACCACATATCTCAGTGTCTGAAGGCTGTGTGAATAATACATTTCTCAAGACTTGGGATTTAGGAAGAGTTTCCTGAATCCTCTTCTCTCTGAATTATTCATTTATTCAAAACTAATCCAGACTTTGGAGGACAACGTAACCATTCTTTCTTCTTCTCCCTATATCTTTCTTTCCGTTTTTCTTTAAATGAGATGGTCACGGGCCCAGTCAGAAGGTTCGCAGGAGGATCAGAAATCACTGGTTTGGACAGGAGGATATTGGAGAGATGTAGTGTGGCTGTTGTTAAGGTTTCTAATGACTCACTTTTAAAGTTTTAAACTGATTTCAAATAATGTCTCTGAACTAATTGTGTGTGTGTGTGTGTGTGTGTGTGTGTGTGTGTGTGTGTGTGTGTGTGTGTGTGTGTTAGACGGCATGTGTGTGTGTTTGTGATTGGTGTGTGAGTGGTGTGTGTGCCTCCCAATGTGTGAAAGCTGGAGGGACTCTCATTGTGATTCTGGTCAGATATATCCTGCTGGGTCGTCTCAGTTTCTTTGAGTGAGAGAAGGAGAGACACAGGGAGAGAGAGAGAGACACACAGGGGTAAAGAGAGAGAGAGTGAGAGAGATGTGAGCTAGGGGTGCATTAACATCACACCAGAGACATATAGAGAAATACGTAAAGTGACTTTCTATTATTTATAACTAACTAATATCAGTAGCGCACTTTTTCAGTCAATCCATAGTTATCTATTCCAGAACTTGCACGCACACACACACACACACACACACACACACACACACACACACACACACACACACACACACACACACACACACACACACAGACACACACTCAGCCTGGAATTAGAGCTGACTTGGTATCAAAGAGTAGCATGGAATCATCCTCTTCAACCACTTTCCCTTTGCCTTCTGGGATTAGTGACAACAGCCAGCTGGAGGGCTACATTCTTATCTCAGTGGTTCAGTCCTTTAGTCCTCTCACAGACACACACACACACACATGTACACACACACGTTCACACCCTGATAAGCAAGCCCAAACAAACAAAATAATACAAGCATATGCAGACACACACACACTAAACATGGACACTGCCGTTACTCATCCATTGGCCTACAGGACCAGCTTAGCTTCTTAAGTAACCATGGGAATTACCCAGAACCATGAGTGCTTGGCTGTAATTGATCAAAATGTGTTCTGGCACGTCCTCAATACAGAGTCTTTCCCTTGAGTTTTTTAGGAGCTGTGCAACAGAATCCCAGACATATTTTAACTTCTGAAATAGAGTAATAGAGTCTAGATTGTGACTTTGCATATCTTATCATTACGCCCACATATCTGTTCATTTTTTTCCAACAGCTTCTTCTAACTCTTTTCTTTCTGATGCAATGTGTACTATTATGACAGTAACCCGAGGCAACCCTAAGCCAATATATTTTAACTTGTTCAAAGAAAGACAAAATAATATCTTTATGAAGTATGACATTCAATTAGCTCAGACAACTATTTTCACCCATTCATACAGTATGAATATCTGGCACCAGAATGCGACGGAGAACAACTTGGCTCAGGCTGCTATATGGGGCCCATGAACTCAGCTCGGCTGCCACTCCTTGACGAGGCACACCTGTCCTCAATCAGGCTTTATTGAGGGAGATTAAAGAGGCCCAGAAAAGCAGCATTGGGGCAGTAGAGAGGGGAGGGAAGAAGATAATTATGCTGCCTGGACCCTGTGGTTTGTGGGGAGATGGGGAAAGAATATTGGCACTATATCTTATATTGTACTGTGATCTTACCCTGACCTCAACCCTAGAATAACACAGGAATACAGGATTGGTTAATACTTGATAGGCCAAGAATAGCCTCTAAATTAGGTAAAACTTCCATAAATTGGATTTAAAGCCAAGCTGCATGTGACACTTCAGGAAAACGGTGTCTGTCTAATTTAATTTGAATTGATATCTTCTTGTCTTCAAAAATAACTATACATTTTGTGTATGGTAAAAAAAGATTTTTAAATTCAAATAACGTAAAAAAAAAACTAAAAGGGTGTATGAGTAAGTTTGATATTGAGGGGGCACAATATCAAATATATAGTGATATTTTTAGTTTGAATGTTATGAACTAGGGGACAACTGAAAGAATATGGACCTGAACATGGAATCAAAACCTGTTTAAAAACGTAATCAGAGTTTGTCCTCACATCCATGGATTATTTTAACTTTTTCTTTTACTCAGCAGTTGAGATGAACTATACTCATTGCTGGCATTTGCCTTCATGCAATAATTTCCTACAGTCATTCACAATGATGTGATATAGTGAGTGAAATACAGTAGTAAACATGCCAAAATCACCAGGAGGGACTGCTAGTAAGTAGAGCTGATATAATAATATGGCCTTCTGTGAAACACACACCTTCTCTCTCACATACACACAACCTCTCTCTTACAGTCACACACACCCTCTCACAATCACAGCATGGTCGTTTTCTCTCAGTTACACAGAGCACACTCTCTCTCCCTCATCACACACATGCTGCTTCCAAAAGTTAAAGGATCCTATTTAAGAAACCACACAGAAAAGTTTGATTTGAATATAGCTTACAACCACAGTGAGGCATACTGTGTAAATATGATCATTATTGATTATTATATAGTTTAGAATTACACTGATTAAACATACTGTGTAGATATGATCGTTATTGATTATTGATCTGAATATAGTTAAGAATTACACAGATCACACATACTGTAAAACAAACAGTCCTTTGACGTCTGCAGAGTACCAAGCAATCCTTTGTCTCTTCTTCAGGTGCCATCCAAATGAGAAAATAGTCTACATTTTACTGATTATTACGCTGAGTATTTTTCAATGATGCTTAGCTTGCTAGGTAGCAAGACTAAATGTTGTTCTTTTTAAAATTTTTAATTACATGAAATGTGTCCACATACTAGAAAGTAGCTCAGGTGCCCCAGGAAGATGTGGCTCAGACACTGACCGTCAATGGTCAGAGTGAGACTCGGAAATGTAACAGACAAACAAATAAAGATGGAAATAATTCAATTCATTACATGCATCAACACCAAGACTATAAATATGTTTTTGGAGAAAACAGTAGACAGCTTAGCATTTAAATAAATACAAGAATGTAAACCTTTTAAGATTTTATTTGTTTGTAATCCAAAAAGATTGAACAAGTTGATACACAGTGGCTAGGAAAAACTCCCTGAAGGTCAAATTTAGGAAGAAACCTAGAGAGGAACCAGGCCCTGAGGGGTGACCAGTCCTCTTCTGGCTGTGCGGAGTGAACTTATGACAGTTAATATAATACAGTGCAAGCAAGCAATGTGCGAGCATCTTAATATCAAATAGTCCAGGACGACCAGTAGGGTTGATGGGTTTGGCAGATTGGAGGACGAAACTATCTGGTAGCATCAGCTGCTCCGCCTTCAACACAATCAGGGGCCCCAGGATGGATCCAGCACATGTTCCCTCTATTCACTCCACTGGCTCCCATTTGAAGCTCACAACCTGGTGCTGGCCTGCAGAGGGACACATCTACCTCCCTAACTCCAGGCCTGGGGAGGGACATAGGCCAGGAGTTGACTGGCCAGAGCTCCCCCTCATGCCAGTCATAAGTCTGTGCTGGTATCCCAATGGAAGAACCAGCTCTCTCTCTGACCAGTCATAAGTCTGTGCTGGTATCCCAATGGAAGAACCAGCTCTCTCTCTGACCAGTCATAAGTCTGTGCTGGTATCCCAATGGAAGAACCAGCTCTCTCTCTGACCAGTCATAAGTCTGTGCTGGTATCCCAATGGAAGAACCAGCTCTCTCTCTGACCAGTCATAAGTCTGTGCTGGTATCCCAATGGAAGAACCAGCTCTCTCTCTCTGGCCAGTCATAAGTCGGTGCTGGTATCCCAATGGAAGAACCAGCTCTCTCTCTGACCAGTCATAAGTCTGTGCTGGTATCACAATGGAAGAACCAGCTCTCTCTCTGACCAGTCATAAGTCTGTGCTGGTATCCCAATGGAAGAACCAGCTCTCTCTCTGGCCAGTCATAAGTCGGTGCTGGTATCCCATTAGAGGGGATATTATCTCCTCTTTCCACTCTTCTCTTCTCCCCCCATTCTCACTCCTCTCCTCCTCCTATGTTAAGGAAAAATATATTGGTTTTGAGTCAGAAGTTCTATCAAGGCTTTTTGATTATTTACATGCATCAAAAAAAGTTGTAATACGGTCACCTTTGTGTTGCCGCACTCAAGAATTCATAGATTGTAAACACAGCCCTTGGTGCTCGTTCACTGGCCACTCCCCTTACTCATATTACTCACTTACACTGGCCACTCCCCTTACTCATATTACTCACTTACACTGGCCACTCCCCTTACTCATATTACTCACTTACACTGGCCACTCCCCTTACTCATATTACTCACTTACACTGGCCACTCCCCTTACTCATATATATGCATACTAACTGATACTAATATTAAAATGAATATAAAATCACATAACTGCAAACTTAATATAAAACAATGATAATATCCAAACATCATACTTATGTTCTCAGTTTAAAATTTCCACCAGACCTACTTGTAAGGTCAACAAATTCCAAATCCTATCCACAGCAGTCTGAGGAAATGTGGCAAGGGGAAGCAGGCAGTCACTGGTCTTGTCTTCCTCCTCTGTCTGGAAGGGGAAGCGGCAGTCACTGGTCTCATCTTCCTCCTCTGTCTGGAAGGGGAAGCGGCAGTCACTGGTCTCATCTTCCTCCTCTGTCTGGAAGGGGGAGCGGCAGTCACTGGTCTCATCTTCCTCCTCTGTCTGGAAGGGGAAGCGGCAGTCACTGGTCTCATCTTCCTCCTCTGTCTGGAAGGGGAAGCGGCAGTCACTGGTCCAGTCTTCCTCTGTCTTTGTCTAGAAGGGGAAGCGGCAGTCACTGGACTCGTCTTCCTCCTCTGTCTGTAAGGGGAAGAGGCAGTCACCCTATCTGTTTCATATCTCTGTTTCATATACCTGGTCATTCTCAGGTCAAGCTACTATCTCAAACAAACCAACAGCCCTATGCTTCTACCATACCTACTTGTAAATTCAACAAATTCCAGTAGGAAGGGAAAGCGCCAGTCACTAGTCTCTTCTTCCTCGTCTGTCAGGAAGAGGAAGCGGCAGTCACTGGTCTCGTCTTCTTTGTCTGTCTACACGGGGAAGCGGCAGTCACTGGTCTCATCTTCCTCCTTTGTCTGGAAGAGGAAGCGGCAGTCACTGGTCCAGTCTTCCTCGTCTCTGTCTGTGATGGGAAAGAGACAGTCACCATATCTGTTTCATATCTCTATTTCATATACCTGGTCATTCTCTGGTTAAGCTACTATGTCAAACAAACCAACAGCCCTATGCTCTGTTAATTAGTTACTCATTGTCATAGCATACTAACTGATACTAATATTAAAATATGAAAACATAAAATCACACAACTGCAAACTTAATATAATATAATGTTAATATCCAAACATCATATTTTGGTTCTCAGATTCAAATGTCCACCACACTTACTTGTAAATTCAACAAATTCCAAAAGATTCCCACAGCAGTCTGAGGCAATAAAGGAAGGTGGACCAGCAGGTGTCGTCTTCGGCCAGGAGGAAGTACCTGTCATCCTTCTCTGTCTTCCTGGCCTGTTCAGCCTCCTCAGGAGTCTCCTCCTCCAGGATGGTGTCGAGGGTCGGTGTGAGGACCACCTTGTTCCAGTGCTTAACAGGTCCAATTCTCCCCATCTTCTGTGGCCTTATGAGCTGGTGAACATCATCCCAACACCTTTGGAGACGTATTTTCATCCAGGAACGACGGCCTTTGGTAAAGGGGTTAACAAAAACCTGCCGCCTGCCACTGGATCTGGCTCTAGGGTTCAACAAAGTGGCTTTGGTGACAGATGGGAGGTCCACGTTGTTACTAGCACAGGATGAGATCTCCTCCACCATGGTCTGTCTCTCCACAGCTGAGATCTCCTCCACCATGGTCTGTCTCTCCACAGCTGAGATCTCCTCCACCATGGTCTGTCTCTCCACAGCTGAGATCTCCTCCACCATGGTCTGTCTCTCCACAGCTGAGATCTCCTCCACCATGGTCTGTCTCTCCACAGCTGAGATCTCCTCCACCATGGTCTGTCTCACCACAGCTGAGATCTCCTCCACCATGGTCTGTCTCTCCACAGCTGAGATCTCCTCCACCATGGTCTGTCTCTCCACAGCTGAGATCTCCTCCACCATGGTCTGTCTCTCATGGTCTGTCTCTCCACAGCTGAGATCTCCTCCACCATGGTCTGTCTCTCCACAGCTGAGATCTCCTCCACCATGGTCTGTCTCTCCACAGCTGAGATCTCCTCCACCATGGTCTGTCTCTCCACAGCTGAGATCTCCTCCACCATGGTCTGTCTCTCCACAGCTGAGATCTCCTCCACCATGGTCTGTCTCTCCACAGCTGAGATCTCCTCCACCATGGTCTGTCTCTCCACAGCTGAGATCTCCTCCACCATGATCTGTCTCTCCACAGCTGAGATTTCCTCCACCATGGTGCAGCTCTTCTTCCTACCAAAGTACCCTTTCAGCCTATTGTAGAGGGGCTTGTTGGCCTGCCTGGGCGCGACCTCGCTGGTACTGGTGCCTTGGTGGTTCTGACTGCCATCAGGTCTTGCTCTGGGGGCCACCCAAGCCTCTCTGGGGGCAGGCAGGATCTCCATAGTTGGGTCCCCCGCAGGTGATATCAGGGGTGATTGACAACGTCCATCCATAATTATATCCAAAAGAAAAACTTAGCGTGTTCGCAGGTTATCCAGAAATTCGTTGTTGCTTGAGCGATAGTTGAGTTATAATGATAGATATTAAACAGGTGTTCAGGCTTTTTATACCCAAAAGCCCATTATGATGTAATCACCTTGATATTCAGTTTAATTCCTAATGGGGCGTTGACATTCCAGTAGAATGTTTTCGATGACATCATAATGGAGAAATAAGCATCCTCAAGAAATATGTCTCCGTCCATGTTAAGACCATAAAAATGCAGTCTAAATTAGCGCTTTATCCCCAATGTAATGCAGGACGATTGACCAAGGCCTGTAAGGATCTAGGTACCATTTGAGACAGTCAATATTATTTTTGCCACTTCTGTTGCCAGCAGCAGAAACTGCCATGTATAGCATAAAATGAATTTGACAATCCTACATTTGTTGTACATTGTCAGTTAGCATTTAAGATATGGGGGTCTGGAGCTCTGTGAAAGTGACCAATGGGTTATTGTTCAACTCTGACCAAGTCCCCTTATTACTACCCTGCCTCGGGTCCGTGTCTCGAGACATTCCTGTCCTGAAACTCTGCGGGCCGTCCCTTTGACTTACTGTGAATTTCTCCGACCTTGTGGAACCTTATAGGCGTTTAATCAATTGAATTTGCCACAGATGGTTTCCAATCAGGTTGCACAGACGTTGCAACGATGATCAATGGAATCAGGATGCATAGAATCATTGTGATGGCAAATAGTCTGAATACTCAGGTTACAATACTGCAGTATTTTATTATTTGATCAATATTCAAACATTTCCAAATGCTTGCTTGTGCTTTGGCAGTATGGATACCATGCGTAGATTGGTAGGTAAAAAAGTACATTTATTCCGTATTAGAACACGGTTGCAAAGTAACAAAATGTGGAAATATGCAGGTGTCTGAATTCTCTCTGGATACAGCGCATACGCTATTGTATATCTGGAACCTTCATGGCCCAGTAGTGGTCCGGGACCCGATGTTTGGGAAACATTGATTCAGGTCACACATTGGAATCAGAAGTGTCATGACACAGGCAGCTGTGAGGATAACAAGGCATTCAGTTGCACTGAACCCAGGTTCACATGTATCACACACACACACACACACACACACACACAAACACAATGAGAGGCAATGTGTGTGAGTACATGAATGTGAGTAGCAGAAACCCCTGGGGAAGAGATGATTAATTATCAGTATCATTGCCTACCTTGCCTAGTATCTCCTTCATTTCATCTGTGTTGTCCCGTCTTGTTAACTCACACACCTGGTTCTCATCCCCTCATCACTCATCTTCTAGTTAAGAGAGTCTAAGTTTCTTCATTTTAAGATGACCTTCATAGAAGTTTATGGTAAGTATTAGTTTTGGATTTGAGGTTTGGATCCACAGCTTCTAGCCGACACATGCCTGTTGCACAAGCTGTGTGGACCAGTTTCAGAATGAGTTACAGTATGTACAAGCCTTCGTTTCATCTCCCTGTAGCGCACACATCATTAAGGAGTACTTGTTATCATATTGACCTTCAAGTGTTGAGTCAAGAGCAAAGGAATATGGAAGATGAAGGTAATAGGCAAGGAAAGGGTATAGGGGAGAGGAGGGGGAGAGGAAGGAGGAGAGGAGGGGGAGAGGAGGGGGAGAGGAAGGAGGAGAGGAGGGAGAGAGAAGGGGGAGAGGAGGGGGAGAGGAGAAAGATGAAAGGAACCAGATGAGACCGGCCAGTAGGGGTCTGACCATTAACTCCCCCCCCCCACTGCTTTTAACTCCACTGGTGTTCTCCTGCACACTCGTTCTCCTGCACACTCGTTCTCCTGCACACTCGTTCTCCTGCACACTCGTTCTCCTGCACACTCGTTCTCCTGCACACTCGTTCTCCTGCACACTCGTTCTCCTGCACACTCGTTCTCCTGCACACTCACTCACTCACTCACACAGTGACAGCGTGTTAATTGTGTGAGAGTGACAAGCGACAGATTGTGTGAGAGGAGGCGGGGAAGTGTAGAACACCGAGGGAGGGGTGTAGAGCAGAGGCAGTGGTCAGTGAGGCAGAGCTCCCAGTAATGATGCTGTTCCACATCCCTCTCTGCTCCTCTCTGCTCCTCTCTGCTCTCGGTTCTCCTCTTTAGCACTCCTCAATCCAGCAGTCCTTTAGATGATTGGATTCTATTGTCTCACTCTGCGTTTGTGTTTGCATGATCAGCAAACACACACACACACACACACACACATTCTGCTGGCCAGCTGTTGTTCTGTCTGAGATACCCACATTTACAGGCGTCTCGGCGCGTGTGTGTGAGGCAGGGAGATCTCCGGGGTGTCTGACCAGAATGCTTTGAGAAACGGGACCGAGAAGACGGCTCCAGCGAATCACAGGTAAGGAACTCTATCTGTATTGTCGTCGTGACACTCTGACACTGACGACAGACCTGATCCGTGTCTTACAATTACATGTAAAGGTTATTTAGAATGACATGTAAAGGTCACATCCGATTCCTGATTCAGATGTTACGTTTATTCCGAACGCCGTCTATACTCACGCGAGGACTCTGCACATTTCAGTCATACTGATGCTGAACACACTAACCCTCAACACGCAAACCCTGAAAACACTCAACACACTAACTGTCAATACACTAACTCTAAACACCTCTAAACATACTAAATCTGAACACACTAAATCTGAACACATTAAATCTGAACACACTAAATCTGAACACACTAAATCTGAAGACACTAAATCTGAACACACTAAATCTGAACACACTAAATCTAAACACACTAACCCTAAACACACTAAATCTGAACACACTAAATCTGAACACACTAAATCTAAACACACTAACCCTAAACACACTAACTCTAAACACCTCTAAACATACTAAATCTGAACACACTAAATCTAAACACACTAAATCTGAACACACTAAATCTGAACACACTAAATCTGAACACACTAAATCTAAACACACTAACCCTAAACACACTAAATCTGTTCACACTAAATCTGAAGACACTAAATCTGAACACACTAACCCTAAACACACTAACCCTAAACACACTAAATCTGAACACACTAACCATAAACACACTAACCCTAAACACACTAACCCTAAACACACTAAATCTGAACACACTAACCCTAAACACACTAACCCTAAACACACTAACCCTAAACACACTAAATCTGAACACACTAAATCTGAACACACTAACTCTGAACACACACAGTGTGTGTGTGTGTGTGTGTGTGTGTGTGTGTGTGTGTGTGTGTGTGTGTGTGTGTGTGTGTGTGTGTGTGTGTGTGTGTGTGTGTGTGTGTGTGTGTGTGTGTGTGTGTGTGTGTGTGTGTGTGTGTGCAGAGGGGAAGGAGACAGTATTGACAAACAGGTATAAAGATGTGATGATGGACGACAATTGCTCCATTCTCTTTACTCCTTCACTCTCCCCCCTCTCCCTCTCCCTCTATCTCCATCTCCCTCTCTTTGTCACTGTCTCTCCCTCTCTCTCTCTCTCTCTCTTTTATTCCTGTCCTCTGTGTAGCATCTCAATGATCCCTCCCTCTCTCTCTCTCCCTCTCTCCCCCTCTCCATCTCCCTCTCCATCTCCCTCTCCATCTCCCTCTCCATCTCCCTCTCCATCTCCTCTCTCTCTCCCTCCTCCCTCCCCCATCTCCCTCTCCCTCTCCCTCTCCCTCTCCCTCTCCCTCTCCCTCTCCCTCTCCCTCTCTCCCTCTCCCTCTCTCTCTCTCTCTCTCTCTTTCATTCCTGTCCTCTGTGTAGCATCTCAATGATCCCTCCCTCCATTTCATCTGCTTCATTTATTCCCCCCCTCCCTCCCTCCCTCCCCCCCTCCTTTCCCATTACTAGCTCTTTCACCCTCCCTGAAGTTGACATCCAGTTTTCTGTGTGTAATTCCCATGATTCTCTGACCTACTTCTCTCGTCCTCTGTTTCACTCTGGCCCCCCATTTCTCTTAATTCCTCGCTCCACATTGCTTCCTTTTTTACATATTCTAAAGCATTCCAGTCATCACTTTACTCTTTCTCTCGCTTCCTCTTGTCTTTCCATCCTGTTCTTATTTGGTTTAAGTGTAAGAGCCATTTTGTGTGTGTGTGTGTGAGGAGGGGGGGGGTTGTTAATGACCAAAAGATCCTCCAAATCAAATCAGATATCAGTTACATGGCTCTGAGAAACTCCTCACCCGAGCACTTTCTTGTTTTTTTGTTGTTGTGCAGACATGAAACACGGCAAAGATGAGTAAAAAAGAGCTGAAAAACTAAACTGGCAGCGAGAGAATTGCTTTGGCATTTTAAATACATTTACTCTTTCGGTTGCCAATCAAGCCGCTTGAATCGTTGAATGGAGAGACACAGCTGGAGAGACAACAGGCGAGAGAAAACGAGAGAGTGAGCGAAACAGAGAGGCATTGAGACAAGGTGTGGGAGAGTGAGAGAGAGAGAGCAGCAGAAAAAGAGCGATGGAGAAAAGTGGAGTGAGCCTGGCAGACAGAAAGTGCGACATAACGATCAATCTCAGCATGACGTCCCTCTGCCCTGTGCTGTCTGTAACATGTGGATGAACGTGTGACTCTAGTCCTGCACTCTGAGTTCATCCTAATATGACACAAGGAAAGCATGGAGAGGTGGAGAAGTGGAGGGGTGGAGGCATGAAGAGGTGGAGAGTTGGAGCGGTGGAGGCATGAAGAGGTGGAGCGGTGGCAGGGAGATGGGAAGATAATGGGTGTGATTCTACAAAGGAATACAAAGTATAAGACGGCATTAAATGGACACAGTAAAAGAGCCTCATTCCAGGATACGGTTACCAGGATATAGCCTTGCGGATCTCCACATGTCACGCATATTCTCTCTGACACACATTTGCCTTTGGAGAAAAAGCAGTCCCTCACAACAGTTAATAAGACTTCAACCAATCCAAGATTGTGTCCCTGAAACCAACTCCTTTTTTTTGTTCCATCTAGCAGTATTCTCTGGTCTACTGTGCTGAACACCACATAATAATTCAATATCACTAGGATTTACATTTGACCAGAATTTGCGTTTAAACAGATATTGTTCAAAACTTTCATAAAGGCTGTGGTGTGTCTGAAATCGACAGGGAATTGTCAAAGTAACCATTTGAATTTTGATTTCACCTAGGAAGTCTAAACTTGATATTGGTCTGTAGTTGCTGACTACAAAAGGATCCCCCTGTAATAGGGGTTAAATAACTGCTGTTTTCAGGGCCTTTGTCAAATTGCCCGAAAGGATGGAGCTGTTAACTATTTGCAGTCGATTTATCGCCAAGCATCAAAAAACATGTACCATTTTTTGTTTGCCAGTAATAATTTTTACTCTAGCAGGTGCAATTGTGTTAATGACATTCAACACTTTAAAACTTAATTAGGAACTTAAGAAAGCAAAGTAACTTTAATATTACAGTTATGATTTGTTTTTCATAACTAACTATATTGTGAAATGGAATCTGCTGGCAACAGTCACACAGTGTTTGTGTGTCGGTTTATGTATTTGTGAGTGAGCAGAGTTGTCACGTCCTCCAAATGGTGTATGTTCAGGAAAGCCAGACGCAGAGCCAGTATACCAACCCGTTTGGTTGGTATTTAATATAAATCAAACAAACACCACACCGAAAAGGAAACATAAATACTGAGATTTTAATAAAAATGTGCTGACTCTAGCGACTTACTAAACACATTTAAAAAAACAGATTACTCGACTTACAAACATTTACCAGACTATACGGACATATATTCAAATAAACAGTGACTTAAATATCCCTGCAAATTGTTAAGTAACACCAGCCGCGCTCACATCAAAGCACCCAACTAAACTCCCTGTGAGAAACAAAAACTCACCATTCGTGACAAGAGTGTGCAATATGTCATATTCTCTGGAGAAAAAGTAAATGTCAGTTGGCTTTTCAAGGGAATGTCTTGAGAGACTGAGACCAAAATGTGAAAAGTTAGGCTGTGGAAACAGAATATAAATCAGCACGACCAGTTGTTTAGTGCAAAAGCTTTCAACAGCTCTTATTATGATTTAAAGGTTGGAGCTCATTAAAAGTATTACAAATCTCTTGTTTTCGTAGTGATATATTTAAAGTTTAACTCGTTATGCTGTTCAAAATGTCAAATTTTTCTTACCAGTGCTGGGCAAACAAACAAGCCTGATTGGGTTGATTTAAGACCAGCTTGTTTTGTGCGGATTCTGGACTGTACACACACAAACAACGACAAACAGCCGCACATACACACTCACGCACACACGTCAAAGTGTTAGCGAGATGGACACTGATGTTTACTTTGTTGAGCTGTTAGCAGTCCTTGAATAATGGATAAGATTTCATCAGCGTGTCGAAAATGTCATGACATTTTGGCCTCAGACAGTGGATGTGTGCGCGGGCGGGTGTGTGTGTGTGTGTGTCTTTAGTATTGCTGGACTGTCCTGGCCTCGACAAGGAACGGAAGGTGTCAAAATTAGCCTGTTGCCTGGATACAAAAAGCATCATTAAGAGCAATTATCAGCCACCACTTGACCTTACAGCAAATGCCATTCATCAGCCGATTTACAAACAGACAACAACAACAAACCAACAGATGCAGGGGGACCGTGTGGGAGGGAGGGGAGGGGGTGGGGAAGAGAGTGGGGGGTTAAGAGGGTTGGGAGGAGGGTTGGGAGTGGGAGAGACAGAGATGAGGAAAAGGTTGGGAGGGAAGGGTTTGGTTGGGGGAGGGAGGGAGGATGGATAAGGGGAGGTAAGGGAGAAAGAGGAGAAATATTAGACAGGCAGACAGAGAGGTTGAAGAGAGATATGGGACACGACGAGGGGGGAGTAAGAATGGTGGGAGACGGGGGAGAACAGGAGGGGGAGGGGTTGATGAGTGAGGCCATATACCTCAAAGAAACGGGAGAGAGGGGTCGGAATGAGAGGAGAGGGGGAAGAAGGAGAACACAGGGAGGCGATAAGGAGATGAGATGATGAAGAGAGAAAAGTCTAGAGAGGAAAAGTGAGACAATGGAGGAAGGTTGTGAATGAACGAGACAGAGTACACTACTGGTTATAGCTGGTCTCAGGACAGAGTACACTACTGGTTATAGCTGGTCTCAGGACAGAGTACACTACTGGTTATAGCTGGTCTCAGGACAGAGTACACTACTGGTTATAGCTGGTCTCAGGACAGAGTACACTACTGGTTATAGCTGGTCTCACAGCTGATGTCTCAGGACAGAGTACACTACCGGTGCTTCTGTTCTCCTGGTCTGTGGAACTCTGCTAACGGGATGAGGATTTGGGTACCATTGGTTTATAACTTCTCGTCTCTCCGTAGACCATTCAAACGCTAGTAGAACAGGAGAGCTCTCATTTTCACAATTTATATTTCACAATCATTTACTAAAATATTATGAAACCAATCCTTGATCGTCACACAGCACCTCCGACCATTAACTCTTAACTACCATATTATATATTATATTGTCAATATACTCAAACTGGGAGATGGGAGACAGAAGAGCATTGGTACTGACAGACAGACAAGACAGAAAGACAGGCAGAAAGATTGACACATCTGGGCACAGGAACTGACAGCGAAAGAAAATAAATGCAATAAGGGGAGATGAGAAAGAGGAGAAATGAGAGTTGGGAAGGAGGAGACGTTGGCGGGAGAGGAGAGATAAATAGGAGGGACTGATTCAGCGTTGAGAGGTTCCTAACTCCTCCATCCTCGCCTCTTTTCTCTGGAAACTAGGGAGGAACCTGGCCCAGATTCCTTAGCTCTAATCTTCCACCTTTAGTTCCATTCACACCTTACCCAGACCTCACACAAAAGGATCCTTAAAGGGACAGTCCGGAGATTAGGCAACATGTAGAACCATCGTCAAGTTGGCAATCAAGAAACGGAACGAGTCTAGACAAATCTAACCGGTCTCATGTTCATAGACAGTTAGATCTCCAGGGAGGTGCCCCATTCGTCATGGATCAATGGGTCAATGGGTCAATGGCCTTAATATAAAAGATCAAAAATATATAGAGCAACTGATGACTCTCCCTTTTACTCTGTCCACGTTATTCACATTGGTCTGCCACCTTCTCCCCGTGGTTTTCAGTCGCCCGTCTTCTTTCTTACTGGCATTTATTTTCAACACCTTCCTCTGAAATCCTGTTTCCCTCATCAACACGTTCTTGAACTGTTGCAGCACAGAAGTGATATCACATTCAGGATATGCCCCGGTTTTAATATAAAGACGACACCACCCCCTGCTGGACATGTTGGTAATGGCCATTTCGGCTCACTAACATGAGTAAGGTTTGTGATTCATGGAACTGGTTTCCAGGCAATCAATTGGTTCACACAATCTGTCTTCTCTTTTAGATCCTTCCAATCTCACTGACAAAATGTCCGGGATGGAGCCAGTTTTGGAGGACGTTCTCAACAGAACCGTGGTCTCCCCAGACAGCGGTACCTTCAAGAGGTTCTCCCCCACATCCGTTTCTACGGCAGCGGTGGTAGCAGGGGCGGGGCCGTCGCCAGGTCGCCAGGAGAACGTTTACGTGTACGTGTGGATCTTCCTGACCCTGCTGGTGTTTCTGTTGACCCTGCTCGTCATCGCCCTCCACAGGCTGAAGAACATCATCACGTCCTCATCCTCCGTGCCAGACTGCAGCAGCGAGGGGGGGAGTTCGTTCACCAACATGGAGATCTGTAGCGTATCTTCTCAGAGGTCCACCGTGTCTTCAGTCTCCACCTGATACTGCAGATACTGGAGAACACACGGCTGCAGATACTGGAGAACACATGTCTGCAGATACTGGAGAACACATGTCTGCAGATACTGGAGAACACATGTCTGCAGATACTGGAGAACACATGTCTGCAGATACTGGAGAACACATGTCTGCAGATACTGGAGAACACATGTCTGCAGATACTGGAGAACACATGTCTGCAGATACTGGAGAACACACGTCTGCAGATACTGGAGAACACATGTCTGCAGATACTGTGAACACATGTCTGCAGATACAGGAGAACACATGTCTGCAGATACTGGAGAACATACATCTGCAGATACTGGAGAACAAACTTCTGCAGATACTGGAGAACAAACATGACGGGGCGGAAAACCTTTGACTTTATGGGACTTGTCTGTTGTTACTGTGAACTGAACACAGACCGCCCTTTTGGCCCACCGTAAAATGTGAATCCCAAACCAGTTCAGCAGGTCCCTGTGTGTAGAAAGGCCAGCTGTGGTCATGTGTTAAATATCAGGGGGTTGAGGAGGCCAATAAACACACTCACTTCAGGACACGTTGGGATTGAAATGATGCAATTCATAATCCAGTTTTAAATTGCAAATCTAATTATAAATTCTGATTGGCAAATATTTTAATTTAAAATAAAATGACCTCAGTTTGGGTGACTGTGGTTATGCCGTCACATTAGGGGTAGGCAAACTGTCCCGGGGCGGGGACCAAATCCATCCGGGCAGTAGGTATTAAAATAGTTTGAGGGGAAGTACCAATAACTTGCCAGTCCAATTGTGATGCATATAAATATGAATTAAAAGTTATTTAGATATAATAATAGACCTAGAGTATAAATGCCATGTGTATACATTTTAATTAGTTTTTCCTTTTCTAGCACACAAATCACTTATTACTCTCAATGCGTTACGCGAGCAAAATCGCCCCCAGGACATTATAGTAGATGACAAAGTGTTCCCATTCAACTTGATGATGAAATAAATGTTTAAAAAAATCATCTTTAATCTTTTACATGTATCACATAACAAACAAGTACATGTGTCATATGTTTAGAATTGCTTATTTGTTGTTTTGTTTCATAAACCAACTGAAAGTAGATTAAGTGCATGTGATTCCATTCCCATAACTGGCCACTGGAGGGCGTGATTACCCCGTTCACCAACGGTTATTTCAGACACTGAGATTTGAGACATTTGTCCCAATGACCGAGGCACACATTAGCACAAATGGCGGAAAGGATTAATTTAGGAGTAAAATTTAGGATTTAGGACAAAGATGTAGAGACAACTCTTGACGCAAATCTGGGTTTATCACTTCAGAGTATAATCTCACAGGATGTTTCTGTTTTAATTGTTTCCCTATAGCCCTTTAAAAAACACTGTGTTCCAGTTTAATTAGCTACTTGTTTAGTGTGAATTACTTGTGAGGAATAAGGGGCCATTTCATATTATCATTTTGCTTTATTACATTGTTTTGAAATACACTAAATGGGCCTGCCTGATACTGTGAAATAGTTATCGCTAATATTTAAAATTAAACACCATAATAATCAGTCATGTTTATCCAACAGAAAAACAGCATCATTTGTTCATTTTCTGATCCATAAAAACTCAAAAGCTCACAAAGCCATGTCTGTATTTCGTCTGCAGAATAAATTTTACAGACTTTTCAATCCCACTTTCTAGTTTCTCCACAACGCTAGTAGTGTACCATAGTCGAGTCTGGTTTTATCAGACCAGATAATCTTGTTTCTTATGGTTCGAATCCTTTTGGTTCCTTTTGGCAAAATTCAAGCAGAATGTCATCTACCATTTTGCTGAGGAATGGCTTGCAGAGATGGTCGTCCTTCTGAAAAGACATTGAATCACAATCCAGAAACTCTTGAGCTCTGTCAGAATGACCGTCATGTCCTTGTTCACCTTCCTGACTTAGGTCATTCTCTCCTGAATGCTGAGTTTGGCCGGGATGCCAGCTCAAGGTATTTCCAAACCTCTTCCATCCCAGACCTTTTCCATTTCAGACTGATGGAGGACACTGTGTTTTCAGAGACCTTCATAGCAGCAGGAGTATTGTGGTAAAATAATTGCTGTTATATCACTTACAAGAACCTTATTTAGTTCCAGATTAAACATTGATTTTTCTAATTGTGTTTTCAATTGCACTGCTAAAGCATTGCTTAGATGATTTTGAATGAATCCCAAGGTGGGAAAAAAAATCTATATGGGTATATATATATTTAAATATTATAATTTGCACAAACTATAGTTTTTTCTCCTGTATATAGTAATCATTAAGTGAATGATTTGTTTACATAATTTACAATAAAAAGGCAGATCATCAAATTCTTTGCATATTTAATTTTTATTTTCTTGATTTTTATTTTCAACTTTCAACTCACACATGGAATTTTACATCTTTGCAATAAAACATGAATACAATAGTTGTTTTTAGGATTTCATAGATCCAAAAATATTGTATATATTTTGTGTGTGTGTGGGGGGGGGGACACATAAGTTGATCCTGTCGTTTCAAAGTATGAGCGTGCGTGCGTGTGTTTGTGTGCGCGTGTGTATTTGATCGCGTAACGCTCACACAAACCGCACATCTCACGGTCTCCTCAGTCCCTTCCTCTCTCCTCCGTCTCACTCGGGGATTAGCGCTCATGATATTGCTTACGGCTGTGAGGTTGTACAACTTAATTCATCACACGTGATTTCATCGTCTTTAAATACAAACATCAATGCACAAATAATCCCGCAGGATAAAAAATGGGCCGAAAAAAACGAAACGTCATGTGACGGGGAATAATCTTCACGCTAATAAATAAGGACAGGTGATTGGTGCAAAGTGTGAATACAAAAAAACGAAATGTTTGACACAGATTAGATTATTTTTCTCTTTTTGTTAAATAATCAACAAATGTGAGTGAGTGAAGGTTTCCTTATTTAAGTTATTTGTCCATTATCGGTTGATTAAACTCCCCTCCCGTCCTAGCCTGAAACCAAGACTATGTACATATTTGACAAAACAATCACCAAATGTACAAGTGAAATCAGGCTTGTCTTCTGGATATCTGGTACATGTGGTCGAGAGGCATTTGCAAAACACTTCTCCTCAGTCATCATCCAGACCTCTACATCGTCATCCTCTTTGTCATCGTTAACATCGTCATTATTATTACACATTGTACATACAATACAGCAAGTCAATAATAAATGAAAGGTGACAGGTGTGTGGGCCGTGAGCACCCCCTGCTGGTCAATCAGAGGCAGCGTGAGCAGGAAACGGAACAGTATTTACACAAATCAAAATTACCCTCTCCGGGGTAAAAATAATTAAACAAAAACATTACAAAAATGCTCAAATTAAATAAAAATAACTATATCAAATAAATAAATACATATATTAAAGAATAAACTCGATTTGGGTTTTGCAAACTTAATGTATAGTACCACCTCAGGCAAGTTCAATAGTTTTAAAACAATGCAGCTTCGAACCGTTGCACACATTTTTAAAGAAGTCCAAACCAATTAAACCCTGTTCTCATCATCCTGTGTTTGTCTGGATCCCAGCTCACGTCCATATAAAAACAAATAAAACTAACGAAATCAACGTGAACAACAAAAGAAGCAGTGCTACTTTAGGTTGTTAAAGCAATAAGCGCTCAGTTCAATGACACCGACTGCTGTTATGCACTAATATATGGGCCTGTTTGACTTGATTTCAGCGTTTAGTACATTAGTTCTTTTTTTATCTTAGTCCCATTTTCGCCGGTATTCCTTCAGGGTGCCGGGGGGTGTTTAAATGACAGCACACTTGTTGTGTGTGAGGGCACGACGGGTCGAGTCCCAGAAACCCGAGAGGCGCTTGGATCTCATCCTTGTCATGTGAGGTCATCACACGGCGCATTGGCTTTGGGGCTTCCAACCTCTCATCCTTCGTTTCCTGGTTGTACAGCAGCGTGACCTCTGAACTTCTTCACCCATCTCTCTTTTCTTCTGCCCCTTTCTCCTCTGCTGTCCCTCCATCTTCCTCTCTTCCTCCTCTTCCTCTCTTCTCAGTACCGGTTCTGGTGTTCATAATGCCAGCGGTTGAAGTCAATGTTGAAAGCTACGATGCTGCCAGAAGCCATGCCTGTGATCAGAGTCCTGTAGACAGACCAGAACATTAACCAGAACCCTGACCAGAACCCTGACCAAAACCCTGACCAAAACAGTAACCAGAACCCTGACCAGAATATTAACCAGAACCCTGACCAGAACCCTGACCAAAACATTAACCAGAACCCTGACCAGAATATTAACCAGAACCCTGACCAGAACCCTGACCAGAATATTAACCAGAACCCTGACCAGAATATTAACCAGAACCCTGACCAGAATATTAACCAGAACCCTGACCAGAACATTAACCAGAACCCTGACCAGAATATTAACCAGAACCCTGACCAGAATATTAACCAGAACCCTGACCAGAATATTAAAGAGAACCCTGACCAGAATATTAACCAGAACCCTGACCAGAATATTAACCAGAACCCTGACCAGAATATTAACCAGAACCCTGACCAGAATATTAACCAGAACCCTGACCAGAATATTAACCAGAACCCTGACCAGAATATTAACCAGAACCCTGACCAGAATATTAACCAGAACCCTGACCAGAATATTAACCAGAACCCTGACCAGAATATTAACCAGAACCCAGAATATTAACCAGAACCCTGACCAGAATATTAAAGAGAACCCTGACCAGAATATTAACCAGAACCCTGACCAGAATATTAACCAGAACCCTGACCAGAATATTAACCAGAACCCTGACCAGAATATTAACCAGAACCCTGACCAGAATATTAACCAGAACCCTGACCAGAATATTAACCAGAACCCTGACCAGAATATTAAAGAGAACCCTGACCAGAATATTAACCAGAACCCTGACCAGAATATTAACCAGAACCCTGACCAGAACATTAACCAGAACCCTGACCAGAACACTGAGCAGAACCCTGACTAGAACCCTTACTAGACCCCCCCCACCAGCACCCTCACTAGAACACCCTCCGGAACCCTAACCAGCAAAGCCCAGAGTACTGATTAACAGGACAGCTCACCTCCGGATACACACACACCTCTCCAAACCCCCCTCCTACCCACCTCTGGTCATGTGACAGGTCCATGGCACGGATACCGGCGTCACAGCCTGGGTAGATGTAGAGCTGTTTGAAGTCACAGGCCTGCCAGACCTCCACCACCCCATTATCACCTCCAGTCACCAGGTTCTGACCGTCACTACTCAGCAGGATCGCCTGGAGGAGACGCAGATGGGGAGAGCCAGGAGTTACTGTGTGTGTGTGTGTGTTATTCATGTACCCGTACTGTGTGTGTGTGTGTGTGTGTGTGTGTGTGTGTGAGAGGTCAAGAGTCCGAGTGTTTGAATAAACCTGTACTGTGTGTGTGTGTGTGTGTATGTGTGTGTTATTCATGTACCCGTACTCTCTGTGTGTGTTATTCATGTACCCGTATTGTGTGTGTGTGTAATTCATGTACCCGTACTGTGTGTGTGTGTGTGTTATTCATGTACCCGTACTGTGTGTGTAATTTATGTACCCGTACTGTGTGTGTGTTATTCATGTACCCGTATTGTGTGTGTGTGTTATTTATGTACCCGTACTGTGTGTGTGTAATTTATGTACCCGTACTGTGTGTGTGTTATTCATGTACCCGTATTGTGTGTGTGTGTTATTTATGTACCCGTACTGTGTGTGTTATTCATGTACCCGTATTGTGTGTGTGTGTTATTTATGTACCCGTACTGTGTGTGTGTTATTCATGTACCCGTATTGTGTGTGTGTGTTATTTTATTCATGTACCCGTACTGTGTGTGTGTGTGTTATTCATGTACCCGTACTGTGTGTGTGTGTGTTATTCATGTACCCGTATTGTGTGTGTGTGTTATTTATGTGTACTGTGTGTGTGTTATTCATGTACCCGTATTGTGTGTGTGTGTTATTTATGTACCCGTACTGTGTGTGTGTTATTCATGTACCCGTATTGTGTGTGTGTGTGTTATTTATGTACCCGTACTGTGTGTGTGTTATTCATGTACCCGTACTGTGTGTGTGTGTGTTATTCATGTACCCGTACTGTGTGTGTGTGTGTTATTCATGTACCCGTACTGTGTGTGTGTGTGTTATTCATGTACCCGTATTGTGTGTGTGTGTGTTATTTATGTACCCGTACTGTTTGTGTGTTATTCATGTACCCGTACTGTGTGTGTGTGTGTTATTCATGTACCCGTATTGTGTGTGTGTGTTATTCATGTACCCGTACTGTGTGTGTGTTATTCATGTACCCGTACTCTGTGTGTGTGTGTTATTCATGTACCCGTACTGTGTGTGTGTAATTTATGTACCGGTACTGTGTGTGTGTTATTTATGTACCGGTACTGTGTGTTTGTGTTTTATTTATGTACCCGTTCTGTGTGTGTGTGTGTGTGTGTTATTCATGTACCCTGGTGGAGTCGTTGACCTCCATCTGAGCCAGCAGTTTCCCGTTGATGCTGAAGTTGCAGAAGCGACCTCTCTCATAGCAGATGATACAGTGGCCCTCACTGGACACGGAGATGAGACGGGGCCGCAGACACATCTCAGGGCCCTCCAGGGCCCGCAGAAGGTCCCCAGTGATAGTATGGACCAGGCATGGGCCCTCTGATAGGAGGAGAGGAGCGAGGGAGGGGGAGGAGTGAGAGGGAAAGAGGGAGAGAGAGAGAGAGGGGGAGGGAAGGAAAGAGAGATAAAAGGTAAGAGAAAAGACAGAAGATATTTAGAAACACACACACACACACACACACACACACACACACACACACACACACACACACACACACACACACACACACACACACACACACACACACACACACACACACACACACCTTTGGCGCCACTGATGACCAGTCCCAGCTCAGCGCAGACTGACACACACACCACCTCGTGATCGTGACCCGTCAGCACAGCTCTGGGAGCAGGGTAGTCACCTAGGAAACAAACACACACGCAAGGGGGAAAATGAAAATGTGATGAACAGGAAGGTTTACACTTCAGTCCACCAGAGGGTGCTGTTTCCATGAATATCTGCATCTACAGGCACCCTCAACAAACACTCAGACGTACTGTTGTTGGGGTTGTCTCCTATAATGTGGTGTCGTCCGCTCCAGTACCACAGGAGCAGCGTGGCATCCCGAGACCCCGACACGATGTAGCAGTCCCCGCCGATGTAGCTCTCTGAGCGGGCCAAACACGTCACCACGTCCCAGTGGCCAAACACTATCTGGGTGAGCTTACCTGTAGATGGACCGAGTGGTGTGGAGGATGAGAAGAGAGGTGGATAATAGACGAGGATAGATATACAGTATATATATATATACACAAGTATATAAACGTGTGATTGGTAATATTAGTACCATATTAGTATTATTGTAGTAGTAGTATTAGTATGATAGCAGTAGCATCATTACTATAGTAGTAGTATTAGTATGATAGCAGTAGCATCATTACTACAGTAGTAGCATTAGTATGATAGCAGTAGCATCATTACTATAGTAGTAGTATTAGTATGATAGCAGTAGCATCATTACTATAGTAGTAGTATTAGTATGATAGCAGTAGCATCATTACTATAGTAGTAGTATTAGTATGATAGCAGTAGCATCATTACTACAGTAGTAGTATTAGTATGATAGCAGTAGCATCATTACTAGTAGTAGTATTAGTATGATAGCAGTAGCATCATTACTATAGTAGTATTATTAGTATGATAGCAGTAGCATCATTACTATAGTAGTAGATTAGTATGCAGTAGCATCATTACTATAGTAGTAGTATTAGTATGATAGCAGTAGCATCATTACTATAGTAGTAGTATGATAGCAGTAGCATCATTACTATAGTAGTAGTATTAGTATGATAGCAGTAGCATCATTACTACAGTAGTAGTATTAGTATGATAGCAGTAGCATCATTACTACAGTAGTAGTATTAGTATGATAGCAGTAGCATCATTACTACAGTAGTAGTATTAGTATGATAGCAGTAGCATCTATAGTAGTAGTATTAGTAGATAGCAGTAGCATCATTACTACAGTAGTAGTATTAGTATGATAGCAGTAGCATCATTACTATGATAGTAGCATCATTACTACAGTAGTATTATGATAGCATGAGTATTAGCATGATAGCAGTAGCATCATTAGCATCATTACTATAGTAGTAGTATTAGTATGATAGCAGTAGCATCATTACTATAGTAGTAGTATTAGGATGATAGCAGTAGCATCATTACTACAGTAGTAGTATTAGTATGATAGTAGTATAGTGTGTTACCTGTCTCTGTGGAGTACACTCTGAAGCTCTTGTCCCAGAAACCACAGACCAGGATGTAGCGGTTGTCAGCGGTTACCACAAAGCAGTGTGTGTTAATCTGGATGCTCTGGTCCACCAGGTCTGTGATCTGACGCTTGCTCACACCAGAGTTGTTGGCTAACACACACACACACACACGCAAAAGGTACAATATCAGCTGGGTAAAGAAAGCGCTGAGATAAAAAAGATTTCCTTAGAAGCAAACACTTTGTATACAATATTAGAATTATTTTAACATCATTATTAAAGCTGGCAAATTAATCAGTACTTAATGCGTGTGTACTAACCTATGAGGGGGTCCATTTCAATGGGTAGGTGATGAGCTTGTTCTAAGGAGTAACCTGGAGCTCCACGGAGACCTGGGGAACCAAACAATTAATGTCATGGTGCCTGCTGGTTCTGCTGATGACCTGGTTCATCCTGGTTATCCTATAATTGGTGTTAATTGGGGGCTTCAGTAGACAGAGTGACTGACATGGTAAACAGAACATCCCTCTTGGGAATATTCTGAATTAACAGTTCCCCACCTCACCCAATCGGATTAGAGGTTACATGAACGCCGTGTGATCCTGAATGTGATTGGACAATACTAAGAACACGTGTGAATCATGAAGCCAAACCCACCAACGGTGTTGTGCCAGCGGTTGACGGCAAACAGCCTGCTACAGGTGACGGTTACGGCTGCCGGGACGGAGAGGTGAGGCAGGGTGTTGGCCGCCACGTGGGTCACCGGGGAATTGGACGGGAACTTCAGAACCATGATCACATCCTGCTGCATCTGGTCCTTAAACATCAGAGGACTCTGGGGGAGGAAACACTGGTGAGGTAGAAGAGAGAGAGGGGGGGAGGGAGGGAGAGAGGGAGAGACAGGGGGGAGAGAGTGAGGGAGGAGAGAGGGAGGGAGGGGGAGGAGTAGGTGGGAGGGAGAGACAGGGGGAGAGAGGGAGGGAGGAGAGAGGGAGAGAGTGGGAGGGAGGGATAGACAGGGGGAGAGAGGGAGGGAGGGGGAGAGAGAGGGAGGGAGAGAGGGAGAGGCAGGGGGAGAGAGGGAGAGAGAGAGAGGAGAGAGGGAGGGGGAGAGTGGGAGGGAGGGAAAGAAAGAGGGAGAGACAGGGAGAGAGGAAGGCAAGAGGGGATGAGAGGGGGAGTGGAAGGAGGAGTGAGCGGTAGATTGGAAAGGAAAAGACACCAAGGAGGGAAGGAAAAAGGAGAGGGATGGAGAAGAGGATTGGTGGATTAGTGAGGAGAACAGGGTTGGCAGGTAAACACACCGAGGAACTGAGGGAGGAGTCACACCCACGAGGAGGTGGGGTGGACTAGTGAGGGAGGAGTCACACCCACGAGGAGGTGGGGTGGATTAGTGAGGGAGGAGTCACACCCACGAGGAGGTGGGTTGGATTAGTGAGGGAGGAGTCACACCCACGAGGAGGTGGGGTGGATTAGTGAGGGAGGAGTCACACCCACGAGGAGGTGGGGTGGATTAGTGAGGGAGGAGTCACACCCACGAGGAGGTGGGGTGGATTAGTGAGGGAGGAGTCACACCCACGAGGAGGTGGGGTGGATTCGTGAGGGAGGAGTCACACCCACGAGGAGGTGGGGTGGATTAGTGAGGGAGGAGTCACACCCACGAGGAGGTGGGGTGGATTAGTGAGGGAGGAGTCACACCCACGAGGAGGTGGGGTGGATTAGTGAGGGAGGAGTCACACCCACAAGGAGGTGGGGTGTATTAGTGAGGGAGGAGTCACACCCACAAGGAGGTGGGGTGGATTAGTTAGGGAGGAGTCACACCCACAAGGAGGTGGGGTGGATTAGTGAGGGAGGAGTCACACCCACGAGGAGGTGGGGTGGATTAGTGAGGGAGGAGTCACACCCACAAGGAGGTGGGGTGGATTAGTGAGGGAGGAGGCACACCCACGAGGAGGTGGGGTGGATTCGTGAGGGAGGAGTCACACCCACGAGGAGGTGGGGTGGATTAGTGAGGGAGGAGTCACACCCACGAGGAGGTGGGGTGGATTAGTGAGGGAGGAGTCACACCCACAAGGAGGTGGGGTGGATTAGTGAGGGAGGAGGCACACCCACGAGGAGGTGGGGTGGATTAGTTAGGGAGGAGTCACACCCACAAGGAGGTGGGGTGGATTAGTGAGGGAGGAGTCACACCCACAAGGAGGTGGGGTGGATTAGTGAGGGAGGAGTCACACCCACAAGGAGGTGGGGTGGATTAGTGAGGGAGGAGTCACACCCACAAGGAGGTGGGGTGCAAAATTCCAGTGATGTTCCCTAAATGTTTCTGTTTTTCAATCAAGTCCTGGTTTTATAGCACTGCCATATTTTTCTGTTCATCCCAATAATATTTTAACCAGGATTTCTATGAAACACAGATGTTTCTCACTAGAATTCTGCTTCTTTAGGAGTTGGTGGCATTGGTGAGTTAGGAGGAGAGGTTTTAGGAGCTGGGGTGTTGGTTCTCTTAATACCTGGAACCTGAAAGCTAGTCACCAATAGTGACCATAGTCTGAACATATAATACAGTATATGGTATACTCTAAATAGAAAATATGGTATATATTGTATTATGAGTGTGTTATGAGTGTGTGTGACCGGGGCATTGAGTGTATGTTGTGTGTGTGTGTGTGTGTGTGTGTGTGTGTGTGGCCTTACCAGGTGCATGGCAGAAGAGCGAGGAGGGTGAGGTTCGATCAGCAACTGGGATGGAGTCTGACCACATGCCTGGATCTGGGCCTCCATCGACTGAGTAGGTTGGAGAGGGAGAGATGTGGAGAGGGAGAGAGGGAGATGTGGAGATGTGGAAAGGGAGAGAGGGAGAGATGTGGAGAGGGAGAGATGTGGAGAGGGAGAGAGGGAGAGATGTGGAGAGGGGGAGAGGGAGAGATGTGGAGATGTGGAGAGGGAGAGAGGGAGAGATGTGGAGAGGGAGAGAGGGAGAGATGTGGAGAGGGAGAGAGGGAGAGATGTGGAGAGGGAGAGATGTGGAGAGGGAGATGTGGAGAGGGGGAGAGGGAGAGAGGGAGATGTGGAGAGAGAGATGTGGAGAGGGAGAGAGGGAGAGATGTGGAGAGGGAGAGAGGGAGAGATGTGGAGAGGGAGATGTGGAGAGGGGGAGAGGGAGAGGGAGAGAGGGAGATGTGGAGAGAGAGATGGAGAGGGAGAGAGGGAGAGATGTGGAGAGGGAGAGAGGGAGAGATGTGGAGAGGGGGAGAGGGAGATGTGGAGAGGGAGAGAGGGAGAGATGTGGAGAGGGGGATGTGGAGAGGGAGAGAGGGAGATGGAGAGAGGGAGATGTGGAGAGGGGGAGAGGGAGATGTGGAGATGTGGAAAGGGAGAGAGGGAGAGATGTGGAGAGGGAGAGAGGGAGATGGAGAGAGGGAGATGTGGAGAGGGGGAGAGGGAGATGTGGAGATGTGGAGAGGGAGATGTGGAGAGGGAGAGATGGAGAGGGAGAGAGGGAGATGTGGAGAGGGAGATGTGGAGAGGGAGAGAGGGAGAGGGAGAGAGGGAGATGTGGAGAGAGAGATGTGGAGAGGGAGATGTGGAGAGGGAGATGTGGAGAGGGAGAGAGGGAGATGTGGAGAGGGAGAGAGGGAGATGTGGAGATGTGGAGAGGGAGAGAGGGAGAGAGGGAGAGATGTGGAGAGGGGGAGAGGGAGAGATGTGGAGATGTGGAAAGGGAGAGATGTGGAGAGGGAGAGATGTGGAGAGGGAGAGAGGGAGATGTGGAGAGGGAGAGAGGGAGATGTGGAGATGTGGAGAGGGAGATGTGGAGAGGGAGAGAGGGAGATGTGGAGAGGGAGAGATGTGGAGAGGGAGATGTGGGAGATGTGGAGAGGGGAGATGTGGAGATGTGGAGAGGGAGAGAGGGAGAGATGTGGAGAGGGGGAGAGGGAGATGTGGAGAGGGAGATGTGGAGATGTGGAGAGGGAGATGTGGAGATGTGGAGAGGGAGAGAGGGAGATGTGGAGAGGGAGATGTGGAGATGTGGAGATGTGGAGAGGGAGATGTGGAGAGGGAGATGTGGAGATGTGGAGAGGGAGATGTGGAGAGGGAGAGAGAGGGAGAGAGGGGGAGATGTGGAGAGGGAGATGTGGAGAGGGAGATGTGGAGAGGGAGAGAGGGAGAGAGGGGGAGATGTGGAGAGGGAGATGTGGAGAGGGAGATGTGGAGAGGGAGATGTGGAGAGGGAGATGTGGAGAGGGAGATGTGGAGAGGGAGATGTGGAGATGTGGAGAGGGAGATGTGGAGATGTGGAGAGGGAGATGTGGAGATGTGGAGAGGGAGATGTGGAGAGGGAGATGTGGAGATGTGGAGAGGGAGATGTGGAGATGTGGAGAGGGAGATGTGGAGATGTGGAGAGGGAGATGTGGAGATGTGGAGAGGGAGATGTGGAGAGGGAGATGTGGAGAGGGAGAGAGGGAGAGATGTGGAGATGGAGTGACAGAAAAGAGAATGAAACAGGGTAAAAGTTTAAAAGAGCCATTAGTGAGCATCTATCTGAGGTACTGGAATGTTCTTTCACTAACTGACAGAGTAATGCAGTGGTTCACTAACTGACAGAGTAATGCAGTGTTTCACTAACTGACAGAGTAATGCAGTGTTTCACTAACTGACAGAGTAATGCAGTGTTTCACTAACTGACTGAGCAATGCAGTGTTTCACTAACTGACAGAGTAATGCAGTGTTTCACTAACTGACAGAGTAATGCAGTGTTTCACTAACTGACAGAGTAATGCAGTGTTTCACTAACTGACAGAGTAATGCAGTGTTTCACTAACTGACAGAGTAATGCAGTGTTTCACTAACTGACAGAGTAATGCAGTGTTTCACTAACTGACAGAGTAATGCAGTGTTTCACTAACTGACAGAGTAATGCAGTGGTTCACTAACTGACAGAGTAATGCAGTGTTTCACTAACTGACAGAGTAATGCAGTGTTTCACTAACTGACTGAGCAATGCAGTGTTTCACTAACTGACAGAGTAATGCAGTGTTTCACTAACTGACTGAGCAATGCAGTGTTTCACTAACTGACAGAGTAATGCAGTGTTTCACTAACTGACTGAGCAATGCAGTGTTTCACTAACTGACAGAGTAATGCAGTGTTTCACTAACTGACAGAGTAATGCAGTGTTTCACTAACTGACAGAGTAATGCAGTGTTTCACTAACTGACAGAGTAATGCAGTGTTTCACTAACTGACAGAGTAATGCAGTGTTTCACTAACTGACTGAGCAATGCAGTGGTTCACTAACTGACAGAGTAATGCAGTGTTTCACTAACTGACTGAGCAATGCAGTGTTTCACTAACTGACAGAGTAATGCAGTGTTTCACTAACTGACAGAGTAATGCAGTGTTTCACTAACTGACAGAGTAATGCAGTGTTTCACTAACTGACAGAGTAATGCAGTGTTTCACTAACTGACAGAGTAATGCAGTGTTTCACTAACTGACAGAGTAATGCAGTGTTTCACTAACTGACAGAGTAATGCAGTGTTTCACTAACTGACAGAGTAATGCAGTGTTTCACTAACTGACAGAGTAATGCAGTGTTTCACTAACTGACAGAGTAATGCAGTGTTTCACTAACTGACAGAGTAATGCAGTGTTTTACTAATTGACAGAGTAATGCAGTGGTTCACTAACTGACAGAGTAATGCAGTGTTTCACTAACTGACAGAATAAATGCAGTGACCCACCTCCCGCTGAGCCAAGTCGGTGATGGTATCCAAGGTAACGGAGCCCTCATAGGACAGGAAGTGGAAGACGTTGAGCGCTCTGACTGCCTCTGGCCCTCGCTGTTTATAACCAAATATCAGGTCTATCCACTGGTGCAGCTGGCAGGACACAAACTCACTCTCCAACGCCTGGCAGAGAGGAGTGGGATATCAGACACTTCTAGATGTAGCTGTGCGTACCAGATGTTTCCACTGGAACATCCAGCTGTGTGTGTCTCTCGGTACGTGTGTCTCACCATACGGTTGATGCGTACGAAGTCTTCAGGCTTTTTGGCCCAGGCAGGCAGCTCGATGTCACACACCGGGGTCCCATCTTCTCTCCGACCCAGCTCATAACCACTGCTGTTCACAAACATCTCCGGCAGGTAGTAGAACTCTGGGATCAACTCCTGTGGGACAAACACAATAGTTAAACAGCGTGACAACACTTCCTGTTTTACTGACAATCAATCAACTCACTCGTTGTTTAATACAATATGCACACAGACACACAGACACACACACAGACAGACACACACAGACACACACACACAGACACACACACACAGACACACACAGACACACAGACACACACACACACACACACAGACACACACACACACACACAGACACACACACACAGACACACACACACACTAACCTTGACATCAGCAGTGTCTCGTTGGCAGTTCCTCCATGCTCGGGCGATGCCAGAGAAGGCTCTGTCAGGGTGGTCAAACTGGCTGTTGTTGGCATTCAGGAAGAACGTTGTAAAGGGTTCCTAACGAAGAGAGGAAAACAACACAACGGATATCAGTGTGTGTGTGTGGGTGTGTGTGTTCAGCTTTTACACAAAATATGATAAACAAAGGGACATTTTACTTATTTAATTTTTTTCAGAAAGAGTTCCAATCAGGGTTAGTGTTATACGTGCTAGGGCTGTTGTTATTGGCTGAGAGGAGAACAGGAAACAGAAATAATGTGTGTGTGTGTGTGCGCGTGTGTGTGTGTGTGTCCTCACTATTCGCAGCATCCAGGTCAGGGTGGTGTGAGCTGTGGAGTAGAGGGAGGTGTAGTGATGAGGAGGTGTCCCGTCCTCTTCCCAGGTCTCGTATCCCTCCGCATAGAAAACGGCTCGCTTCGGGTTCAGCGCTCCGATTGGCTGAAGGGAAACGAATATCATTAGGCCCAACGGCTGAAACTAGCAGGTACCCTAACAGACGTATCTGTTCCCATGGCAACCCGTTAACACATTTAGAAGTGCAGTGAGCACAGGGGAAAGAAGACACATATTCCTATAATCATCGTTATTTCTGATTCTGGATCTGATTCTGAAGGCATCTGGGGGTACACACCTTGGAGAGGTCTCTGAAGTTTCCAGGCAGAGTGAGGTCCAGCTCCTCTGACTCATAGTTGGTCAGAACCCAGGGGAACACCGGGTATTGGTTCAGGTCATTGTAGGTCCTCCCTGTAATGGGGGGGGAACAAAGTCAATGACCCGGGATGGATGTCTGGGAAGGTTCTGATCCGGACAGTTAGATGTGGACTCTGGTGTTCAGTAATGAGTGGGACACTATAGGACATTCTAACCTGGTTCTGATCCGGACAATTAGATGTGGACTCTGGTGTTCAGTAATGAGTGGGACACTATAGGACATTCTAACCTGGTTCTGATCCGGACAATTAGATGTGGACTCTGGTGTTCAGTAATGAGTGGGACACTATAGGACATTCTAACCTGGTTCTGATCCAGACAGTTAGATGTGGACTCTGGTGTTCAGTAATGAGTGGGACACTATAGGACATTCTAACCTGGTTCTGATCCAGACAGTTAGATGTGGACTCTGGTGTTCAGTAATGAGTGGGACACTATAGGACATTCTAACCTGGTTCTGATCCAGACAGTTAGATGTGGACTCTGGTGTTCAGTAATGAGTGGGACACTATAGGACATTCTAACCTGGTTCTGATCCAGACAGTTAGATGTGGACTCTGGTGTTCAGTAATGAGTGGGACACTATAGGACATTCTAACCTGGTTCTGATCCAGACAGTTAGATGTGGACTCTGGTGTTCAGTAATGAGTGGGACACTATAGGACATTCTAACCTGGTTCTGATCCAGACAGTTAGATGTGGACTCTGGTGACAGTTAGATGTGGACTCTGGTGTTCAGTAATGAGTGGGACACTATAGGACATTCTAACCTGGTTCTGATCCAGACAGTTAGATGTGGACTCTGGTGTTCAGTAATGAGTGGGACACTATAGGACATTCTAACCTGGTTCTGATCCAGACAGTTAGATGTGGACTCTGGTGTTCAGTAATGAGTGGGACACTATAGGACATTCTAACCTGGTTCTGATCCAGACAGTTAGATGTGGACTCTGGTGTTCAGTAATGAGTGGGACACTATAGGACATTCTAACCTGGTTCTGATCCAGACAGTTAGATGTGGACTCTGGTGTTCAGTAATGAGTGGGACACTATAGGACATTCTAACCTGGTTCTGATCCAGACAGTTAGATGTGGACTCTGGTGTTCAGTAATGAGTGGGACACTATAGGACATTCTAACCTGGTTCTGATCCAGACAGTTAGATGTGGACTCTGGTGTTCAGTAATGAGTGGGACACTATAGGACATTCTAAGGACATTCTAACCTGGTTCTGATCCAGACAGTTAGATGTGGACTCTGGGTGTTCAGTAATGAGTGGGACACTATAGGACATTCTAACCTGGTTCTGATCCAGACAGTTAGTTGTGGACTCTGGTGTTCAGTAATGAGTGGGACACTATAGGACATTCTAACCTGGTTCTGATCCAGACAGTTAGATGTGGACTCTGGTGTTCAGTCAGTAAATGAGTGGGACACTATAGACAATGAGACTCTGTGGACACTATAGGACATTCTAACCTGGTTCTGATCCAGACAGTTAGATGTGGACTCTGGTGTTCAGTAATGAGTGGGACACTATAGGACATTCTAACCTGGTTCTGATCCAGACAGTTAGATGTGGACTCTGGTGTTCAGTAATGAGTGGGACACTATAGGACATTCTAACCTGGTTCTGATCCAGACAGTTAGATGTGGACTCTGGTGTTCAGTAATGAGTGGGACACTATAGGACATTCTAACCTGGTTCTGATCCAGACAGTTAGATGTGGACTCTGGTGTTCAGTAATGAGTGGGACACTATAGGACATTCTAACCTGGTTCTGATCCAGACAGTTAGATGTGGACTCTGGTGTTCAGTAATGAGTGGGACACTATAGGACATTCTAACCTGGTTCTGATCCAGACAGTTAGATGTGGACTCTGGTGTTCAGTAATGAGTGGGACACTATAGGACATTCTAACCTGGTTCTGATCCAGACAGTTAGATGTGGACTCTGGTGTTCAGTAATGAGTGGGACACTATAGGACATTCTAACCTGGTTCTGATCCAGTAACAGTTAGACCTGGTTCTGTGGACTCTGGTGTTCAGTAATGAGTGGGACACTATAGGACATTCTAACCTGGTTCTGATCCAGACAGTTAGATGTGGACTCTGGTGTTCAGTAATGAGTGGGACACTATAGGACATTCTAACCTGGTTCTGATCCAGACAGTTAGATGTGGACTCTGGTGTTCAGTAATGAGTGGGACACTATAGGACATTCTAACCTGGTTCTGATCCAGACAGTTAGATGTGGACTCTGGTGTTCAGTAATGAGTGGGACACTATAGGACATTCTAACCTGGTTCTGATCCAGACAGTTAGATGTGGACTCTGGTGTTCAGTAATGAGTGGGACACTATAGGACATTCTAACCTGGTTCTGATCCAGACAGTTAGATGTGGACTCTGGTGTTCAGTAATGAGTGGGACACTATAGGACATTCTAACCTGGTTCTGATCCAGACAGTTAGATGTGGACTCTGGTGTTCAGTAATGAGTGGGACACTATAGGACATTCTAACCTGGTTCTGATCCAGACAGTTAGATGTGGACTCTGGTGTTCAGTAATGAGTGGGACACTATAGACATTCTAACCTGGTTCTGATCCAGACACTCTGGTGTTCAGTAATGATGGGACACTATAGGACATTCTAACCTGGTTCTGATCCAGACAGTTAGATGTGGACTCTGGTGTTCAGTAATGAGTGGGACACTATAGGACATTCTAACCTGGTTCTGATCCAGACAGTTAGATGTGGACTCTGGTGTTCAGTAATGAGTGGGACACTATAGGACATTCTAACCTGGTTCTGATCCAGACAGTTAGATGTGGACTCTGGTGTTCAGTAATGAGTGGGACACTATAGGACATTCTAACCTGGTTCTGATCCAGACAGTTAGATGTGGACTCTGGTGTTCAGTAATGAGTGGACACTATAGGACATTCTAACCTGGTTCTGATCCAGACAGTTAGATGTGGACTCTGGTGTTCAGTAATGAGTGGGACACTATAGGACATTCTAACCTGGTTCTGATCCAGACAGTTAGATGTGGACTCTGGTGTTCAGTAATGAGTGGGACACTATAGGACATTCTAACCTGGTTCTGATCCAGACAGTTAGATGTGGACTCTGGTGTTCAGTAATGAGTGGGACACTATAGGACATTCTAACCTGGTTCTGATCCAGACAGTTAGATGTGGACTCTGGTGTTCAGTAATGAGTGGGACACTATAGGACATTCTAACCTGGTTCTGATCCAGACAGTTAGATGTGGACTCTGGTGTTCAGTAATGAGTGGGACACTATAGGACATTCTAACCTGGTTCTGATCCAGACAGTTAGATGTGGACTCTGGTGTTCAGTAATGAGTGGGACACTATAGGACATTCTAACCTGGTTCTGATCCAGACAGTTAGATGTGGACTCTGGTGTTCAGTAATGAGTGGGACACTATAGGACATTCTAACCTGGTTCTGATCCAGACAGTTAGATGTGGACTCTGGTGTTCAGTAATGAGTGGGACACTATAGGACATTCTAACCTGGTTCTGATCCAGACAGTTAGATGTGGACTCTGGTGTTCAGTAATGAGTGGGACACTATAGGACATTCTAACCTGGTTCTGATCCAGACAGTTAGATGTGGACTCTGGTGTTCAGTAATGAGTGGGACACTATAGGACATTCTAACCTGGTTCTGATCCAGACAGTTAGATGTGGACTCTGGTGTTCAGTAATGAGTGGGACACTATAGGACATTCTAACCTGGTTCTGATCCAGACAGTTAGATGTGGACTCTGGTGTTCAGTAATGAGTGGGACACTATAGGACATTCTAACCTGGTTCTGATCCAGACAGTTAGATGTGGACTCTGGTGTTCAGTAATGAGTGGGACACTATAGGACATTCTAACCTGGTTCTGATCCTATAGGACATTCAGTTAGATGTGGACTCTGGTGTTCAGTAATGAGTGGGACACTATAGGACATTCTAACCTGGTTCTGATCCAGACAGTTAGATGTGGACTCTGGTGTTCAGTAATGAGTGGGACACTATAGGACATTCTAACCTGGTTCTGATCCAGACAGTTAGATGTGGACTCTGGTGTTCAGTAATGAGTGGGACACTATAGGACATTCTAACCTGGTTCTGATCCAGACAGTTAGATGTGGACTCTGGTGTTCAGTAATGAGTGGGACACTATAGGACATTCTAACCTGGTTCTGATCCAGACAGTTAGATGTGGACTCTGGTGTTCAGTAATGAGTGGGACACTATAGGACATTCTAACCTGGTTCTGATCCAGACAGTTAGATGTGGACTCTGGTGTTCAGTAATGAGTGGGACACTATAGGACATTCTAACCTGGTTCTGATCCAGACAGTTAGATGTGGACTCTGGTGTTCAGTAATGAGTGGGACACTATAGGACATTCTAACCTGGTTCTGATCCAGACAGTTAGATGTGGACTCTGGTGTTCAGTAATGAGTGGGACACTATAGGACATTCTAACCTGGTTCTGATCCAGACAGTTAGATGTGGACTCTGGTGTTCAGTAATGAGTGGGACACTATAGGACATTCTAACCTGGTTCTGATCCAGACAGTTAGATGTGGACTCTGGTGTTCAGTAATGAGTGGGACACTATAGGACATTCTAACCTGGTTCTGATCCAGACAGTTAGATGTGGACTCTGGTGTTCAGTAATGAGTGGGACACTATAGGACATTCTAACCTGGTTCTGATCCAGACAGTTAGTTGTGGACTCTGGTGTTCAGTAATGAGTGGGACACTATAGGACATTCTAACCTGGTTCTGATCCAGACAGTTAGATGTGGACTCTGGTGTTCAGTAATGAGTGGGACACTATAGGACATTCTAACCTGGTTCTGATCCAGACAGTTAGATGTGGACTCTGGTGTTCAGTAATGAGTGGGACACTATAGGACATTCTAACCTGGTTCTGATCCAGACAGTTAGATGTGGACTCTGGTGTTCAGTAATGAGTGGGACACTATAGGACATTCTAACCTGGTTCTGATCCAGACAGTTAGATGTGGACTCTGGTGTTCAGTAATGAGTGGGACACTATAGGACATTCTAACCTGGTTCTGATCCAGACAGTTAGATGTGGACTCTGGTGTTCAGTAATGAGTGGGACACTATAGGACATTCTAACCTGGTTCTGATCCAGACAGTTAGATGTGGACTCTGGTGTTCAGTAATGAGTGGGACACTATAGGACATTCTAACCTGGTTCTGATCCAGACAGTTAGATGTGGACTCTGGTGTTCAGTAATGAGTGGGACACTATAGGACATTCTAACCTGGTTCTGATCCAGACAGTTAGATGTGGACTCTGGTGTTCAGTAATGAGTGGGACACTATAGGACATTCTAACCTGGTTCTGATCCAGACAGTTAGATGTGGACTCTGGTGTTCAGTAATGAGTGGGACACTATAGGACATTCTAACCTGGTTCTGATCCGGACAGTTAGATGTGGACTCTGGTGTTCAGTAATGTGTGGGACACTATAGGACATTCTAACCTGGTTCTGATCCGGACAGTTAGATGTGGACTCTGGTGTTCAGTAATGAGTGGGACACTATAGGACATTCTAACCTGGTTCTGATCCGGACAGTTAGATGTGGACTCTGGTGTTCAGATCCAGACAGTTAGATGTGGACTCTGGTGTTCAGTAAATGAGTGATGGACACTATAGGACATTCTAACCTGGTTCTGATCCAGACAGTTAGATGTGGACTCTGGTGTTCAGTAATGAGTGGGACACTATAGGACATTCTAACCTGGTTCTGATCCGGACAGTTAGATGTGGACTCTGGTGTTCAGTAATGAGTGGGACACTATAGGACATTCTAACCTGGTTCTGATCCAGACAGTTAGATGTGGACTCTGGTGTTCAGTAATGAGTGGGACACTATAGGACATTCTAACCTGGTTCTGATCCAGACAGTTAGATGTGGACTCTGGTGTTCAGTAATGAGTGGGACACTATAGGACATTCTAACCTGGTTCTGATCCAGACAGTTAGTTGTGGACTCTGGTGTTCAGTAATGAGTGGGACACTATAGGACATTCTAACCTGCTATGGTGTTGAGGAACATGAGGTACTCAAAGTTGGAGATCTCTCTCCTCTGCCACCGCTGGGTCATGTTGGACGACTTGAACAGCTGACGAGGGGTTGCCAAGGAGATACGCCTGGGAGAGAGGGGGACACAAACGTACGATAAGAAATGGGCTGCTGACAAAGGAATGTGTGTGTGTGTGTGTGTGTGTGTGTGTGTGTGTGTGTGTGTGTGTGTGAGTGCGTGTCTACCTGGCCTGAGGCAGTCCGTAGCTGGTTCCAACCCCAACCCTGGGTAAACAATACACCACCCTCTTCACTGTACCCTGGTCAGGGAAGTTAAACATCACAGAGGCTGTGGGACAGAAAGAGACACCACAAAACAACACCCATGAGGTGAGACATCACAGAAGTACAGTTCAATCAAGCTTTATTTGCGAGGTGCATTAGTAGTTCGATATTTAAAGGGGAGGTGTAGTGTCTGTCAGATATTTAAAGGGGAGGTGGAGTGTCTGTCAGATATTTAAAGGGGAGGTGGAGTGTCTGTCAGATATTTAAAGGGGAGGTGTAGTGTCTGTCAGATATTTAAAGGGGAGGTGGAGTGTCTGTCAGATATTTAAAGGGGAGGTGGAGTGTCTGTCAGATATTTAAAGGGGAGGTGGAGTGTCTGTCAGATATTTAAAGGGGAGGTGGAGTGTCTGTCAGATATTTAAAGGGGAGGTGGAGTGTCTGTCAGATATTTAAAGGGGAGGTAGAGTGTCTGTCAGATATTTAAAGGGGAGGTGAAGTGTCTGTCAGATATTTAAAGGGGATGTGGAGTGTCTGTCAGATATTTAAAAGCGCATCATTTAAAGGGGAGGTGTAGTGTCTGTCAGGTATTTAAAGGGGAGGTGTAGTGTCTGTCAGGTATTTAAAGGGGAGGTGTAGTGTCTGTCAGGTATTTAAAGGGGAGGTGTAGTGTCTGTCAGATATTCACCTGTTAGTCAGGTATTAAAAGGTGATGTCAGGTAGAGGGGTATCAGAAGGAGGTGTGTTTAAAGGTACTATATATATGGGTCAGGTATCTTACTGCGGTTGGCCATGAACACTTCCAGACCAGTGTTTTGGAGCAGGTATCTCCTGGAAAACACAGCTCTGATCTCACTGAACATCCATTTGCCGTGCAGGCCTTCAGAGTATGCCAGGACCTGAACACACACACACACACACACATTGAGACCGGCAGCTTTACAAATGGACCTGAACACTCACAAACACATATGGACCTGAACACACACACACACACATATGGACCACACACACACGCACATATGGACCCAAACCCAGAGAACCGTCTCACCTTGGGGTCAGTCTTCTTGAACACAGGATCCTCCTCGTCCACCTCAAAGTAGATCTCCGTGGTGGTGATGGAGAGTGTGCCGCGGGCCACGACCACCGGTGCCACCAACTGGGCCGGTGTACTGAGCACCACCGGGCCTGAGGGACACAGAGAAAGGACCGGTCAGCGCCAACAAACCAAACACATCGCCGTAACCGTGCCAACCGTCCGCGACACAAACCGCTAGCGTGCGCCACTTTATGGGTTAGCCAGAATCTGGATCCTAATGGGATTACGGTGGGTTACTTGTGGATTCCTGTCACGTACATCTGGGTTATCGACCCGGTCGGCTGGGTACGTTCTTATCTGGATCGCTCACACAGAACTCACCGATTGGCTGTTTATTGATGTTAATGGATGGATCAGATCAGGTTCTGTACAGGGGTCAGTTAGTCTGGACCAAAATACTCAACACCGTGTTTAAACACAAACGGAAGACCGACATGATTTGATTCATTTTACCGGTCGACAATAGGTTTGTTAGAATAATTGAAATCTGAGTTTGGGTTGATTCGATTAAAAACTGTTATTGGAGTCGATACTAAATTGGTTAGCAAATCCAAAACCAGATTATTTCTCCGACTTGCCTCTGGAGGTAAAAACCCGCAGTCGGAAACGAACTGGGAAGAAGAATACATATAGGTGTTAAGACAACGAGGATCTGTGTGTGTGTGTGTGTATGTGCGTGTGTGCGTGTGTGTGTACATGTGTGTGTGTGTGTGTGTGTGTTTGTGTACATGTGTGTATGTGTGTTTGTGTGTGTACATGTGTGTGTATGTGTGTGTGTGCGTGTGTGTGTGTGCGTATGTGTGTACATGTGTGTGTGTGTGTGCGTGTGTGTGTACATGTGTGTATGTGTGTTTGTGTGTGTACATGTGTGTGTATGTGTGTGTGTGTGTGTACATGTGTGTGTGTGTGTGTGTTTGTGTGTGTCTGACCTGCAAGGTTGTCAATCTCCTTCTCCTGCAGCAGACTAACAGCATCATCATCTCCCTCAAGCATTAGCTCCGCCTCTGGGTTCTGACTGACCACTGATTGGCTGCGGAACATCTTTTTAGACTTAAGCCCCTCCTCTACCTCCTCCTCCGTACCTGCGCAACACAAATAGTGTAATAAGCACCAAATAAACCAAATGACGTGTAACACACTGCCTGCTGATGCATGATGGGATGAGTGACTCACCATAGTCCTCCAGGGCTTTAAGTGTCACGTCAGTGTGGGTGGAGCCAAAGGGGTTTCGTACAAATCTCCGCCTCCTCCTCAGGTCGTCCTCCCAGTAGTCCAGACGCCAGAAGTCATGCAATTGGCTGAGGAGGGAAATGGGGGGGAGGGACATAAAGCTCAATAAGGGTACAGTAAGGAGATATATAAAATGGGCAATATCCTGGGTAGTGGCTCAGGGTCATGTGGCATCTTATGCTTTCAGTGAGAACACTGGCAGACGCCACACGTCAGGAGTCGTTATACAGATGACAGGCGGGCATCAATCTGTCAATCAATCAAAACGTGTGTGTGTGTGTGTGTGTCTGACCGAACACAGATGCTTCCTGGTTTGACAGACTGTTTTGACAGCTAGCTAACAGAACCCAATCAACCAGTCCACAGTGACAGATGCCTTCGTAGTCGCTGCCAGTTAAAAACACAGAACAACCACAACATGTGGGGGAACATGTGGAGGAAATGCCAGTGTAGTATTTCTCTTGAAAGATCAAACACAGTGCACATTTCACAGTTTCAGGATGAACTTACCAAACAGTAACATAACACTAATATGATTAATACTATTTAAGAAACATTCTCAGAGCTCCCCCTACAACCCCTCACCTCTGTGACATCATGCCCCATGCCCCGTGCTTATTGGTCAGGATATTGAGGATCTTCTGTTTTAACTGGTTGGCGGTCACATGGTCTCTGTGCTTGGCAGCGCTGATCAGGTGATCACACATCTTCTCCTCCTCCTTCCGATCAGCTGCGTACTGGGCACAGTTGGACTGGAAGAGGGGAAAGAGAGCAAAAAAACAGAGAGTAAACACACAGGGAGAGATAAATAGAGAGAGAGAGAGAGAGAGAGAGAGAGAGAAAGAGAGAGAGAGAGGGAGAGGGGGAGAGGGAGAGGGGGAGAGGGAGAGAGAGGGAGAGGGGAGGGGGAGAGGGGGAGGGGAGAGGGAGAGAGAGAGAGAGAGAGAGAGAGAGAGAGAGAGAGGGAGAGAGGGAGAGAGGGAGAGGGAGAGAACGAGGTGCACATGGAGAAACATGTTCATATTCATACTATCATGGTATATTCATACTATCATGGTATATTCATACTATCATGGTATATTCATACTATCATGGTATATTCATACTATCATGGTATATTCATACTATCATGGTATATTCATACTGTCATGGTATATTCATACTATCATGGTATATTCATACTATCATGGTATATTCATACTATCATGGTATATTCATACTATCATGGTATATTCATACTATCATGGTATATTCATACTGTCATGGTATATTCATACTGTCATGGTATATTCATACTGTCATGGTATATTCATACTGTCATGGTATATTCATACTGTCATGGTATATGCATACTATCATGATATATTCATACTATCATGGTATATTCATACTATCATGGTATATTCATACTATCATGGTATATTCATACTGTCATGGTATATTCATACTGTCATGGTATATTCATACTGTCATGGTATATTCATACTATCATGGTATATTCATACTATCATGGTATATTCATACTATCATGGTATATTCATACTATCATGGTATATTCATACTATCATGGTATATTCATACTATCATGGTATATTCATACTATCATGGTATATTCATACTATCATGGTATATTCATACTATCATGGTATATTCATACTGTCATGGTATATTCATACTGTCATGGTATATTCATACTATCATGGTATATTCATACTGTCATGGTATATTCATACTGTCATGGTATATTCATACTGTCATGGTATATTCATACTGTCATGGTATATTCATACTGTCATGGTATATTCATACTATCATGGTATATTCATAATATCATGGTATATTCATACTATCATGGTATATTCATACTATCATGGTATATTCATACTATCATGGTATATTCATACTGTCATGGTATATTCATACTGTCATGGTATATTCATACTGTCATGGTATATTCATACTATCATGGTATATTCATACTATCATGGTATATTCATACTATCATGGTATATTCATACTATCATGGTATATTCATACTATCATGGTATATTCATACTATCATGGTATATTCATACTATCATGGTATATTCATACTATCATGGTATATTTATACTATCATGGTATATTCTCTGCAGATTGGCCCTCGTTCCCCCAGGGTTCCTGGCTGTTCTACACCCGGGGTACAAGGCTGTTCTATTAATTATACACGGTAAATCCCAGTTCCATTCACCTCAAACTCTGCATGTTTGTGAACATCTTCCGCTCTCTGTCTGTTCAGAATGAACTCCGCCTCATTGGCCACACGCACTATATGGTCCTTCATAGCGTGGCACAGCAGTCTGCCAATAGAAACACAGAGTCAATGTGATAGATGGGGATTGGTGGATCAGTGGGATATGTGGATCAATGGGATAGATGGGGATTGGTGGATCATTGGGATATGTGGATCAATGGGATAGATGTGGCTAGAAGGGGATATATGGGACAGATATATAATGGGACAGACAGAAGGGTTAGTGTGAGACAGGTTTAGTTACCTTCCCTCGTTGATAAGCTCTATAAAAGCCAGACCAGCGTTTTTCTGGATAGAGTTCTGCCATTCCTGGAAACGTAGACAGAAACACGGCATCAGAATGCAAACATACATGTTGTGGTCGTCCAATATGTCTCACTGGTCAAACAAATTGGTCAACCCCTCTCACTGTCTGTACAAATAAAAGCACCAATCACCACAGTTTTTATGACACATTGGCTAGCTGGGTGATGTAAAGGTTCGAATCAAGACCTATATTTATTTTCAGGAAAATACTTGAATACCAGAGTTGATGTCTAGTATCACCTAGAATAATTGAACAGATCAATATTACAGCCGATTCCCGGACACAGTAAACAGGAGTGGGTCTGCATTGTTAGCTACAATCACTAAGAGCTAAGTTGAAAGGCACTCTCTCTGAACAAGAGCAAGAAGCATGGGAGAGAGAGATGAAGGGAGTGGAAGAGTGAGAGAGAGAGAGATGAAGGGAGTGGAAGAGTGAGAGAGAGAGAGAGAGAGAGATGAAGGGAGTGGAAGCGAGGGAGAGAGAGATGAAGGGAGTGGAAGAGAGAGAGAGATGAAGGGAGTGGGAGAGAGATGAAGGGAGTGGAAGAGAGAGAGAGCGATGAAGGGAGTGGAAGAGAGGGAGAGAGAGATGAAGGGAGTGGAAGAGTGAGAGAGAGATGAAGGGAGTGGAAGAGTGAGAGAGAGATGAAAGGAGTGGAAGAGTGAGAGAGAGATGAAGGGAGTGGAAGAGTGAGAGAGAGATGAAGGGAGTGGAAGAGAGGGAGAGAGAGATGAAGGGAGTGGAAGAGAGGGAGAGAGAGATGAAGGGAGTGGAAGAGAGAGAAAGAGATGAAGGGAGTGGAAGAGTGAGAGAGAGATGAAGGGAGTGGAAGAGTGAGAGAGAGATGAAGGGAGTGGAAGAGTGAGAGAGAGATGAAGGGAGTGGAAGAGAGGGAGAGAGAGATGAAGGGAGTGGAAGAGAGAGAAAGAGATGAAGGGAGTGGAAGAGTGAGAGAGAGATGAAGGGAGTGGAAGAGAGAGAGAGAGATGAAGGGAGTGGAAGCGAGGGAGAGAGAGATGAAGGGAGTGGAAGAGAGAGAGAGATGAAGGGAGTGGAAGAGAGAGAGAGAGATGAAGGGAGTGGAAGAGAGAGAGAGAGATGAAGGGAGTGGAAGAGTGAGAGAGAGATGAAGGGAGTGGAAGAGTGAGAGAGAGATGAAGGGAGTGGAAGAGAGGGAGAGAGAGATGAAGGGAGTGGAAGAGAGAGAAAGAGATGAAGGGAGTGGAAGAGTGAGAGAGAGATGAAGGGAGTGGAAGAGTGAGAGAGAGAGATGAAGGGAGTGGAAGCGAGGGAGAGAGAGATGAAGGGAGTGGAAGAGAGAGAGAGATGAAGGGAGTGGAAGAGAGAGAGAGAGATGAAGGGAGTGGAAGAGTGAGAGAGAGATGAAGGGAGTGGAAGAGAGGGAGAGAGAGATGAAGGGAGTGGAAGAGAGGGAGAGAGAGATGAAGGGAGTGGAAGAGAGGGAGAGAGAGATGAAGGGAGTGGAAGAGAGGGAGAGAGAGATGAAGGGAGTGGAAGAGAGAGAGAGATGAAGGGAGTGGAAGAGAGAGAGAGAGATGAAGGGAGTGGAAGAGAGGGAGAGAGAGATGAAGGGAGTGGAAGAGAGGGAGAGAGAGATGAAGGGAGTGGAAGAGAGGGAGAGAGAGATGAAGGGAGTGGAAGAGAGAGAGAGATGAAGATGGAGTGGAAGAGAGAGAGAGAGATGAAGGGAGTGGAAGCGAGGGAGAGTGATGAAGGGAGTGGAAGAGAGGGAGAGAGAGATGAAGGGAGTGGAAGAGAGAGAGAGAGAGATGAAGGGAGTGGAAGAGAGGGAAAGAGAGATGAAGGGAGTGGAAGAGAGGGAGAGAGAGATGAAGGGAGTGGAAGAGAGGGAGAGAGAGATGAAGGGAGTGGAAGAGAGAGAGAGATGAAGGGAGTGGAAGAGAGAGAGAGAGAGATGAAGGGAGTGGAAGCGAGGGAGAGAGAGATGAAGGGAGTGGAAGAGAGGGAGAGAGAGATGAAGGGAGTGGAAGAGAGGGAGAGAGAGATGAAGGGAGTGGAAGAGAGAGAGAGAGATGAAGGGAGTGGAAGAGAGAGAGAGATAGAGCTCCATTATCACCATGGCTCTGATAGGTCTGAAGGACACAGGGGAGCTTCTCAAGTTACCATCCCCATCCCAGTGATCAATATCTAGGCTTGGGTTCGGTCCCCTGGGCCCCTAATGGAGGACATGGCTGGAGCCCTGAGTAACAGGAGATGTGCTGACAGGAAGAAGAGGAGAGGCCGATGAATGGACAGGAAGAGGTGTAGACAGGAGAAAATGGATAGATAGAACATGGGAGAAGAGTGACGTGGTTCGAGAGGGGAGAGGAGGTGAAGACATAAAGAGAGGAGGTTGTGGGAAAAGGAGCCAGACTGGACGGACATTACAGGAGAAAACAGGAGAAAGGTTACGGGATGAGAGGACGTATAGATGGAGTGATGGAAAAGAGAGGAGAGAAGTGGAGAATAGAAGAGGACTTGTGAAGAGGATAAAGAAAGTTGGAACCCACTAGAGGAAGACGAAATCATCTCAACTCAAAATTCCCACAGAACATTCCCACGGACCATTCCCATGTGGATGAATGGAACTATCCCAAGGTGAGTACCATTCTGGCTACCCGTGGCTTGTCCCTATGCATGTTGGCACGGCCGATACATGGGCATGGCGTGTTGTAGTATTTCTATTACATTGTTGTTAGTCCGATCCTGGTGGTCAACAAGCTGATTGGCCACCCCAGAGACCCGGAGAAAAGGTTTCCTTGGATTGGCCACCCCAGAGACCCGGAGAAAAGGTTTCCTTGGATTGGCCACCCCAGAGACCCAGAGAAAAGGTTTCCTTGGATTGGCCACCCCAGAGACCCGGAGAAAATGTTTCCTTGGATTGGCCACCCCAGAGACCCGGAGAAAAGGTTTCCTTGGATTGGCCACCCCAGAGACCCAGAGAAAAGGTTTCCTTGGATTGGCCACCCCAGAGACCCGGAGAAAATGTTTCCTTGACACAACATTATTGTCACTGTTTTAGGCAGCATGTCTCAGTAACACATGGTTTGGCCACAGCCCATATTACAAAATGCTATTCAAAATATATTCAAAGCTAATTATGTTAATTGACTGTCGGATGTGTTGATAGCACTGACAATAGAAAACACACCGTACTTGACTGATACTGTGCAACATATACAGTATGCAGAACAATATGATGTGTAATGTACGATGGTGTAATTTCACCTGCTTTGACACACCCTGTCCTAAAGGGCGAGTCTGTAACCTGATACCCACGTGACAGCTCTTCTATCCGAGGCAAGCCTTGTCATTGGCTATCTCGTGGTGCATCCATGTCTTGTCATTGGCTATCTCGTGGTGCATCCATGTCTTGTCATTGGCTATCTCGTGGTGCATCCATGTCTTGTCATTGGCTATCTCGTGGTGCATCCATGTCTTGTCATTGGCTATCTCGTGGTGCATCCATGTCTTGTCATTGGCTATCTCGTGGTGCATCCATGTCTTGTCATTGGCTATCTCGTGGTGCATCCATGTCTTGTCATTGGCTATCTCGTTGTGCATCCATGTCTTGTCATTGGCTATCTCGTTGTGCATCCATGTCTTGTCATTGGCTATCTCGTGGTGCATCCACTGTGCTCACGGACAGACTGAGTAAAGGTCACGCAATATAACTGCGATTTTTCTAATACTATCTTCGTTCTGTGGCAATCTGCCTTTTACAGACAATAGCATTTTTGTATTATGTACGTACGCTTATATATGTTTATATGTGGGGGTTTCCGATGTGCACGTATTACAGATAATAATAATAATAATAATACGTTTTATTTATATAGCGCCTTTCCAGGGCTCAAGGACGCTTTACAATTCAGGACATAAAACAGTAAGCAGTAATAACAAACAGATGTGTTACTACTCCCAGAACATAATTCATCCTGGGGTTTAATCTAGTTCTAGACCACTGACACAGACAGCAAAATACTTTCTCGTAAACTGGCAAGTTTGGTGACACAATGCTAATGACTAAAGACAACCATAGACAACCATAGACAACCATAGCTGTGTATTCATATGGGCGGTCAGGACACCAACAGCTGATGGGGATTTTGGATACCAGATAAATGTGCTAATCTTATTGCAAAAAGCAGCACTCTGTGAGAGAGGAAAATAGAGATACGGGAAGAGTAAAGGAGTAGCTGTACCTGAGAGCAGAGTAACATGACCAGTTCTACCACCGAAGTACTGGACTTCATACAGACCAGACCTACAGAGAGAGAGAGAGGGAGAGAGAGATAGAGGGAGAGAGAGGGAAGGAGAGAGAGGGAGAGAGAGGGAGAGAGAGAGAGGGAGAGAGCAACATACAGAGACACATTTTAGCACTTGGGTTTCCCACCCAGTTAACAGCATTAAATCACTTTATGTCAGATCACAGAGGCATTCCACAGAAAGGACAAATGATCCCAGGATGTAAACAGATCAGAAAGAGAGATAATGAAATAAATACAGAAACAAAGAGCAGAAACAAGGATATATAGGACTGTGCACATTGAAACAGACAGTACAGAAGCAGAGTGGACACACTATTACTGACACACCAATACTGACACACCGGTACTGACACACCGGTACTGACACACCGGCACTGACACACCGGCACTGACACACCGGCACTGACACACCGATACTGACACACCGGTACTGACACACTAGTACTGACACACCAGTACTGACACACTAGTACTGACACACTAGTACTGACACACTAGTACTGATATCCTTTGCCACAATTTCATCACTCCAGTATAGCCATTATTTCATATACCTTTATGTTTACCCAGAATGCAAAGTTTTAAGGTGCCTCATACATGTTGAATGGAGGGATGATGTAGCCGACACACACACACACACACACACACACACACACACACACACACACACACACACACACACACACACACACACACACACACACACACACACACACACACACACACACACACACAGCAAGTCTCGAGCAGAACAGTGACGTGTTACGGTGAGGACTGGACAGTGAATGAGGGACGGACTCGCCCCACACTGAGACGCCAGGTAGAAGTTAAAGGCGTGTACAGCACCTGTACCTTCAATGAGCAGCTCCTGGCCATGGCTACCCAACAGAGTCCTGGAGAGGAACGGAGCAAAGTCCACAAAGATCTCCCTAAGGAGAGGGGCCACCTTCTCCAGTGCTCGCTCCAACTTAGTGGTTATACTGTAGACCGGGAGAGAAGTGGGAGAGACGGAGAGAGGGGAAAAACAAAGACGGAATTAGACGAGAAATCAAAACAATTTAGAGGGAGCGGAAAAACATGTATGAGAGAGAAATACAATTAGAGGAGCAATAAATAGAAAGATATATAAAGGATGAAGCAATGCAAAGACATCTAATGCTAGCGTGATTTGTAAGAACAGATTTGAAAGTACATACACACACATACATCCTGGACCTTAATGAATGTTATGAAGCATTATTCATGTGGAATACGAGAGTTATACATAGGCAAGCAAATGTGTATGTGTGTGTGTGTGTGTGAGAGAGAGAAAGAGTGTGTGTGTGTGTACAAACTATGGGCTTAATATTTGTAATGGAAGCCATGGTACAACCCAACAGCAGTACTACGCAGTGAGGGAGAGACAATGAGATGGAGAGGGGAGAGACAAAGAGAAGGGAGAGAGGAGAGAGAGAGACAGAGGTAGTGGGGTCGCGGGTCGTGCAGTTGGTCCTTGCCTAAGACACTGGCCTGCATCACGGGGGGCGGTCTGGAAGCCTGCCAGAGAGCTAAAGGGCTTAAGCTCAGGCGGAGTCAAACCGCTCCTCAGTGTGCACTGCTCCACTTCGCAATAGGCACTGGAATAGACAAACCACACACACACACACCAACACACACACACACCAACACACACACACAGATTAAAGAAACACACACTCGCTTACACGCCTACACACACTAACACTACTAGACACAAACATTACATTCCCTGAATTAGCATATTAATGTGTCGCCTTATTTAATCTAAAGGAGACAGAGAGAGATGAGCTGGATGAGCATATGATGTCCTGATATATGCACTGCTGCTATTGGTTCATTCTAATATGCACTGCTGCTATTGGTTCATTCTAATATGCACTGCTGCTATTGGTTCATTCTAATATGCACTGCTGCTATTGGTTCATTCTAATATGCACTGCTGCTATTGGTTCATTCTAATATGCACTGCTGCTATTGGTTCATTCTAATATGCACTGCTGCTATTGGTTTATTCTAATATGCACTGCTGCAATTGGTTCATTCTAATATGCACTGTTGCTATTGGTTTATTCTAATATGCACGGATGCTATTGGTTTATTCTAATATGCTCGGCTGCTATTGGTTTATTCTAATATGCTCTGATGCTATTGGTTTATTCTAATATGCACTGCTGCAATTGGTTCATTCTAATATGCACTGCTGCTATTGGTTTATTCTAATATGCTCTGCTGCTATTGGTTTATTCTAATATGCACTGCTGCAATTGGTTCATTCTGATATGCTCTGCTGCTATTGGTTTATTCTAATATGCACTGCTGCTATTGGTTTATTCTAATATGCTCTGATGCTATTGGTTTATTCTAATATGGACTGCTGCTATTGGTTTATTCTAATATGCTCTGCTGCTATTGGTTTATTCTAATTGGGAACACGGGTTACAGGCTGAGTACAGTAGGGCACCCTGCTGGTACATATTTGGATCTGCATGTTGAACGTTATTTGTTTACTGTAGAAATGTGCAGTACTTGCATTTTCCATGGAAAGAAGAGGCTGGGTGAAATATGCAAATATATAGCATAGAGATTTAGGAAATAGAATGGGTGTATAGAGAGAGTATAGAGATTTAGGAAATAGAATGGGTGTATAGAGAGAGTATAGAGATTTAGGAAATAGAATGGGTGTATAAAGAGAGTATAGAGATTTAGGAAATAGAATGGGTGTATATAGTATAGAGATTTAGGAAATAGAATGGGTGTATATAGTATCGAGATTTAGGAAATAGAATGGGTGTATATAGAGAGTATAGAGATTTAGGAAATAGAATGGGTGTATATAGAGAGTATAGAGATTTAGGAAATAGAATGGGTGTATATAGAGAGTATAGAGATTTAGGAAATAGAATGGGTGTATATAGTATAGAGATTTAGGAAATAGAATGGGTGTATATAGAGAGTATAGAGATTTAGGAAATAGAATGGGTGTATATAGTATAGAGATTTAGGAAATAGAATGGGTGTATATAGCATAGAGATTTAGGAAATAGAATGGGTATGTATAGAGTGTATAGATATTTAGTAAATAGATTGGGTGTATATAGCATAGAGATTTAGGAAATAGAATGGGTGTATATAGAGAGTATAGAGATTTAGGAAATATAATGGGTGTATATAGTATAGAGATTTAGGAAATATAATGGGTGTATATAATATAGAGATTTAGGAAATATAATGGGTGTATATAGTATAGAGATTTAAGAAATATAATGGGTGTATATAGTATAGAGATTTAGGAAATAGAATGGGTGTATATAGAGAGTATAGAGATTTAGGAAATAGAATGGGTGTATATAGTATCGAGATTTAGGAAATAGAATGGGTGTATATAGAGAGTATAGAGATTTAGGAAATAGAATTGGTGTATATAGTATAGAGATTTAGGAAATAGAATGGGTGTATATAGAGAGTATAGAGATTTAGGAAATAGAATGGGTGTATATAGTATAGAGATTTAGGAAATAGAATGGGTGTATATAGAGTATAGAGATTTAGGAAATAGAATGGGTGTATATAGTATAGAGATTTAGGAAATAGAATGAGTAAAATGGATGTGATAAGTATGAAGAATTGCATAGTACTATATTGAATAAGTAGAATTACAACTGTGTGTAGGTGTGTGTGTGTGTCTGTGGGTGTGTTTGTGTAGATGTGTGTGTGTGTGTGTGTGTGTGTGTAGATGTGTGTGGGTGTGTGTGTGTAGATGTGTGTGTGTGTGTGTGTGGGTGTGTGTGTCTGTGTCTGTGTGTGTGTCTGTGTGTGTCTGTGTGTGTCTGTGTGTGTGTGTGTGTCTGTGTCTGTGTGTGTGTGTAGATGTGTGTGTGTGTGGGGTGTGTGTGTGTGTGTGTGTGTGTGTGTGTGTGTGTGTGTGTGTGTGTGTGTGTCCGCTCAGTAGATGGTTTTGTACGTTATCATGTGTAACGTCATGCAGACAATGGAACCAAGCAGTGGACATGACATTATGTTTCTGCAATGTAGATGTACAATGACTAGAATCTGTGACCCTACGGGAGATGAAAGGAAAAGCGATAAGAAGAGATACAGAGAGAGAGGAGTGGAGAGAGAGGAGTGGGGAGAGAGGAGTGGAGAGAGAGAGAGAGAGAGAAGTGGAGAGAGAGGAGTGGAGAGAGAGGAGTGGAGTGAGAGGAGTGGGAGAGAGAGAGAGAGAGAGAGAAGTGGAGAGAGAGGAGTGAGAGAGAGAGAGAAGTGGAGAGAGAGGAGTGGAGAGAGAGGAGTGGAGAGAGAGGAGTGGAGAGAGAGGAGTGGAGAGAGAGGAGTGGGAGAGAGGAGTGGAGAGAGAGGAGTGGGGAGAGAGTGGAGAGAGAGGAGTGGAGAGAGAGAGAGAGACAGAGAGAGAGAGAGAGAGAGGAGAGAGAGGAGTGGAGAGAGGGAGGAGAGAGAGAGAGAGAGAGAGAGAGAGAGAGGAGAGTGAGGAGTGGAGAGAGGGAGAGAGAGAGAGAGAAGTGGAGAGAGAGAGAGGAGAGAGAGGAGTGGAGAGAAGTGGGGAGAGAGAGGAGCAAAATGACAGGAACAAGGAGGAAACGGACGGACAAGGGAGTGAGAAACAGAAAAGGAGAACCAGATGAGGAGGTTCTGACCTCATGTTCTCCACGCTGTCCTCCAACATAGGAGCCACAGTTTGAACAGCCGGAAGGTTCTTACTGGTCGCCCCATTCACGAAGGACGACGAAGAGGAGGAAGAGGAGGAAGCAGAATCTGTGGCACCTGGAGGGAGACAGACGGACAGAGAATAAGAAATAGAGATGAGAAGATAGAAAAGACATTTGATTTGCAATGATGTGCAAATCAATGAGTAGTGCTTTAATCAGCAATGTTTATACTAATCAATTCATATGAATGCTCAAAACATTCCATATATTCTAAAGGAGACTTCAGCAGCAGGCAAAAAACAAGGCTAAGAACTGGAGGCACCAATATTATATATTTGTCTACCAGGTGTGTGTGTGTGTACCAGGGGTGTGTACCATGTGTGAGTGTGTACCAGGTGTGTGTGTGTACCAGGTGTGTGTGTGTGTACCAGGTATGTATGTGTACCAGGTGTGTGTACCAGGTGTGTATGTGTACCAGGTATGTATGTGTACCAGGTATGTGTGTGTACCAGGTGTGTATGTGTACCAGGTGTGTGTACCAGGTGTATGTACCAGGTATGTGTGTGTACCATGTGTGTATGTGTACCAGGTGTGTGTACCAGGTATGTATGTATACCAGGTGTGTATGTGTACCAGGTGTGTATGTGTACCAGGTGTGTATGTGTACCAGGTGTGTATGTGTACCAGGTGTGTATGTGTACCAGGTATGTATTTGTACCAGGTGTGTGTGTGTACCATGTATGTATGTGTACCAGGTGTGTATGTGTACCAGGTATGTATTTGTACCAGGTATGTATTTGTACCAGGTGTGTGTACCAGGTGTGTATGTGTACCAGGTGTGTATGTATACCAGGTGTGTATGTGTACCAGGTGTGTATGTGTACCAGGTATGTATTTGTACCAGGTGTGTGTACCAGGTGTGTGTGTGTACCATGTATGTATGTGTACCATACGTGTGGTTTCTCACCTGTGGTGTTGATCATGCTCTTGGGAGTTGCCGTGGCAGCAGCAAAGATGTTAGGTGTACTTCCAGGTGTGGCTGCTCCGCTGGTGGTTGGTGTGCCAACTGTGTTGACTGACAGACTGCCAGGAGGAGGCTTCTTAACTGGCACCATCACTGACCTATCACAAACCAGAAAACAGCTGTAAATTACTCAGGAACAACCAATGACTAAATGGCAGCCCTAGATTAAATCAGTATAAACCCAGTCCTAGTTTAAATCAGTACAAACTCAGCCCTAGATTAAATCAGTATAAACCCATTTCTATTAAATTAGTAATAACTCAGTCCTAGGGGCACTTTAAACCCAACCACTGGTATCCAGGAAACAGGCCTGATGTTTAGATGATATACGATATGGAATGAAAATAGACACACAACCGTAGGGAACATTAAAGCTTTATTCGTCACTACATTCAGTCAGCATCCCTGAGAGTCTGTCCATCTATGTAGCTGTCTTCACTTCAGTCCGTTCAAACTTTCTGATATGTGCATACACATTTTACACACACACACACACACACACACACACACACACACACACACACACACACACACACACACACACACACACACACACACACACACACACACACACACAGACACACAGACACACACACACACACAGAGACAGATAGATAGGCAGACAAACAGACAGGAAGAAAGATGGCCGGAGTTGGTTTTGATCTAATATGCACCCAATGTTTCTGATCAATAATTTAGCTGCTGGGGACTCATAAATGAAACATGGAGAGAGAGAGTTGTTTCCCGCTAAAGCTCAAATGGAGTTTGCTCAGATGTATCCTGTGTATTACACATGTGGTATTCGTATTTGATTGTCATGTTGGGACTTTACCACACAGCGTTTATTTCCACGACTATAATCAAATTATATTTGGGCATCTGGTGTTACGTTGTTAACAGAATAAGAAGCGTCAAGTCTATGGAATAGTGGAAATGTGACATTTCTGAGCACTTGTGACTGAAACGTAAAATGCTGTAATTGTTATTTATATTCTCCTATTTATCTCTCATCTCATCTCTCATCTTCAACCGCTTATCCGGGGTCGGGTCGCGGGGGTAGCAGCTCTAGCAGGGGACCCCAAACTTCCCTTTCCCGGGCAACATTAGCCAGCTCTGACTGGGGAATCCCGAGGCGTTCCCAGGCCAGTGTGGAGATATAATCTCTCCACCTAGTCCTGGGTCTTCCCCGAGGTCTCCTCCCAGCTGGACGTGCCTGGAACACCTCTCTAGGGAGGCGCCCAGGTGGCATTCGTACAAGATGCCCGAACCACCTCAACTGGCTCCTTTCTATGCAAAGGAGCAGCGGCTCTACTCCGAGTTCCTCTCGGATGACTGAGCTTCTCACCCTATCCCTAAGGGAGAGGCCAGCCACCTTTCTGAGAAAACCCATTTCGGCCGCTTGTACCCGCGATCTCGTTCTTTCGGTCATGACCCAGCTTTCATGACCATAGGTGAGGGTAGGAACAAAGATTGACCGGTAGATCGAGAGCTTTGCCTTTCGGCTCAGCTCTCTTTTCGTCACAACGGTGCGGTGAAGCGAATGCAACACCGCCCCCGCTGCTCCGATCCTCCGACCAATCTCCCGCTCCATTGTTCCCTCACTCGCGACCAAGACCCCGAGGTACTTGAACTCCTTCACTTGGAGTAAGGACGCATTCCCTACCCGGAGTAGGCACTCCGGTTTCCTGCTGAGAGTCATGGCCTCAGATTTAGAGGTGCTAACCCTCATCCCAGCCGCTTCACACTCGGCTGCGAACCGATCCAGTGAGTGCTGAAGGTCACCGACCGATGAGGCCATCAGGACCACATCATCCGCAAAAAGCAGTGATGTGACCATCAGCCCACCGAACGGGAACCCCTCCCCCCCATGACTACGCCTTGATATCCTGTCCATGAATATTACAAACAGGATTGGTGACAAAGCGCAGCCCTGGCGGAGGCCAACCCCCACCTGGAACGAATCCGACTTACTGCCGAGGACACGGACACAGCTCATGCTTTGAGCGTACAGAGATTGGATGGCCCTGAGAAGAGACCCCCTCACCCCATACTCCCGCAGCACCTCCCACAAAGATCCCGGGGTACCCGGTCATACGCCTTCTCCAGATCCACAAAACACATGTAGACTGGATGGGCATACTCCCAGGCCCCCTCCAGGATCCTTGCGAGAGTAAAGAGCTGGTCCGTGGTTCCCGGCCAGGACGAAAACCGCATTGTTCCTCTTCAATCTGAGGTTCGACTATTGGCCGAACCCTCCTTTCCAGCACTTTGGAGTACACTTTACCAGGGAGGCTGAGGAGTGTGATACCTCTGTAATTGGCACACACTCTCTGGTCCCCCTTTTAAAGAGGGGAACCACCACCCCGGTCTGCCACTCCTCTGGCACTGTCCCAGACTTCCATGCAATGTTGAAGAGGCGTGTCAACCAAGACAGCCCTTCCCCACCCAAAGCTTTTAGCATTTCTGGACGAATCTCATCAGTCCCTGGGGCTTTGCCACTGTGGAGTTGTTTGACTACCTCAGCGACTTCCCCCAGGGAAACTGACGATGACCCTCCATCAGCCTCCAGCTCTGCCTCTGTACTAGAGGGCGTGTAGGTCGGATTCAGGAGCTCCTCAAAATGCTCTTTCCAGCGCCCGATCACATCATCAGTTGAGGTCAACAGTGTCCCATCCTTACTGTACACAGCTTGGATGGTTCCCCGTTTTCCCCTTCTGAGGTGCCGAACGGTTTTCCAGAAGCATTTTGGTGCCGACCGAAAGTCCTTCTCCATAGCTTCTCCAAACTTCTCCCACACCCGCTGCTTTGCCTCTGACACGGCAGCGGCTGCAGCCCTTCGGGCCTGTCTGTACCCTGCAACTGCCTCCGGAGTCCCCAGGGCTAGCATATCCCTGAAGGCCTCCTTCTTCAGTCGGACAGCTTCCCTGACCACCGTGGTCCACCACGGTGTTCTAGGGTTACCACCCCTTGAGGCACCTAGGACCTTGAGACCACAGCTCACCGCCGCAGCTTCAGCAATAGAAGCTTTGAACATTGCCCACTCAGGTTCAATGCCCCCAACCTCCACAGGGATGCCTGAAAAGCTCCGCCGGAGGTGTGAGTTGAAGATCTTTCGGACAGGGGCCTCCTCCAGACGTTCCCAGTTCACCCGCACTACCCGTTTGGGCTTACCTGGTCTGTCCAAAGTCTTTCCCCACCCTCTGATCCAACTCACTACCAGATGGTGATCAGTTGACAGCTCTGCCCCTCTCTTCACCCGAGTGTCCAAAACATGCGGCCTTAGATCAGCCGATACGATCACAAAATCGATCATTGACCTTCGGCCTAGGGTGCTCTGGTACCATGTACACTTATGCGCCTCCTTATGTTCGAACATGGTGTTTGTTATAGACAATCCATGACTAGCACAGAAGTCCAATAACAAACGACCGCTCGGGTTTAGATCAGGAGGCCGTTCCTCCCAATCACGCCTCTCCAGGTGTCTCCATCGTTGCCCACATGTGCGTTGAAGTCTCCCAGCAGAATGATGGAGTCCCCTACTGGAGCCCTATATAGGACTCCCTTCAGGGTCTCCAAGAAGGCTGAATACTCCGAACTGCTGTTTGGTGCATAAGCACAAACAACAGTCAGAGTTTTCCCCCACCACCCTTAGGCGTAGGGAGGCAAACCTCTCATCCACCGGTAAACTCCAACACCGCCGTGCTCAGACGTGGGCTCGTGAGTATCCCCACACCAGCCCGCCGCCTCTCACCCTGGGCAACTCCAGAGAAGAACAGAGTCCAACCCCTATCCAGGAGTAAGGTTCCAGAGCCACGGTTGTGCGTAGAGGTAAGTCCCACCAGATCCAACTGGTATCGCTCCACCTCACGCACAAGTTCTGGCTCCTTCCCCCAGTGAGGTGACGTTCCACGTCCCCAAAGCAAGCTTCTGCCGCCCGGGTCTGATCCGTCGAGACCCCCCACCTTCACTGCCACCCATATGACAGCGCACCCGACCCCTGCGGTTGTTCCTGTGAGTGGTGGGCCCACAGGATGGAGAGGAGAGAGATGCCACGTATCTCGTTCGGGCTGTGCCCGGCCGGGCTCCGTGGCAAACCCGGCCACCAGACGCTCGCTTTCGAGCCCGCCGTCTGGGCCTGGCTCCAGACGAGGGCCCTGGGCTTCCTCCAGGCAGGGTCTCGCTCCTTTTCCCTCTATCTTTCATGGGGTCTTGGTGAACCATTCTTAGTCTGGCCCCTCGCCTGAGACCACTTTGCCTTGGGAAACCCTACCAGGAGCATAAAGCTCCAGACAACCCAGCCCTCAGGTTCATAGGGGCACACAAACCTCTCCACCACGTTAAGGTGATGATTCCCGGTATTTATTCATTTACTTAATTTTTTTTTTTACATATTTCTTTATTTCCATAATCTTAGTGAAAAATACGCACACGCACACACACACACACACACACACACACACCTGTCAAAAGAGTGAAACTGCATTGGCAGCATTGGGTGCGTCTTGAGGGCGGGGTCAGGGTGGTAAGGGGTGGGGCCAACTTCCTGCCCCGCCTCCCCTCCATCCAGGGGTGCGGCCACAAGGCTCTTCAGAATCTCCTGCATGACGGGGAGACAAAACAGCCAATGGGAAGGAGCCAGAGAGAACAGCTGTATTAGCAATTGGCATCATCAATAAACATATCTGATCAATACATCAGTTTCAGGATGAGGTTGCCACAACACCTACCTTCACATTGATGCCTTTGTTGGTCTGACTGATGCTGGAAATGGACGAGGGCGGGGCTTGGCCGTGACCGGAGGCGGAGTTAGGGTTGTGGGGAGAATCTAGTAGGCTCTCACTTGACCTCCTGACCTCTGAGGACAGTGTGCAGAGCAAATCTCCTCCCCCGTCTCGGTCTCTGTCCGTCTCCCTGCCGGCCATTCCCAAGCCGAGGCCCAACCCAATGCCCAGACCCATGCTCAGTTCTGACCCGTTCAGACCTCCAGGGCCGTGGCCCTCGTCTCCGATCCCAGAGTCCGTGTGGGGCAGAGAGGCTAGAGGAGAGTCCTCAGTCGGGGTGGAGGTCTGCTTCTCCCCTCGGCCACCGTCAGTGAAAGAGGACGACGGGTGCTCTGGAGAGGAAAGGACAGACAAAGATGGACAGAGAGAGAGAGAAGAGAGAGATAAAGAGAGAGAAAGAAAAAGAGAGAAAAGGAAAAGTGAGAGAAACAGTAAGGGTTAGGAATGATTAAATAAATAGTGGCCAATAGAGGCTGGCAACAGAGATAATTAGGAGCTCATCCCATTCCAGACATTCCAGTGACGTGAAGAAGAAGAGGAAGAAGCAGTCTTTTAGAAATGATTAGGTTTGCAAACTCATGTCAACTTTTAATTCCCAGATTTTCCCAAAAACCCAGTTTTTTTGGAAAAGAGAGTGTAATTATCCGACCGGGATATTTGTAAAACTCAGAATACCGTTGACGGTTTCTGTCTTTTTCCAACCCTGACAGACAGGAAACACACTGGGTCAGCTACCTGTACTGGTGGGGGAGTTGATCTCGTGGCGGATGCTCCTCCCTGATAGGCTGCTGGACCTGCCAATCTCTCTCTGAGGTTCCAAGATGTCCCTGTACTTTGACACCATGAGGACGGAGATGAAGTAGACGACAGCCAGGGCCAGGAACTGAGCCTGTTTACTGTCATCCTGTGGATGAGGGCACACACACACACAAGGATGAGGATAACAGTATAACACACACTTCTATTATTGTGTATTAGAAATGTCATGTCTCACACACACACACACACACACACACACATGCGTGTTTGTTTACTCACCACGTCTCTGAAGACAACAGCTCTGAGACGGTTAATGTCAACGTCCTGTAGAAGCCTGTCTGGGTCCTGGGAGGGAGGGAGGGAGGTGTTACATTGTATTATTTTGTGTTTCTATTTTGTGAGAGTTGGTGTGTGTGCTTTTGTGTTTCTGTGTGTGGGTTTGTCTGGGGGGGTTATGTGTATGTGTGTTTGTGTGTGTAATTATGTGTTTCTGTGTGTGGGTTTGTGTGTGTGTATATTTGTGTCTGCGTGTGTGTGTGTGTGTGTGTGTCTGTACCTTGCTGGCGGTGGCGCTACTCTGCAGGCTGTCCTGTGACTTGCTGCTGCTGGACAGGTTGGACTTGGAGACACAGCCTCTGTCTCTCTGTCTCTGACGACATTCCAGACAGTTCCTCACCGCCACACAACACACTGACGGGGACCAACACAAGCAAACAACGGGTAAGACAAAACACGTGTGTATATCTCCTATGTATGCCCCGTGTCCGCTTACAGAATACGCAGATGGCCCAATGCATTATTTAAGATAAATGTGTCGTCGGACATTGTATGCTTTATAAGACAGGAGAAGGAGGAGCTTAAAGAGCGGGTTTGTAGAGACGTATGCCGGACTGGAACTCCGGACTGGAACTCCGGCAGCAGCAGTGCACGTGACCACGGGTGTCTTTTCTACTGACACTCACCCAGCCTCAGACACTGTCTCATCAGGCCTCCAGAGGACATGTTCTTCTCCGCCTCGATCTCGGAGAAGTTCAGTGAGCTGGCGAACACCAGGACGTCCACCATGGCCATGAGACGCGACAGGAAGGACACGGCCGTCTCTGAGGACATGCCCTGGGTTGCCTCAATGTTCTCCAGCTCAGTCTGGTGGGAGGGCAGATGGGTTACTAGACACACACACACACATATTCACAGGCACACACACATTTTAACATTAACCTTACAGACACACACACACACATACACACGACAGGATGCCAGGTGTCGAGGCTGATCATGACATCAGACAGACACAATGCTGGCAGGCTCTGTTTGATGATGTCCATGCCCGATCATTTGGTGTGGGTGGTGATGTTCCATACACTAGCAGTGACAAACACAGGGTGAAAGGTCAGAGACGCGGACGCACAACGAGCTGCTGCTGCCAGACCACCAGGATCTGCCAACCATGGTGTCTCTGAAGCACAGGTACGCTGATCTGGGACCAGTTGCCCTCTTAGAGTGAAGGTATGACAATGGAAATCTTCACCTGGACCTGGTCTTAGATCTGCACTGCTCAATTCAGAGGCACTTGGTGGGGTGGAGTTTCAAAGGAGCAATGTGACGAATGTTCCCATTCCCATATATTATTAAAAAAACTCACAATATATCATCTCATAATATATCATCTCACAATATATCATCACAATATATCATCACACAATATATCATCACAATATATCATCTCATAATATATCATCACAATATATCATCACAATATATCATCACACAATATATCATCACAATATATCATCTCATAATATATCATCACAATATATCATCTCACAATATATCATCACACAATATATCATCATAATATATTATCACAATATATCATCTCACAATATATCATCTCACAATATATCATCACAATATATCATCTCACAATATATCATCTCACAATATATCATCACAATATATCATCTCACAATATATCATCTCACAATATATCATCACTAACAGTGGATTGACAGCGATTTAAAATCATTTGGGTGCAAACAAAAGCTCAGTCTAAAATGTACCTGTACTGTTGTCAAAATGAAGCTGCCTTTGGAGAGGTTTGTTAAAGCTATGGCAGTAAAACACCAGCTGGTGTGCGAGGAAGCAAAAACACACGTGGGGGAAGGAACGTTTAAATGGGAATGGTTCTCACTGGTTTACACCTAGCTTCCAGTAGAACCGTCCTATACATCGCTCCTTCAAAATAACGACCCAGAATTTCAAAATTGGAAAACACGGTTTGCCAAACACTGTGTTCTACATCGATGGGTTTGACGGCTGAGGAGGTGAAGGAATAACATGTCTGAAAGGGTAAACACACACACACAGTAACATTGCATGCCAGGCTCCAAAGCTCTCCTTAGCTTTTCTACGAGGGTTAGTGAAGGCGACACACACACACACACACACACACATTGTGAACGGTGCTGAGCGTGGGTTGGTGCTCATATCACAGTGTCAGGTTTGGGTTCATATGCAACGCACCTCTCCCCCCGTCCCTCCACCCCCCGGGACAGGGGTCACCTCCTCGCCCTTAAACCCCTCCTGGGGGTCGGCCCCTCCTCTTCCTCCTCTCTCCTTCTTCCAGGTCCACACAGAGGGGGAGAAGACTATCACTCTATTTTCTACCCATCTGTGTATTTATTTCCCTCTTCAGAGATTGCCAGACGAGGGGATAAGACGGCTCTCTGTTCTTCAATTCCACTTCATCTCTGCCTCTCTCAATCCCACTCTCTCACTCTCCACACTTCTAACTCGCACGGCAGTATGGGGCGACTACTTGTTTCAACCACCAGGTGGCGACATCATAAACACGAATATAGGGTCTGTCCTGACGCATACGTGAGATTATGTACCTGAAGGCTGACCTATCCTGATTAAATCAGAGATCCTGACACGTTAGCATAAAAACACGGTAACAACAAATGAGTCGAGGGCTCTAATTACAGACGCCGTATCTTAATTTGATCAGCCGGTCACTGATGGATGTTTCCAGCAGGAAATGGAAACCTGTAAGTGTGTATGAGGTTCGAAATGACTACAGTTAGGAGCAAACGTATTTAATGATTGACCTCTACCAAAATGTCCATTGACATAACAGTACACAATATTACGGTGCTTCGAGATCATCTCCTGCTATAGCCGGCTCAAATTATGATATGTAATCTGGATGTCCACGAAGCACTTTGTTAGGTACCACGGCAAATGACAGAGTAAAAGTACAGAAATAGAAAGGCATGTGACTTACAGTGTTCGCACTAACCTTTGAACTCTGCACATGCAAAAACAAACACACAAAACAGACAACAGAAAGGACAGAGCACAAAAAAAGCACAGAGAAGAAAGAAAAGTAAGAGTGATTAAAACAATGTCACAAACTCATAAAATCAAGCCTTAATGACCTTCTGGTTTAAAAACATTTGATTTGAAAGTTCTCGTTAGAAGTAAGCAAAAGCATAGGAAATGCAACTAAACAGCGGGTAGCACAGCCAATGTTTAGTACAGTAGACATCTGTACACCCACTCATAGTTAAGTCACAACTTAACAATGTATTACAACTTATTATTAACACCCAAAAAAAATCACACCTCAGATATACCACATTTTCAGAATTTAAGAGCCTTGATAGGTAGAAATATAGATTCAATATTCCGGTCAATCGTAAAATGGTGAAGTGGCAGCAGACACCACAATAGCACACTGTCAATCAGGCTCAATCTGGTGTTGTCCTGCAGTTCTGCCTCCTACCACAACGGGGCAGCGGTGAGTCACACTTACAGATGGCGAGGTGGCAGCAGAGAGTAGAGGAAGGATCCCTCCGCAGGCAATGATGATGTTGTCCACCATCTGGGAGATGAGGTGAATGGTGTTGTGGACAAAGATGATGTTCTCGTTGCTGTTCACAAAGTCCATAACTGACTTGGTTGAATGACTGAAGGAAGAGAGAACAGAGGGAGTGAGAAAGAGGAAAGAGGTATAGTAAACTGAAAGGTGTTTCTGTCTCACTGTCTGCGTCTGGAAGTCATTTAAATCTGCTATTAGCTCTCATTAATAGCATTTACAAAATACCTGTTTCCTGAAAAGCACCTTTCACCTTTCAAATTATCCACAGCTATGAATTCATTGTTGCCAAGAGAAGAAAATAAATTACGATACATGACTCGTGTCGATATTTCCAGGAACAAAGTGAGAACCCACCTAATGTATGTTTGATGAACTCAACTGGTTGAATGACTGGTATGTATGTTTGATCCCAAACTCAAGGAAGAATTTATCCTTGAGAACAGATGGTTTGATCCCAAACTCAGTGAGAACCAATTGGAAAAGTATGTTTGGAACTCAAGAGCAGAATTTATAGTAAACTGATCCCAAAAAGGTGAACCAATTGGAATTCACCTGGTATGTATGTTTGATCCCGAACTCAACTGGAGCAGAATTTATCCTTGAGAACCAATTGGAATTCACCTGGTATGTATGTTTGATCCCGAACACAAATGTGTGTCCTCCACGACGTAGCATTTAGCTTTCTGTAGTAAATTAGCGCAATGAGACCAATGACTGTGGGTCGGCCTTGTGGCAGAAAACACCGTACGAAGGACACAAGTTAGGATTTGGCTTCACAAACAACCACGTCAAAATTTTATTGACAGGAAGTGTATAAATGTTGTCAGTATGTTTGCTTTGATGGCTGGCTTACTAAAATCAGCTTTTGCCATAATTAATGTCAATATATATTTAGGGTTTTTTCTCAATTCTCCATATTGAGCCACTGAGTCTGAACCTGTTTAACTACTGTGTGAATATTGTCTTATTGTCTCTGATTTACGGTGATGTTTTGTCTTGTTGTCTCTGCTTTACGGAGATTTTTGTGTCTTGTTGTCTCTGCTTTACGGTGATGTTTTGTCTTATTGTCTTATTGTGAACGCACTGTATATCTGCTCCTAAACGGGGCTCTCAAATTCAAATGTGGACATCTGAGTCAGTTCCACCGTTTTGTTTCATTTGACTGCTCCCTGATTTTGAGTCGGCCACGACATCATATGGGTGCCTTTCTTTACCATGTAATAACAGAGTGTGGACACACAGTAAACCACAAACACTGGTATCTAGGGGGATTGTAGTGGACGACATAAGGAGTCTCTTAGGGCCCCCTGTCAACTAGGGGGCCCCCGGCAACTAGGGGGCCCCCTGCGACGACTGGGGCCCCGAAAATGCTAGCGCCGGCACTGCGTGAACCCTAACTACGAAGCGGGCACGCCCTCTCACCTCCTCCAGACGTGGACGTCGGTCTCCAGGGCGAACAGGAGGTCGGTGAGGAGGCGCTGATGCATCGAGGACCACTTAAACTCCGGGATGCGAAACATGGTGGTGCGAGGACCCGGGCTGAACTGGCGCCGCTGCTCCTCCGTCATGGGCATGCCCCGGAAGCCCAGGTCCACACGCAGGTCCCGCTCCAACTGGGCCGCCGTTCTACCGTGGAGCGCCTGTAGGGGGCAGCAGAGACGAGAGACGGGTGGAGGTTGGCAGGGGTGGGAACCGCAGACACGCACTGAGCTCGTAAATGTTTCGTCGCGGCGGGGGGCTGGGGTGTCGTTGCCGTGACGCCACGCGATGCGCCACGTGCTCTGCCCCGGGGGATTGGTTGTCTAATGGGGACGTTGTATTGCATCACTGATCACATTTTCTCATGAAAGGTCACTGGAAGCAGAGAACTGTGCTACAGGGATGTACGGACTCCAATACAGGCCGTTCCGCTGTGATTGAAATGTATCTGCTGAGGCTAACAAGAAACTAATCCGGGGAGAGCTGTACCGGGTTAAGTCCGCAGAATTGGGAACTGTCCCCTGGGAAATCCTAACCCAGATAATAACAATAACAGCAGAGTTGCTACGAGCAGGCTAACTACAGTCGTTAACAACGGGGACACACAAGTCAAGGCTAAGCTAGCGACGAGTAAGGGAAGCTAAAGTATGACTAAACCAGCTAGCTAGAATGGGTTCAAGGCTAAGCTAGCAACGGGTAGGGGAAGCTAAGGTATGACTAAACCAGCTAGCTAAGCTAAAACACAGGCTAAAATAAAACAGTGGTGCTTCATGACGCTTAGAGCGTCTATAAGCGGTGGAAGATGGAGAATGGGTTCAGAGCGAATCCCATTCAGCTTCGGTTGTTCCGGCTGATGGGATCATCACAGTAGAACTACCCACCTGAGTAAGAACATAATCTATCTATAAGCTGATGTGATCATCACAGTAGAACCACCCACCTGAGTAGGAACATAAGCTATAAGCTGATGTGATGATCACAGTAGAACCACCCACCTGAGTGGTAGCAGTTGTCTGGATCTTCTTCATCTCCTTCCCATCGTCGGACCTCTCCGTATCAGACGTGGTGCTCACAGCGTCTCCTCCGGCCTTACCCCCGGACGCCTCGCCGTCTGCCCCAGAAAGGGTCTCCCCGTCCGGGTAGCCCTGGGCTTGGATCTCAGCCGCCTGGCTCTCCCTCTGGGCTATGGAGATAATGTCAGCCAGGGGGCTCTGCGTCTTGAAGGGTCCGTCCTCGGGGAGTCCTCCGTGGGCCTGGCTGATGTTTGAGCCCCCGCAGGACGTCATGTGAGCCAGGAGACTCAGATCATCGCAGGTGGAGGAGTGGCTGGACGGGGTGGGCTGATCTGGCCCTGGGAGGACCAAAGGGTCGCTCGATGCCAACGCCGGAAGTAGCTTCTCATCGACCTAAAAGGAGGAACCCAGATGAAATAAAGAAGCGTGTCCAAAATAGAACAGTGATCGCTAACTAATGAGCACAGCGAGGAGACTTCAAATGAACTTGTAGTTCTTATTTATAGGCCTGTTTTGATGTGAAACAAGGCGACAGTGGATCAACACAAGTAAAGGATCAACACAAGTAAAGGATCAACACAAGTAAAGGATCAACACAAGTAAAGGATCGACACAAGTAAAGGATCGACACAAGTAAAGGATCGACACAAGTAAAGGATCGACACAAGTAAAGGATCGACACAAGTAAAGGATCGACACAAGTAAAGGATCGACACAACTAAAGGATCGACACAAGTAAAGGATCGACACAAGTAAAGGATCGACACAAGTAAAGGATCGACACAAGTAAAGGATCGACACAAGTAAAGGATCGACACAAGTAAAGGTTGTATTTTAAAGCACAGCACAGAAACAGAACTCTGCGTACACGTTAGGCAGTAAGACGGTAACACTGAAACAGTATTAAAATACCCCTGTCATCTAATGCAGACACGTCTTTATTTTATATTTTAACCTCCTGTGTCCAGCAACTATTCTATGTAAATATGTACCGTGCAACTATAAATATGTGGTTTATCATTGGTAAAAATCTCCAACTGCCCCCCCCTACCTTGCCGAAGAGGAATCCGTTGTTGCTAGGGATACTGTCCTTCTCGTCGGCGAGGGTGATGAGCGGACCCATATTCCCATCATCCTCTATGGCGCCCAGGACTGACCCGGTGACCACCGCGTCGTCTTTAGGCGCCAGGTTGCCGTGGTTCCCGTTGAGCTTCCGCACCACAGCACAGTAGGAGGTGCTGTCCAATAAGGAGTCGACCTCCACCAGGGGGCCGTTCTCCATCCTCCCTCCCCCGATCCCGCCCACCCCGAGCCCCTCCATGCCCCCGCCCCCCACCATGCCCTCCGGGGACAGATCCAGGTCGTCCAGTTTCACCTCGGTGGCCTCCACTTTCTCCGCCTTGATGTCCACCAGGAGGTCGTGAACCTCGAACCTCACCCCGGAACTCTGACCCTGGTCCCCGGAGGTCAGCCCCTCCCCGTTTGGCCTCTTGCCCCCAACCCCGCCCTCGGCGAGCAGATTCCGGGAGTCCCCGCCCGCTCCGGTTCCTCCGTCTCCGTACTCCGCCTCGCTCTCGGGGGTCTGGGACTGGGAGTGGTCGTCCAGCTCGCGGATCTCCAGGTTGCCGTTGACGACAGGAGCAGGTGTGGCCGAGAGGCCGGAGATGGTGGAGACGGAGCCTTTCTTCCCCTTCTTGATGTTCTCCTCCTCCTGACGCTGGTACTCCTCGTACATTTTAGCGAGGTACTCCTTGTGCGCCTCGTATGTCACCTTATATGGAAACGAGATCAATATAAAATAATAATCAATAACTGACCTTCAATAACCAATAATCAATTACATTTGAGCTAGGGGTACTTCTTATGGGCTTTTAATGTCACCTTATAGATAAATGGGATCATTAACCAATAATCAATAACCAACAATCAATAACAAATACCTATTAACTAATAATAAATAATCATATAAAACAATTAACACACACACACACACGCACAAGCACACACACACACACGTTACCTTGGAGTGTGCTATAGACAGTGTGTCCACCCAGACCCTCCAGCCTCCCCACTCATACTTGATGGCGTGATAGAGGAGGATCCTGAAGATGTTGTAAACCATCTCAGCTATCTTCTGCTCCTCAGGGTTCTTTGGGTTGATGTAGCCCAGACTGAACATCCAATCCTGCCAGACTGAACACTGGAGCAGGCACCTGAACACGTTGCCATGGAGAAACATAAAGTAATGCCATGTAATGGCATGTATATGTTTTGATGACCTAACTAATTAACTAACTAGCCTACTCAATATATTTCACCCAAAACGTAGTGGTTAAATCCATGATCTTGTGGAAAAGATGTTTTGAATTGCATTGAATGATCAGTTTGGAGACTCTAAAACTATACAGCATTCTATTGACTTAGGAACCAAAGTAACTAAAACAACTGTAGTGGTAAACAGGTTTCCATGTTTTTGTAGACTGTGTGTGGATGAGTGTGTGTGTGTGTGTTTACCGTCTGTTCTCTCGGCTGTTGCTGAACAGTTTAATCATGTCAGACAGGAAGAGCCTCCGAACCTCCATTAACTCAGTACTGGGACTGGAGTTCTTCAGCAGGGTCGCTACTACCTTCAGGATCACTGAGGAAGAAGAGCAGTTCGTTAGTTAGTGAGGAAGAAGAGCCGGACAGACTGACAGTCATATTAAAATAATAATCTAGCTTTGCTTTTTGGTACTGATTGACTGTCCTGGCTGAGTGCTGTGTAAGGGGACTCACTGGGATTCTGTATCTTGATGGTGGAGTCTGGTTCTGGGTGCGGCTTGTGAACCACCTGCGTGCACACCTGTTCTGTCAGAATCTACAGGGAGAAAGAAGACAGCTGTCAATCAAACAACAGCAAAAGAACATCCCATTCAGATGTGATCGTGTACAGGTAAATAACGTAAACGTGTGTGTGTGTGTGTGTGTGAGAGACCTACCTCGTAGAGTGTATTGTATGTAGTTATGCTGACAGTGTTGGTGTGTGTCATCAGCCTTTCTCCCAGGAGGGTGAATAAGCTGTGGGTGTGCATGATTTCCACCTTCCTCCTGCACCAATACACACACACATACAAACACACACACACGCGCACGCGCACACGCACGCACACGCACACACACACACACAGCAAGAATGCACAAACACACCAATGTGGCGTCCACACACGCACACGCACACACACAAACGCACACACACACACACACACACAAACAATTTTCATTGTGAGCGATGATTGCATCAATAAGCCATGAAAAGATAAGAGAAATTAGATCAGCATCATGAAGATAACTGCAACCTCCGATTCTTCGATTCACACACACACACACAACGTTCCCAATCACAATCTCAGCTGCCCTTCCTGCACTTCCACAGCTTAACACACACAGCCCCACAATCTGTCCCTGTCAGAGATCGTATCTGCGCCGAGACAGGAATCAGCTGGCAGTGCTGTCTGTTACCATGACGCCCCAGGGAAGGAGGGATCAATAAATGACACGAACGAACTGCCACGGCAACCAACTGGCCCAGCCTAAAGCACTGTACACCCATTTGAGATTTTTTCATTAATGGATAATTTGACATATTGTTTGATTGATTGACTGATCGGCAAATTGAGTAACTGCTGATGATAGCGTTTCGTATCTCTGGCTACACCAACCAGTGTGAACGTTAGAGACTGGCTACACCGACCAGTGTGAACGTTAGAGACTGGCTACACCAACCAGTGTGAACGTTAGAGACTGGCTACACCAACCAGTGTGAACGTTAGAGACTGGCTACACCGACCAGTGTGACTGTGTGTCTCTGGCTACACCGACCAGTGTGAATGTGTGATCAGGGCTCAGGTGCATCGTGGGTATCTCATTATGCCTTTAGGGAAACTCCTCCCAGACTCCAGCTGATGATTTCTTCCTTCTCTATTTCTCGTCCTCTGTCATCTCTCTTTCTCTTGTTGCTTTCCTTCATTTTTTTTCATTCTATTTCTCTCTTGCTGGCTTGTCCTGCTCTCATTTCGCCTCTCCCCCTCTCTCACTCTGCCTCAGACACACACAGGTGCATGGACGTCCAAACAGATGAATAAGGCCAGCTGGTTGTGTTACTGGCTGAGCAGATGAAGCTACCTGATAGTTTCAGCTTCCAATCTGCCAAACCCTCAACCCTCCCGGTTTTCACTGACTGACTGTATTTGACCTGGACTATTTTATAAGACTCTGCGTTTAAAAAATGCAATTAATAATTATTAAACTAAATGATCATGGTCACCCCTCAGAGCCTGGTTCCTCTCTAGGTTTCTTCCTAAATTCAACCCATTCAGGGAGTTTCTGGTTCAGGCTGGGTGTTTGTAAAAGCACTTAGTTTTTTGTTATATAAAATACATTTGATTGATTGTTTGAATAACCCACCCAGAATGCTTTGCTTCTGTTCAGAGCTTGGCCTCACAGGAATCATGCTCTGTCACAGTGATTTTTCTGCTCACATTTAGTGAGCATACACACACACACTCCATTGGCCAATAGAGACTAAGCTCCTAGGCTTGTACTTTATAATGCTAGCTGGAGTCAACCCACATGGCAGTACAGTTCCTACTATCCTGAACCAGACGAGTCCAGGAGCCATGTGGGCCTGAATAAGGACATCTCCCATATGACAGTGTTGGAGTTACACACATCTGCTCAGTTTAACCGTTGGGACTGTTTAGTTCCCGTTTCATCGTTTGTACAGAACAACAAGACCGTAACCAAGAGGCCAAGTTAAAATGGTTTCAGTTAAAACATATTTAAAAACGTCTATGACAATATGGAGAACATAGACACACGCAGATGTCACATTTCTTTGCTCAAGGCTGAAAAAACGCTAAAACGTTGTTAGACGGCAAGGATAATTTTATTTTTTAACATCAAACTATAAAAAAGTGTATTTTTTGAAAAACCTTTTGAACTGGACTTTCAGAGATCATCAAGGCATTTCCCCGCTGTTAAAATGTGAAGACTATATTCACTCGTTTCACACACACGCGTGCACACATACACAGACACGCGTGCACACAGACCCACACCCACACACCCGTGCACACACACACACACACACACATCCTCCCAGATACTCACTTGTGTCCCAGATGTTTGAGGAAGTAGCCCAGGACTTTGAGAGCCTGCACCCTGATGCTCTCGCTCTTAGAGGCCAGGAGCTTACAGATCACCCTGAAACACAGACACGACTATATTATGGCTGAAGATTCAACATGAAACACGGTTATTTGGGGGTTCTCCGCATCTCTACCGTATTCCGTTCCTCTGGTCAAATGCTGGGATCATGGAGGCAGGATGCTCTGACATCAGAGCCACTAGCAACTGTAACACATCATGGATGTTCTCATCCTGAAGAGGAGGAGATGGAGTGGGATTGGGAGGGGGGAGGGGGGAGGTGGGAGGGGAAAGAGAGGGAGGGGGAGTGAGAGGGAGAGACAGACAGAAAAACAAAGACAGGTAGGGTGATAGAATGAGAGGGGGAGAGAGAGTGATGGTGGGGAGAGGGGATAGAGACCAGCAGAGAGGGGAGAGAGAGGTTAGGAGAGAAACATACAGTGCAAGTTGATTCAGACAAAGCTTTTCAGAAACAAACTGTGCTACACACACACACACACACACACACACACACACACTGTACTACACACACACACACACACACACACACACACTGTACTACACACACACACACACACACTGTACTACACACACACACACACACAAACACAATAAAGATCAACTTGTGTGCTAGCTGTGAGCTAGCTAGCCGTTACAGCATCTGACCAGTAACACAGAGGTTGACCACATCTATGAGCTGACAAGTATGACACATGTATTGTTCTGGTCCAGCAAGATAATTAACTGGAATTGCTCCCTGGGCACCAAATGTGGCAGCCTACCTCACCCCTAAAGGCTTCTGGTTAGGACACATTGGACCTGGTGTACTACTGATGACTGGGTGAATGTAGTCTCACACACACACACACACACACACACACAGTAGAGGGTTTACCTCATGCATGGTCAGCAAATAGTTAAGGATGCTTTGTAGCTCATCCTCCTTCACTCCCCGATCCTGGAGAACAGAAAGAAAAAAGGAAGAGAAAGATAGACAGACAGACGAGAAGAGGTAGAGGAAGATAGACAGACGAGAAGAGGAAGACAGACGAGAAGAGGTAGAGGCAGATAGACGACGAGAAGAGGTAGAGGAAGATAGACAGACGAGATCACATCATAGCACTTGAAATATAATTTCAAATGGGAATTGTGTAAAGAACGGTATTGCTACGTTTAGGTGTGTTAAAACACACGACAACAAGCTGCGGGTCAGAGCACATATTAAAACAGGAAAGAGACGTTGTGTTTGTGTTACACACACACACACAGACACAGACAGACACACACACAATATGCAGTAAAGTTACCTTCAGTATAAGTTGCTTCAGGAACAGCAGCATAAAGGCTCTGAGGGAAATAATCTCCTTCTGGGAAGGCCTCGGTCCATCTGCACACAGACAACATCAAAGCAACCTTAATACAACCTTTATACAACAACATGAATGCACCATTAAAACAACCCTTAACAATAACATGAATGTGACATTAATACAACCTTTATACAACAACATGAATATACCATGAAAACAACCACTAACTATAACATGAATGTGACATTAATACAACCTTTATACAACAACATCAAAGCAACCTTACTACAACCTTTACACAACAACATGAACATTCTTTTTGATGCTTTGTCGGCTTCGACTTGCTAGTATGAAGAAATCAAGCAGTTTGTTTTCCCTCTCAATATGATATGGAATTTAATCTGACCTAATTCCAGAACAGTGGTGTTAACGTCTGATCCCAGACCAGTGGTGTTAACGTCTGATCCCAGACCAGTGGTGTTAACGTCTGATTCCAGACCAGTGGTGTTAACGTCTGATTCCAGACCAGTGGTGTTAACGTCTGATTCCAGACCAGTGGTGTTAACGTCTGACCCCAGACCAGTGGTGTTAACGTCTGACCCCAGACCAGTGGTGTTAACGTCTGATCCCAGACCAGCGGTGTTAACGTCTGATTCCAGACCAGTGGTGTTAACGTCTGATCCCAGACCAGCGGTGTTAACGTCTGATCCCAGACCAGCGGTGTTAACGTCTGATCCCAGACCAGTGCTGTTAACGTCTGATCCCAGACCAGTGGTGTTAACGTCTGATCCCAGACCAGTGGTGTTAACGTCTGGAGTAGAGTTGTCTTCAGGGATGAAAACCTGGAGTGGAGTTGTCTTCAGGGGCCAGATTTGAGCACCAGAGTCTGACGCTGTACTGGGTATCCTAGCAACTTGTTGTGGGACTCCACTCTCCGTGCCCCAGAAGGCCCCGTACGCACTGTGAGCTTTCAGACAGCTGCGTTGTCCTCAAAACGTCCATTTGATTTGTGGATCTAATTAAAGTGTGTGTGTGTGTGTGTGTGTTTACCCAGTCCTTTGGGAGTGATTCGGCTGCCCTCCAGGGGGTTGCTGGCCCAGTAGTAGTACTTCAGCGTGTGCATCAGCTGGAGAACCGTTCCCACGCGACGGATGGTGGTGTAGATGGTCGCCGTGCCGATGAACTCTGCCGACAAGTAGGTGTACAGGGACAGCTGGACCTGGACGACAACACACACACACACACATTAGGCAGGAAATGAGAGGGAAAACACAGCTAGAGAGCAAGAGAGTGTGAAGGCATGACAACGATACTAGATAGATAGATCCTCTCTCCTGTTTTCTCCTTTACCTCCTCTCATCATATCTTCTCCTTTTAGTGCCTCAGGCATAACTAATGTAGTGTTATATCTGGACTAGAAAACGGTACTCTACATCCCTTATTCACACATATGCCTCTCTGTCTGCCTCTCTGCCTGCCTCTCTGCCTGCCTCTCTGTCTGCCTCTCCGTCTGCCTCTCCGTCTGCCTCTCCGTCTGCCTCTCTGTCTGCCTCTCCGTCTGCCTCTCCGTCTGCCTCCTCCGTCTGCCTCTCCGCCTGCCTCTCCGCCTGCCTCCGCCTGCCTCCGCCTGCCTCTCCGCCTGCCTCTCCGTCTGCCTCTCCGTCTGCCTCTCCGTCTGCCTCTCCGTCTGCCTCTCCGTCTGCCTCTCCGTCTGCCTCTCCGTCTGCCTCTCCGTCTGCCTCTCCGTCTGCCTCTATGTCTGCCTCTATGTCTGCCTCTATGTCTGCCTCTATGTCTGCCTCTATGTCTGCCTCTATGTCTGCCTCTATGTCTGCCTCTATGTCTGCCTCTATGTCTGCCTCTATGTCTGCCTCTATGTCTGCCTCTATGTCTGCCTCTATGTCTGCCTCTATGTCTGCCTCTCTGTCTGCCTCTCTGTCTGCCTCTCTGTCTGCCTCTCTGTCTGCCTCTCTGTCTGCCTGTCTCTCTGTCTGCCTGTCTCTCTGTCTGCCTGTCTCTCTGTCTGCCTGTCTCTCTGTCTGCCTGTCTCTCTGTCTGCCTGTCTCTCTGTCTGCCTGTCCTTCTGTCTGCCTGTCTCTCTGTCTGCCTGTCTCTCTGTCTGCCTGTCTCTCTGTCTGCCTGTCTCTCTGTCTGCCTGTCTCTCTGTCTGCCTGTCTCTCTGTCTGCCTGTCTCTCTGTCTGCCTGTCTCTCTGTCTGCCTGTCTCTCTGTCTGCCTGTCTCTCTGTCTGCCTGTCTCTCTGTCTGCCTGTCTCTCTGTCTGCCTCTCTGTCTGCCTGTCTCTCTGTCTGCCTGTCTCTCTGTCTGTCTCTCTGTCCGTCTCTCTCTGTCCGTCTCTCTCTGTCCGTCTCTCTCTGTCCGTCTCTCTCTGTCCGTCTCTCTCTGTCCGTCTCTCTCTGTCCGTCTCTCTCTGTCCGTCTCTCTCTGTCCGTCTCTCTCTGTCCGTCTCTCTCTGTCTTGTCATTCCCTCAGTCTTTCTCGCCATCAAACACACACACCTCCCTTCCTCCCAACCTCAGACTCTAGGAGGCATACTTAGGTTATTTCAACATCCAGCTCATTAACATGTCCAAGGTGATTAGAGACGTCTCCCCTTAACGAGCTATTCCTTAACGAGCTGTCCCTAATGACGTGGCACAACACACTCGACTGGAACTATACCCACTATCGCTGTAGCTAATTCACAACGGAACGGACATCATTAGAGGCTTCAGCGGAACTGTGTCGTGCGTTAGAGGACCAGACTTCAGGCATCACCTCTCTCCTCTTTCCATCGTCCTCTCGTGTGTCACAGTGGCCTTTCATACAGGACACATACGGACACATTTGATCTGTCTGTCAGAGCAGTTCAGACAGCCTGTTGCGTGACCGCATGTCCCTCTGACAGTCTGTCAGGACGTTGTTCAATTAAGGTTGTTAGAATATTATCACCACTGTTCTGGAATTGGGTCAGACCTTAACACCACTGGTCTGGGATCAGACGTTAACACCACTGGTCTGGGATCAGACGTTAACACCACTGTTCTGGAATTATTTTCCTGCCCTGTGAGGAGTTTACCAACACGAACCTGCCACTGCATAGAAATCTGTTCACACTGTGAAGCCATCGTATGAGGATCAATCTCAAGCTGTTATGGGTCCAAAGACAAGTACACACACACAAACAAAGTCGATTCTATGAGGCCACCAAGTCGAACGGTAATGTCTTTAAATCCTGGACCTGGGCGACTCAGAGGGCTGTACATTGTGTGGTTTGCCCTCCACTGCATACTGTGATTCAACTAATCAAACAACCAGCTGACCCTAAACCAGTAGATTCATATAAAACCCAGACAAACTGAGAAGATCCTCCTATTGGTAGAGGCCTGTTAAACCCAGTGGGAGGGCAATATGGAGCAGGATTCTTCCAGAAGTAGAGCAGGTTCCTCTGGAGACTAGTTATGCCCCACTGCCGCTCCGAGCAGCCAATCAGAAGCCAGGGTCAGAGGTTGAAGGTCTGCACGTGACCTGGAATCACATTCTCCCCCCTGGCAAAGAAGATAGACTGGAACGTTCTGGAATAGAACTGTCCCTGATGACACCATATTACCTATTTCCCATAGGGTTCAAAGGTAATGCATTATACAGGAAATAGACTGCGCAGTGAAATATTATTTTACTTAAAGGGACAGGACATATTTTACATTATTGCTAAGAGAAATGAAACAGTTTCTATGTTTCTTTCATATTGAAAAAAGTAAGAAAGCTCAAATCAATTACAAACATCAAAAATATATGTTTTTAAGTAACATTGAGATCACAAACTGGTTAAAGTGTAAGCAACAACGTTATACAGCGTAACTACAGATATCCAGCTGCTATACAGATGACAGACAAACTAAACGTTGCTCAGTCTGGGTCTAAAGACAGCCGTCAACATTCTGAGTGTTAAGACGAGATCACATGAACCCACTGTCTAATTGAAACTGACATATTGCTGTCATTTGGCAGGATCGGCTACATTTTGCTGTAGGAGTCACAACCGAAGGCTCCCAGTGACACTGCAGTGGCCCGTGGCCCTGACACAGAACTGTACCAGAACACCTCGGGTTCTGGTGCAGTGGTCCGTGGTCCTGACACAGAACTGTACCAGGACACCTCGGATCTGTAGCGTGTCACAACAAACCCTACCCCAGATAAGCTCTACAATTGACTTGTACATTGATGTACTGGATGCAGTTCTCCAACGTGGTCCTAGACCCTGCTGCTGTTTTTGTACACATCTATGGATCGATATTATCTGATGTGGTCTCTACGTGGTCATGCAATTGGCAGAAGGTTAGAAAGTGCAGCTCCATTTCCACGGGCATCTCCATATTTGTTTTTATTGAACACCCTTTGTGCTTTTTGATGCTTACGCTAAAGTAAGAATAGTTATTTGTTATCCTGAGGGAAACGAGGCCACGGTTGAATTCTGACGTTTTGTTCCATCGCTAGTTTCGTGTTATAGAGATGTGCCATTAGCTCTCAAATGGAACACAAGTTGTTCGGAAGATCTAAGTGCTGCTGTAGAACCCGAACAGATGCACGAGGTCCTCTGACATAATCATCACACTCCAATACAATAGACAATGAACAGATGTCAACAACCGTATCTCTGTCTAACTCTCATTGTCTCTCCGGGTCTCAGTCTCCAGTCTCATCTTAAATACGACTAATTCTGTCTTTCACTTATTCTTTTCTCTTTTCTTTTTTATCCGTCTGATTAAACTCTTTGTTCTCTCTCTTTCATTTATCACGTCCTATTCTCTCATCCGTTGCCATGGGAATTTCCGGAGAACGTTTTATAGAACCTGGGTGGAACCAGACTTCACCAGGCCGTTTGGGAAGAACCAGACTTCACCAGGCCATTTGGGAAGAACCAGACTTCACCAGGCCATTTGGAAAGAACCAGACTTTACCAGGCTGTTTGGGAAGAACCAGACTTCACCAGGCCATTTGGGAAGAACCAGACTTTACCAGGCAGTTTGGGAAGAACCAGACTTCACCAGGCCGACTAATCAAAACCAGAAACCAGCCAATTTTCAGTTTAGAACAGGTGACACACACACACACAGAGACAAACCACCATATCCCCTCATCCCTCAACACACACACTCCCACACACACTCTTTCCCACCTTGGCAGGCGTGTGTATCCAGATGGCAGCATTGAAGAGCACATGGTCACACAGTTGTTTGAGGAGCGGCGCTCCATGGGTTAACCCGTCCAGGTACTTGGCAAAGGACAGGAACTGCTCCAGAACCGCCCTGGTGATGTGGACCCTGGACGACTGGAGCGAAACAGACAAGGTCATAAGACTGTCATAGTTGTAAAGCATAGATAGTGTCATAACAGTCGTTGCAGCGTTGTTATAGTATTATAAAAGGGTTATAACGTTGTAATAGTATAGATAGTGTCATAACAGTCGTGCTGTGATAGCGTTGTAATAGTATTATAAAAGGGTTATAACGTTGTAATAGTATAGATAGTGTCATAACAGTCGTGCTGTGATAGCCTGTAATAGTATTATAAAAGGGTTATAACGTTGTAATAGTATAGATAGTGTCATAACAGTCGTGCTGTGATAGCGTTGTAATAGTATTATAAAAGGGTTATAACGTTGTAATAGCATAGATAGTGTCATAACAGTCGTGCTGTGATAGCGTTGTAATAGTATTATAAAAGGGTTATAACGTTGTAATAGTATAGATAGTGTCATAACAGTTGTGCTGTGATAGCCTGTAATAGTATTATAAAAGGGTTATAACGTTGTTGTAATAATATGTTAATGATTTGTATTAATGGTGTAACAGTGTAATAAAATCTTCATAATAGTGTTGGAATAATTTGAATACATTTAACATTTGAAGAGCCACAGTAGCACACATATTTTCCAGATGCAGGTAAAATGAAGCACAGATGTGTTTAGAAATGTAACGGTTACCTTTTCCAGGAGGTATCCGATCACCAGGAATCCTTTACCCCCTAACATCTGTTCCTGCATGGCCACAGAGCTCTTCAAGAGTTCAACCAGGAACGCCAGCAGGGTGGCACTGCAAAATGCACATATTACACACATATTACGTGCATATTACACACATATTACGTGCATATTACACACATATTACACACATATTACGTGCATATTACACACATATTACACACATATTACGTGCATATTACACACATATTACGTGCATATTACACACATATCATATGCCTATTACACACATATTACACACATATTACGTGCATATTACACACATATTACGTGCATATTACACACATATTACTCACATATTACACACATATTATGTGCATATTACACACATATTACGTGCCTATTACACACATATTACACACATATTACGTGCATATTACACACATATTACACACATATTACGTGCATATTACATACATATTACGTGCCTATAACACACATATTACGCACAGATTACGGCCATATTACACAGAGTGTGGTCATAAATCACACCTTGTTGTGTCTTATTGTATAACTACAGATATCTAGCACACTACATTATATATTAGTCATATATCACACCATGTTGTGTTTTATTGTATAACTACAGATATCTAGCACACTACATTATATATTAGTCATATATCACACCCTGTTGTGTCTTATTGTATAACTACAGATATCTAGCACACTACATTATATATTAGTCATATATCACACCCTGTTGTGTCTTATTGTATAACTACAGATATCTAGCACACTACATTATATATTAGTCATATATCACACCTTGTTGTGTCTTATTGTATAACTACAGATATCTAGCACACTACATTATATATTAGTCATATATCACACCTTGTTGTGTCTTATTGTATAACTACAGATATCTAGCACACTACATTATATATTAGTCATATATCACACCCTGTTGTGTCTTATTGTATAACTACAGATATCTAGCACACTACATTATATATTAGTCATATATCACACCCTGTTGTGTCTTATTGTATAACTACAGATATCTAGCACACTACATTATATATTAGTCATATATCACACCCTGTTGTGTCTTATTGTATAACTACAGATATCTAGCACACTACATTATATATTAGTCATATATCACACCCTGTTGTGTCTTATTGTATAACTACAGATACCTAGCACACTACATTATATATTAGTCATATATCACACCCTGTTGTGTCTTATTGTATAACTACAGATATCTAGCACACTACATTATATATTAGTCATATATCACACCCTGTTGTGTCTTATTGTATAACTACAGATATCTAGCACACTACATTATATATTAGTCATATATCACACCCTGTTGTGTCTTATTGTATAACTACAGATATCAAGCACACTACATTATATATTAGTCATATATCACACCCTGTTGTGTCTTATTGTATAACTACAGATATCTAGCACACTACATTATATATTAGTCATATATCACACCCTGTTGTGTCTTATTGTATAACTACAGATATCTAGCACACTACATTATATATTAGTCATATATCACACCCTGTTGTGTCTTATTGTATAACTACAGATATCTAGCACACTACATTATATATTAGTCATATATCACACCCTGTTGTGTCTTATTGTATAACTACAGATATCTAGCACACTACATTATATATTAGTCATATATCACACCCTGTTGTGTCTTATTGTATAACTACAGATATCTAGCACACTACATTATATATTAGTCATATATCACACCCTGTTGTGTCTTATTGTATAACTACAGATATCTAGCACACTACATTATATATTAGTCATATATCACACCCTGTTGTGTCTTATTGTATAACTACAGATATCTAGCACATTGCTGAGCCATTAAAAATGTAGGACCCACACCCCCTCATCTTTCAACAGCCTGACTAATGAACACACACACACACACACACACACACACACACACACACACACAACAAAGCCTCCTCCATTGAAAATTATAACCTAAAAATAGGAAAGTGCCCATTGCTCACCAGACAATAGGATATTTGCCTAAATGACTCACCAGACGATAGGTGATTTGCCTAAATGAGTCACCTGTCAGAAATTTTTCTAAACGACTCACCAGACGGTGGTGTCCACAGAGCTGTCAGTGAGTTGTCTGTAGTCCAGCTGGGAGAAGAGAGGGAACAGGACCTGGATGCCCCCTATGGAGTGGATGGCACTGTGGATGGAGTGGGTCACTATGGCCTTCACATCCTGTACACAACAACACACACACACACACTGTTAGGACACACACATATTGCACTGGATGCAGAAGACAATAAGACCTCGCTGGTGCGTGTGAAGGTTGGTCAAAGACACACACACACACACACACACACTACACTGACAGACGGACTGACCTGCAACATGAGGGCATGTGGTGAATGCACGAAAATGGATGAGTTCTCTCTGGGCGACGACTCGAGACAAAGTTGGGCGTCTGTGGCCTTGGCGTTGTAGGTGAAGCAGATGGAGCTGGCCAGCTTCCCGTCATACAGGACCTGCAGCACACACACACGCGCACACACACACGCACGCACGCACGCACGCACGCACGCACGCACACACACACACACACACACACACACACACACACACACACACACACACACACACACACACACACACACACACACACACACACACACACACACACACACACACACACACACACACACACACACACACACACACACACACACACACACACACACACACACACACACACACACACACATTGGACATCAACCAAACCATTTTCTTTCAGACTGACAACGTTTACCTTGAACCACAGTAAGGTTCTACTGCATAGTAGCGGTTTATGTGTTCATTTATTAGTTGTCTAATTGAGCCATTCAATGACTCAGTGTTTCTCGATTTAACATCATTGCAGTGTGACCTAGACTGTGTGTTTAGGGTCAAAGTTTTTCTGCTGACTGATGCAGGTTTTCCTCCGGGATTTTCCCATACGTGTCTCCGTCCATTGTGCCCGTAATCCGGCGTTGCAAAGCACCCCCACCGCATGACAGTGCCACATCCACAATGTAATGGGGAGGGTTCTGTTTGTAACACGTGTACTTTGTGCCCGCATAATCAGATATTTCGATTCTATGAATCCATCCTTTGTTGGACAACGATAAATATCTAGTTAGAGACAATTTTTCTATTCTCATGTTGGAATTCAATGCCAACTGTTACTGTGTGGGGCTATTTGGGCCACATCCCTGTTCATGTCAGACACACTCAAACAGGTTCACATTAAAGTTAAATAAAATGTGGTAAAATGTATAAAACACATTTAATTTCGGCTTCAGGCCATAACGTTATATTTTCGTTGTCCTCTACCCTTACGACATAATCTAAACTAATCTAAACCGGATTTGATGTGACTGGTTTCAGTGGCTTTCTTCACATAACTACTTTTCATTAAATAACATGGAGAGTTTCTTCAATCCTGGCCGAGAAACTCTGTAGCACCTTTAGATGAATTAATCATACAGTATTCTGTTCTCCTGACAGGGTCATGATGCACTACAGCTTTTTCAGGTGTGTAGCAACGAGCTGAGTACTTATGCAATGGGGACTTCAAGCATTTTAATTATAGTCATTTAAACGTAACATTTACATTTGGTGGAGAATCTGTTCCCCAGTGCTATTTGCATAGGCTGGAATGAGACCAGCAGTGTTTTATTCAGAGACTGAACCAAACCATCCTATTTTGTAGCATAACTTGTGCAGAAGTCATTGGGGTTGCTGACGGGTGTATTCCCGTGTTAATGTAATGCAGTCGTTCATTTAATTGCATGTTACAGTAGATAGCCAGGTAAAGACAACAGCATCCTACCTGTTTATGGTGCTCTGCCAGATGGATGTCACTTTCTGACTTGAACTTGAAGGTACTCTACGGGAGTAGAGGAGTAGGAAGAGGGGGATGTAGAGGAGACAAGAGGGGGTGGTAGAGGAGAAAAGAGGGGTGGTAAAGGAGAGAAAAAGAGGGGGTAGTAGAGGAAAAAAGAGGGGTGGTAGAGGAGAAAAGAGGAGGTGGTAGAGGAGAAAAGAGGGGTGGTAGAGGAGAAAAGAGGGGTGGTAGAGGAGAAAAGAGGGGTGGTAGAGGAGACAAGAGGGGGTGGAAGAGGAGAAAAGTGGAGGAGGTAGAGGAGAAAAGAGGGGTGGTAGAGGAGAAAAGAGGGGTGGTAGAGGAGAAAAGAGGGGTGGTAGAGGAGAAAAGAGGGGTGGTAGAGGAGACAAGAGGGGGTGGAAGAGGAGACAAGAGGGGGTGGAAGAGGAGACAAGAGGGGGTGGAAGAGGAAAAAAGAGGGGGATGTAGAGGAGAAAAGAGGAGGTGGTAGAGGAGAAAAGAGGAGGTGGTAGAGGAGAAAAGAGGGGTGGTAGAGGAGACAAGAGGAGGTGGTAGAGGAGAAAAGAGGGGGTAGTAGAGGGGAAAAAAGGGGGTGGTAGACGAGAAAAGAGGAGGTGGTAGAGGAGAAAAGAGGAGGTGGTAGAGGAGAAAAGAGGGGGTAGTAGAGGGGAAAAAGGGGGTGGTAGGGGAGAAAAGAGGAGGTGGTAGAGGAGAAAAGAGGAGGTGGTAGAGGAGAAAAGAGGAGGTGGTAGAGGAGAAAAGAGGGGGTGGTAGAGGAGAAAAGAGGAGGTGGTAGAGGAGACAAGAGGGGGTGGTAGAGGAGAAAAGAGGGGGTAGTAGAGGGGGAAAAAGGGGGCGGTAGAGGAGAAAAGAGGAGGTGGTAGAGGAGAAAAGAGGAGGTGGTAGAGGAGACAAGAGGGGGTGGTAGAGGAGAAAAGAGGGGGTGGTAGAGGAGAAAAGAGGGGGTGGTAGAGGAGAAAAGAGGGGGTGGTAGAGGAGAAAAGAGGAGGTGGTAGAGGAGACAAGAGGGGGTGGTAGAGGAGAAAAGAGGAGGTATAGAGGAGAAAAGAGGAGGTGGTAGAGGAGACAAGAGGGGGTAGTAGAAGAGAAAAGAGGGGGTGGTAGAGGAGAAAAGAGGGGGTAGTAGAGGAGAAAAGAGGGGGTGGTAGAGGAGAAAAGAGGGGGTAGTAGAGGAGAAAAGAGGAGGTGGTAGAGGAGAAAAGAGGGGGTGGTAGAGGAGAAAAGAGGGGGTGGTAAAGGAGAAAAGAGGAGGTGGTAGAGGAGAAAAGAGTAAAAAAGAGTTGATTCCAGATTGTAAAATCTACGACAGCATGATTAGCTCCCCATGGCAGGCGTCAAACAAAACAACCAACCGAAACAACCGAATATGACTTGATTAAATATAAACCAAGAGATAGAAGAAATTGACTCATGGAATTTAATATAATAAAGTGTGTGTGTGTGCGCTATTACGTGTGTTTCTTTAGGGTTTTGTCTAGATGTGTGTTTAAAGGGTGTGTTTGTTCGTAGATGTGTGTTTGTGGATGTCTGTAAAGTCAGTCAGCACTACAAAATTATCTATCAATAGCAGGAAAAAAAACAGACACACAAATTCTAATATAGTAGACAGCTCCCAGCAGCCTCTCCTGGACTGAGGGCTCTACCCACTCCCAGTGAAAGCCTCCCCAGGTTTCTCAGTCACCGCTTAATCAGGAAAACCCCAGGCTTGTCACAGTCCCAGAGGCAAAGGCCTACACTAAAGCCTTTCATCTGGTAGCTGGAACTGTGTACTTGTGTATGAAAATCCCTCAAGATTTCAGAGGGAAAAACAGACACATGAAGCCATACTACAGACAAACCATACTAACATACTAACTTGTTTCCCGAGTAACTGACTAATGTTCTTACTTCCTCCGTAACTGACTGATGTTCTTACTTCCTCAATAACTGACTGGTGTTCTTACTTCCTCAGTAACTGACTGATGTTCTTACTTCCTGAGTAACTGACTGGTGTTCTTACTTCCTCAGTAACTGACTGGATGTTCTTACTTCCTCAGTAACTGACTGATGTTCTTACTTCCTGAGTAACTGACTGGTGTTCTTACTTCCTCAGTAACTGACGGATGTTCTTACTTCCTCAGTAACTGACTGATGTTCTTACTTCCTCAGTAACTGACTGATGTTCTTACTTCCTCAGTAACTGACTGGTGTTCTTACTTCCTCAGTAACTGACTGGTGTTCTTACTTCCTCAGTAACTGACTGGTGTTCTTACTTCTTCTGTAACTGACTGGTGTTCTTACTTCCTCAATAACTGACTGATGTTCTTACTTCCTCAATAACTGACTGGCGTTCTTACTTCCTCAATAACTGACTGATGTTCTTACTTCCTCAATAACTGACTGGTGTTCTTACTTCCTGAGTAACTGACTGGCGTTCTTACTTCCTCAATAACTGACTGGTTTTCTTACTTCCTCAATAACTGACTGGTGTTCTTACTTCCTCAGTAACTGACTGGTGTTCTTACTTCCTCAATAACTGACTGATGTTCTTACTTCCTCAATAACTGACTGGTGTTCTTACTTCCTCAGTAACTGACTGGTGTTCTTACTTCCTCAATAACTGACTGATATTCTTACTTCCTCAATAACTGACTGATGTTCTTACTTCCTCAATAACTGACTGATGTTCTTACTTCCTCAATAACTGACTGGTGTTCTTACTTCCTCAATAACTGACTGGTGTTCTTACTTCCTCAGTAACTGACTGGTGTTCTTACTTCCTCAATAACTGACTGATGTTCTTACTTCCTCAATAACTGACTGGTGTTCTTACTTCCTCAGTAACTGACTGGTGTTCTTACTTCCTCAATAACTGACTGATATTCTTACTTAATAATAATAATAATAATACGTTTTATTTATATAGCGCCTTTCCAGGGCTCAAGGACGCTTTACAATTCAGGACATAAAACAGTAAGCAGTAATAACAAACATTACCACCAAAAAAACACAGAAGGACAACAACAGTGAAATACAAACTTACAAATAACACTTAGAGAATAAGTGGGTTTTGAGTAAGGATTTGAAATCAGATAGAGTACAGACATGGCGGAGTGACTGAGGGAGAGAGTTCCACAGTGTTGGTGCAACAACACTGAACGATCTAGCCCCCATGGAAGCTAGCCGGTGCTTAGGGACTACAAGAAGGCTAGAGTCAGAGGATCTTAGATCTTACTTCCTCAATAACTGACTGATGTTCTTCAATCCTCAATAACTGACTGATGTTCTTACTTCCTCAATAACTGACTGATGTTCTTCAATCCTCAATAACTGACTGATGTTCTTACTTCCTCAATAACTGACTGATGTTCTTCAATCCTCAATAACTGACAATAACTAATGAAATATTGTGTTTGTAACGGCGAGTGTAATGCCTCGTGCCGTCTGCGTTAGCGTAACCTTTCGGCTGCAGAACGACTCTCCCTATTCATCATAGTTCTCTCAAACAAAATGCACCGACTGATTAACCACTGATTAAATGAATCAAAAGCGTTCCAGTTCTCTTGACCGTGAGCTGTAATGGTTCATTAGCACGTAATAACATGTAAAGTGGTTGATAGGTCAAACAGAGACCAGCATCACTTCAAAGAGGGTAACCATCTGATATTATCATATAAATGTGGCATTATTCACTTAGAATCGGATCTGTGAGAGGCCTAATACACCTGTCACACAGACACAATAGTACAAGGGTCTGGACACACACACACACACACACACACCAAACTGCACAAATGGTACTTCAGAGTAACCCGACACCAGAGCAGCAGGGATCAACCGCTGTCTGACCTTTAATGACAAACAGCTTCACTTTAATGAAGCTCAAAAGAATCAATCACACACACACGCACGCACGCACGCACGCACGCGCAGACGCAGACGCAGACGCCGACACAGACACAGACACAGACACAGACACAGACACACACACACACACACACACACACACAGACACACACAGACACATAAACTTCTTTTCAATTAAAAATCCACAAATTCACTGACGGATTCCTAGTCTTTGACTAGATAACAAACAAATGAGGAGTGTCTGTGGGTGCGGTGGCTAGTCCTATAATAATAAAATAAGTGTTTTAGGCTTGAGAACATGGAGACAGGTAGACAATGTATGTCTAGAACACAGAAACATGAAGACAGACGTATTAGATGTGAGAAGGTATGTCTGTAGAACACAGAAACATGAAGACGAACTGATTAGATGTGAGAAGGTATGTCTGTAGAAAACAGAAACATGAAGACAGACGAACGTCCCCAGCTCACACTAGACTGTGGTAACGTGTTGCAAACACCCAACGTGACCACAGAACACAGCTTGGCTTCACCTACCTTATAGCCAGGGCCCAGTTGGTGTATGGCAAAGATCTGGGCTGGGTTCAGAGCCTCACTGAACACATAGATCGCCCCCAGCTGGCCACAGAACACGCGGTTAGCATCCGCTGTCTCAGAGGAACCCAGGAAACACTTATCATAGCTCTGTTTGGGGGACACAGGTCAGTAACTGGTCAGTAACTGGTCCACATTATAGATTATTAACACAATCTTATTCACCTCTGTTGTGTCTCCGTCTGTCTCTCATTCTTTAATTCGGTACAAATGCGTTACAAATAGTCTAAGTATAGGCAAAAAACTTGCTATTTATAATAATAATACTGATAATACTACCAAGGATACAAAATCATACTGAAAATACTACTACCACTAATACTAATACTACTACTGATATACTACTATTATTAGTATTACTACTACTAAACATTTACAGTACTATTATTTACTACTACTACTACCACTACTACTAATACTACTATACCTCTACTTTACTACTACCACTAATACTAATACTACTACTACCACTAATACTAATACACTACTATTATTAGTTTTACTACTACTAAACCTTTACAGTACTATTCTTAGTACTACCACCAATACTACTACATACTACTACTTCGAATACCACTATCATTTCTAGTACTACTACTACTTCTACTGTATTTATAATAATACTGATAACACTACCAATGATACTAAATTATACTAAAAATACTACTATACCACTACTTCTACTACCACTACTACTACTACTACTTCTACCTCTACTACTGACAGAAATGTTAATAACAAAGACTTCCACTAAGACCATTCAAAATCAGTAGACCAATAACAATGATCTTGACACCTTCAGACAGGACAGATTTGTTGTTCTGTCAGACGCTTGACCCTCGTTTCATGACATTAACGTAGAGCCAACTCTCTGAATTCTCCCCAGAATTATGGGTAGTCTACTCTCATCAGAGAGGACTGAAACCGACCTATAATAATGGTGAAACATTTTCCGTTTCATTTATTTTCTGCAGCCTTGTGTCAGCTACTGCTCTGACGCTGCCATCTAAACTCTTCTCCCTCTCAGGGAGACGCGTTTTCCTGTTTCTTCCTGACTTGCTTTCGGTTTGGATCAGCAACCATGGTCAAATTGTGTGGTACTCTCTCTCTCTTCCCTCCACCCCCTCTTCTACACGTCTTTCTCCTTTCTATCTTATCAAACTCCTCCTCTGGTTTCCTCCTCTGCATTCTCGCTGTGACAAATCGGTTTCTAAGGAGAGGGAGGGCATTTGTTCGGATATCATCAAAACATGTGTGTTGCATTCCGCTGTCAGAACTGGCACAGGTGTGCACACACACACACACACACACACACACACACAGTTGTTGTCAGCTTCTCCCAGGCATCACTAATCAACCGGCTCAGGAGTATCAAACGATCCCTGGGCTCAACCAGCCAACCAAGGATCTAATTCAGGAAGGAGCTGTTCCAATGTGAATCCTTGATCCTCTAATCAGCTCTGTCATTGGCTGTGTTGGCTAGACAGCCTCCTGCACCGAGGAACACTTCATCACTACTAGCCTGTACCACCCCTATCTACTGAAGTGTACACTTCATCACTACTAGCCTGTACCACCCCTATCTACTGAAGTGTACACTTCATCACTACTAGCCTGTACCACCCCTATCTACTGAAGTGTACACTTCATCACTACTAGCCTGTACCACCCCTATCTACTGAAGTGTACACTTCATCACTACTAGCCTGTACCACCCCTATCTACTGAAGTGTACACTTCATCACTACTAGCCTGTACCACCCCTATCTACTGAAGTGTACACTTCATCACTACTAGCCTGTACCACCCCTATCTACTGAAGTGTACACTTCATCACTACTAGCCTGTACCACCCCTATCTACTGAAGTGTACACTTCATCACTACTAGCCTGTACCACCCTATCTACTGAAGTGTACACTTCATCACTACTAGCCTGTACCACCCCTATCTACTGAAGTGTACACTTCATCACTACTAGCCTGTACCACCCCTATCTACTGAAGTGTACACTTCATCACTACTAGCCTGTACCACCCTATCTACTGAAGTGTACACTTCATCACTACTAGCCTGTACCACCCCTATCTACTGAAGTGTACACTTCATCACTACTAGCCTGTACCACCCTATCTACTGAAGTGTACACTTCATCACTACTAGCCTGTACCACCCTATCTACTGAAGTGTACACTTCATCACTACTAGCCTGTACCACCCTATCTACTGAAGTGTACACTTCATCACTACTAGCCTGTACCACCCCTATCTACTGAAGTGTACACTTCATCACTACTAGCCTGTACCACCCTATCTACTGAAGTGTACACTTCATCACTACTAGCCTGTACCACCCCTATCTACTGAAGTGTACACTTCATCACTACTAGCCTGTACCACCCCTATCTACTGAAGTGTACACTTCATCACTACTAGCCTGTACCACCCCTATCTACTGAAGTGTACACTTCATCACTACTAGCCTGTACCACCCCTATCTACTGAAGTGTACACTTCATCACTACTAGCCTGTACCACCCTATCTACTGAAGTGTACACTTCATCACTACTAGCCTGTACCACCCTATCTACTGAAGTGTACACTTCATCACTACTAGCCTGTACCACCCCTATCTACTGAAGTGTACACTTCATCACTACTAGCCTGTACCACCCCTATCTACTGAAGTGTACACTTCATCACTACTAGCCTGTACCACCCCTATCTACTGAAGTGTACACTTCATCACTACTAGCCTGTACCACCCTATCTACTGAAGTGTACACTTCATCACTACTAGCCTGTACCACCCTATCTACTGAAGTGTACACTTCATCACTACTAGCCTGTACCACCCCTATCTACTGAAGTGTACACTTCATCACTACTAGCCTGTACCACCCCTATCTACTGAAGTGTACACTTCATCACTACTAGCCTGTACCACCCTATCTACTGAAGTGTACACTTCATCACTACTAGCCTGTACCACCCCTATCTACTGAAGTGTACACTTCATCACTACTAGCCTGTACCACCCCTATCTACTGAAGTGTACACTTCATCACTACTAGCCTGTACCACCCCTATCTACTGAAGTGTACACTTCATCACTACTAGCCTGTACCACCCCTATCTACTGAAGTGTACACTTCATCACTACTAGCCTGTACCACCCTATCTACTGAAGTGTACACTTCATCACTACTAGCCTGTACCACCCTATCTACTGAAGTGTACACTTCATCACTACTAGCCTGTACCACCCTATCTACTGAAGTGTACACTTCATCACTACTAGCCTGTACCACCCTATCTACTGAAGTGTACACTTCATCACTACTAGCCTGTACCACCCTATCTACTGAAGTGTACACTTCATCACTACTAGCCTGTACCACCCCTATCTACTGAAGTGTACACTTCATCACTACTAGCCTGTACCACCCCTATCTACTGAAGTGTACACTTCATCACTACTAGCCTGTACCACCCCTATCTACTGAAGTGTACACTTCATCACTACTAGCCTGTACCACCCCTATCTACTGAAGTGTACACTTCATCACTACTAGCCTGTACCACCCTATCTACTGAAGTGTACACTTCATCACTACTAGCCTGTACCAACCCTATCTACTGAAGTGTACACTTCATCACTACTAGCCTGTACCACCCTATCTACTGAAGTGTACACTTCATCACTACTAGCCTGTACCACCCTATCTACTGAAGTGTACACTTCATCACTACTAGCCTGTACCACCCCTATCTACTGAAGTGTACACTTCATCACTACTAGCCTGTACCACCCTATCTACTGAAGTGTACACTTCATCACTACTAGCCTGTACCACCCTATCTACTGAAGTGTACACTTCATCACTACTAGCCTGTACCACCCTATCTACTGAAGTGTACACTTCATCACTACTAGCCTGTACCACCCCTATCTACTGAAGTGTACACTTCATCACTACTAGCCTGTACCACCCCTATCTACTGAAGTGTACACTTCATCACTACTAGCCTGTACCACCCCTATCTACTGAAGTGTACACTTCATCACTACTAGCCTGTACCACCCCTATCTACTGAAGTGTACACTTCATCACTACTAGCCTGTACCACCCCTATCTACTGAAGTGTACACTTCATCACTACTAGCCTGTACCACCCCTATCTACTGAAGTGTACACTTCATCACTACTAGCCTGTACCACCCCTATCTACTGAAGTGTACACTTCATCACTACTAGCCTGTACCACCCCTATCTACTGAAGTGTACACTTCATCACTACTAGCCTGTACCACCCCTATCTACTGAAGTGTACACTTCATCACTACTAGCCTGTACCACCCTATCTACTGAAGTGTACACTTCATCACTACTAGCCTGTACCACCCCTATCTACTGAAGTGTACACTTCATCACTACTAGCCTGTACCACCCTATCTACTGAAGTGTACACTTCATCACTACTAGCCTGTACCACCCTATCTACTGAAGTGTACACTTCATCACTACTAGCCTGTACCACCCCTATCTACTGAAGTGTACACTTCATCACTACTAGCCTGTACCACCCCTATCTACTGAAGTGTACACTTCATCACTACTAGCCTGTACCACCCCTATCTACTGAAGTGTACACTTCATCACTACTAGCCTGTACCACCCCTATCTACTGAAGTGTACACTTCATCACTACTAGCCTGTACCACTCCTTTCCCCTGAAGTGTACACTCCATCAATACTAGCCTGTACCACCCCTATCTACTGAAGTGTACACTTCATCACTACTAGCCTGTACCACTCCTTTCCCCTGAAGTGTACACTTCATCACTACTAGCCTGTACCACTCCTTTCCCTGAAGTGTACACTCCATCAATACTAGCCTGTACCACCCCTATCTACTGAAGTGTACACTTCATCACTACTAGCCTGTACCACTCCTTTCCCCTGAAGTGTACACTCCATCAATACTAGCCTGTAGCACTCCTTTCTCCTGAAGTGTACACTCCTTTACTAATCGCCAGTAACCTGTCCTTCTCCTGAGGTGCACACTCCTTTACTACTGGAACTGTAAAAACATTAGATCCAGGTTTACACCAGATTTGTCACAGCGGTCATGTGTGCACCACTGGAGAAAAGGACAGGGAACTAAAGCAAAGAGACACGTGTCACATCCTGTCCCAATCTTCACACAGGAACAGGAAGGGACTGTTGTCACGGTAATAAGATAAAAGAGATCTGGGAGTTCTTACATCGTTAGTGTTGACGTGCCAGGCCATGTCGCCGTATGAGACCAGCTGACCGTTGACATAGCAACGGATCTCACTGTTCCTCCAGCGGTTGTAGATGTGGACGATGCTGATCATGTACCACTGAAACATAGAGGGGGAAATGTCAGTGTGTGTGTGTGTGTGTGTGTGTGTTTGTGTGGGTGTATGTGTTTGTGTGTAGGTGTGTGTTACCTTGCGCGGTTGAAAGTCGTACTTCACACAGTGTTGGAAACCTTTTCCCTTGGACTTCAGTGACGTCACAATTAGACAGTTCCCCACAAAGTGAGCGGAGTACCCAATCCCTTTACTGGTCCTAAAACTACAGAGAGAAGAGGGGGAGGGAGAGAGGCATGGGAGAGAGATGAGAGAGGGGGAGGGAGGCATGGGAGAGAGATGGGAGAGGGGGAGGGAGGGAGGCATGGGGGAGAGATGGGAGAGGGGGAGGGAGAAGAGGGAAGAGCGGAGTAAAAGGAAGAAGAGGGTTAGTGGAGGCCCAGACATTAAATTCAGGATAAACCCCATGACACTTGGTGTAATATCAGCAGGCTACCGAGCTCAAACCAAGTCCCTTTGTTTAATCAATTTACAGAGAAAGCGTGAAACACAATCTCCTCCCCGAAAACCCTTCAGATCACACATGAGGTCACGTTTTACAGAGGCCAACACCAGTATTAGCCTCGGTCCCCCGTGTGGAATTTAAAGCACACTTCAAACAGCTCTAAATCCTCAGAGGGTGGCATTCCAAGTGCGTTGCTATGCTAGTTCTGTTACCAGGGCCAGTGTTGTAGGGAGGCCAACGTCAGACCAGGGCCTAGAGTACCAGCGGTGGCTGGGTTAAGGCTATACAATCCTGGGATGTGACAGCATGGCCTCCATGCTCCCGTGGCTTCCCTACGTATTCCTCCTGCTCACATCTCTCATTCTGTTTATTCTCCCTTTTCTTACCTCCTCCGATGCCCTCCCTAACACTCTCTCTCCTCCATCACTCTCTCCCTCACCCTTCCATCTCTCCTCCATCACTCTCTCTCTCTCTTCCTTCAATCCCCTTCTCCCTCCTTCCTTCTCTCTGTTCCCACACAGCAGTGCTCTTTCGACTCCCAGAGAGCTCAGCTGTCACTATGACAACGGGCGGTTACCAGGGAGACGGGATTACAAGCCCTTTCTCACCATGCATGAAGCCAGGGCTCATCCCTGTGATGATGTCATCTGCAGCAGGTAATGCTGGGATATGCAACACGGATCAATGTCAGGACTATATGCCAGTATATATACCTCATTATATAATGGACTATATGCCAGTATATATACCTCATTATATAATGGACTATATGCCAGTATATATACCTCATTATATTATGGACTGTATGCCAGTATATATACCTCATTATATAATTGACTATATGTCAGTATATATTCCTCATTATATAATTGACTATATGCCAGTATATATTCCTCATTATATAATGGACTATATGTATATATACCTCATTATATAATGGACTATAGTATATATACCTCATTATATAATGGACTATATGCCAGTATATATACCTCATTATATAATGGACTATATGCCAGTATATATACCTCATTATATAATGGACTATATGCCAGTATATATACCTCATTATATAATGGACTATATGCCAGTATATATACCTCATTATATAATGGACTATATGCCAGTATATATACCTCATTATATAATGGACTATATGCCAGTATATATACCTCATTATATAATGGACTATATGCCAGTATATATTCCTCATTATATTATGGACTGTATGCCAGTATATATACCTCATTATATAATTAACTATATGCCAGTATATATACCTCATTATATAATGGACTATATGCCAGTATATATACCTCATTATATAATGGACTATATGCCAGTATATATACCTCATTATATAATGGACTATATGCCAGTATATATACCTCATTATATAATTGACTGTATGCCAGTATATATACCTCATTATATAATTGACTATATGTCAGTATATATTCCTCATTATATAATGGACTATATGCCAGTATATATACCTCATTATATAATGGACTATATGCCAGTATATATACCTCATTATATAATGGACTATATGCCAGTATATATACCTCATTATATTATGGACTGTATGCCAGTATATATACCTCATTATATAATTGACTATATGTCAGTATATATTCCTCATTATATAATTGACTATATGCCAGTATATATTCCTCATTATATTATGGACTGTATGCCAGTATATATACCTCATTATATAATTGACTATATGTCAGTATATATTCCTCATTATATAATGAACTATATGCCAGTATATATACCTCATTATATAATTGACTATATGCCAGTATATATACCTCATTATATAATGGACTATATGCCAGTATATATACCTCATTATATAATGGACTATATGCCAGTATATATACCTCATTATATTATGGACTGTATGCCAGTATATATACCTCATTATATAATGGACTATATGCCAGTATATATACCCCCCTATATAATGTCTGGCATCACTGCTGAGTAATTATCAGTTAGAATATCACACTAGCAGTATTAATAATAGCCTGCCATCCAGATCAAACAAGCTACTTGTGCTTCACATTCCATTTTTGTCGTCTGAATGGCCATCCTAGAATGGACTGTTATAAGGTAGCTGAATAATGGTTCGAGATGCAGGTGAGGTCTTGTTAAAAATCCCTTGTGTATTTCTGGCATCTTAATTCCTCCCTGCATGCCTTTTGAGAATCAAAGCTTATCCTTTTAGATCTGTCTTTACTGATAGCTATGTGATTGAGTAAAGCGTACTTTATACATCTGGGTTGTTTCCCACCTAGACACCTTAAAAGAGTCCTCGTCTGGGATTGATTTACCATGATAGATCGCAATGAGTGATCTATTGATAAATGATATTGCCAGAATAAATCTAAAGAGTGGTGATTAAAAACGCAGATAGCAGTGCCGGAACGTCCACATTTAACCCAACCAGGAGGCTGAATACCTCAGTTCTACATCTCGAAAACGGTCAGTTAGTTTAAGATCCATTTGACAACCTGTTAGTTTCTGCCGGAGGGCGATAGCCACGCTCTGAGGTAGTCGTTAACATCTATCTGGCAGTGCACTGTGGGTAAATTGGTACGCTACATAGCTGCTGGTCAGGCTGCCTGGGGGAGAAGCAGGCCTGCGGGTCTTGTTGAGCTTTCGAGCATTTCAGTATGCTGTCATAAGGAATACTATACAGATTGGGACGGTATATCCTCACAGAGCATCAAAATAACAGGATTCTGTTGTTCTGTGGATTAGGATGAGAATAACAAGATTCTGTTATTTTTTATCTTACCTTATTTGATCTGGCATTCAAACCAGCATACTTTTGTTTACTTATCTAAAGCCTATTCTAAAAGGCTCCCTGCCAACTAATGGGAGAACTGTCTGCCTGTCCAACAACCAGCTGGCGAAGCAGGCTCTGAAATAAACATAAACACAAACCTAACATGTTGCAGGAAGATCCAAGCAACAACACATTTGATTAAATAGCAGACAGACTTTAAGGGTTTAAAATTGCTAGTAACGAAGGAACTGATAATGCAGTAGCAAGGAGACGAAAAAGGAAGGAAGGAGAGTGAGAGATTGGAGCAGAAGAAAAAAGAGAAGAGTAGAGAGAGAAATAAATTGGAGTAGAAGAGGAGAAGAGAGAAGAGGAAGGAGGGAGTGCAAAGTGAAAAGAAGCAAAGTAGCTGTAACGAAATGAAAGGTCATAGCTAATGAAGCATTACTGTGGCTAACGACTGCCACAGACATTCTCTCACCACGAGGCCCCCAGAGGTCTGGCCAGAACAACTGCCCGCTCGCTCATTAATGAAGGCACCTGACATTCAACAGCAAATACAGCCGTTCATCCATCTAACTACTGTTGTTGTACTCTGTACATCTATCCAGATGTTAGTTATTCGCTTATTAGTCTCTAGTATCTCTAGTATTTATTCATCCCAAGTTCAGTCACTGATTCGATTGATTGAATCCATTGAGACACATTTGTTACACATTCCCAATAATCCAGTCTCTTTCAATTGCTCTTTAATTCTCTCACAATATTACATCATACTCTAAAACTGTCATTAAATATTAACACTATACTACTACTAAAACTTTCATTAAATATCCACACTGCACTACTCCTAAAAAGGTCATTAAATATCCACACTGCACTACTCCTAAAAAGGTCATTAAATATCCACACTGCACTACTCCTAAAAAGGTCATTAAATATCCACACTGCACTACTCCTAAAAAGGTCATTAAATATCCAAACTGCACTACTACTAAAAAGGTCATTAAATATCCACACTGGACTACTACTAAAAAGGTCATTGAATATCCACACTGGACTACTACTAAAAAGGTCATTAAATATCCACAATGCACTACTACTAAAAATGTCATTAAAAATCAGGTCGGGATGAGTTCAAGTCGGGCTATGGATGAGGTCAAGTGGGGGTAAAAATTAGGTCAGGTCAGGTCGAGTATGGATGAGGTCAGGTTGGGATAAGGATGAGGTCAGGTCAGCGTATGGATGAGGTCAGGTCATGGTATGGATGAGGTCAGGTCAGGGTATGGATGAGGTCAGGTCGGGGTATGGATGAGGTCAGGTCAGGATGAGGTCAGGATGAGGTCAGGTCAGGGTATGGATGAGGTCAGGTTGGGATAAAGAAATCGTCAGGCCAGGTCGGGTATGGATGAGGTCAGGTCAGTGTATGGATGAGGTCAGGGTAAGGTTGAGATCAGGTGGTAGTACACACCAGTAGAGGTAGGGTTTGTCCTTGTCTACGTTGATGTTGTTGAGAGGATCCTGTCTGAACCAGGTGTTCAAGGTGAACCCGTTCTGGTAAGGCCACTTGGCAATGGGAGGCAACGCGATGGCCTGGGGGCGGAGACAGAACACTGCATCAGCAAATCACATCAGGGACACAACACATCAGCAACTAATCACAGTCATACACACAAATAACTTATATATTTAATGAAAGCAGCTGATTGTTTTTGTGAACGTGCGTGTGTATGGGTGTGTGTGTATGGGTGTGTGTGTGTGTGTGTGCGTTCCCCCTCTTACCGCTGCACTGCGACCTGGGAAATTGAAGAAGGTGTCTGGACCATGTCTCTGGGGCATCTGGTTCAACACTGACAACAACTTGATGGCATGTCTTGGCTGGAGGAGAAGAGAAGAGAGGGATGAAACAGGCAGAAGAGAGGAGAGAGGAAAAGGTGAGAGATGACAGATAAGGAGCGATGGAGAGGAAAGGGCGAGAGAAATGGGATATAGGGCGGGTTGGAGCCATGGGCAGAGGAGGAGGAGTTTATTAACCAGGAAGTAGCGACAAAGTTAATGATCAGAGACACTGAGGGAGAAGTAGCCACAGTGTGACATCACAACCCTACTGGATCAATAAGACCGTCACCTCTGACCGCCCCGGGTAACACATGATCAATACCACCACAACCCCTAACAAACCTGTCCCAAGAGAGGAGAGAGGGAGGGGATACTATGTGGAGCAGGAGAGACACGAGGTGGAGACGAAAGATGGAGACAGAGGGGGAGACAGAGGGAGAGACAGAGGTGGAGACAGAGGTGGAGACAGAGGTGGAGACAGAGGTGGAGACAGAGGTGGAGACAGAGGGTGGAGACAGAGGGGGAGACGGAAGGGGGAGACGGAAGGGGAGACGGAAGGGGAGACGGAAGGGGAGACAAAGGGGGAGACAAAGGGGAGACAGAGGGGAGGGGGAGACAGAGGTGGAGACAGAGGTGGAGACAGAGGGTGGAGACAGAGGGTGGAGACAGAGGGTGGAGACAGAGGTGGAGACAGAGGTGGAGACAGAGGTGGAGACAGAAGTGGAGACAGAAGTGGAGACAGAGCGGGAGACAGAGGGGAGACAGAGGGGGAGACAGAGGGAGAGACAGAGGGAGAGACAGAGGTGGAGACAGAGGTGGAGACAGAGGGGAGACAGAGGGGAGACAGAGGGGGAGACAGAAGGGAGACAGAAGTGGAGACAGAGCGGGAGACAGAGGGGGAGACAGAGGGGGAGACAGAGGGAGAGACAGAGGGAGAGACAGAGGTGGAGACAGAGGTGGAGACAGAGGGGGAGACAGAGGGGGAGACAGAGGGGGAGACGGAAGGGGGAGACGGAAGGGGGAGACGGAAGGGGGAGACGGAAGGGGAGACAGAGGTGGAGACGGAAGGGGAGATGGAAGGGGAGATGGAGGTGGAGTAAAGGGGATAATATGTGGTCCAGTAAAGGGTTAATGTCTCCCCCCATCCTCCCCCACCTGGCTTACTCACCCAGACACCATTGTCTCCTCTCAGCATACTGAAGAGAAGCTTGAGCTCCTTCACTGTTATGCTGTAGCTCGCCATGACGCCCAGCATATCAACCAGGAGATCTGGAAAAGAACGAAGAAAGGTGTAGAGCGGAGAAAGAGGGAGAGAGAAAAGAGAGTGAGGGAGAGGAGAGTGGAAAGGGAGAGTTGATAAAAGAGCATGGAAAAAGAGAAGTGCAATGAGAGTGGATAGAGGTGATAGAAGTGAGCGGAAAGAAGAGAGAAAACATTTTAGTGGAAACAGAGAGAAGAGATAGAAGAGCGTGGAAAAGAGAGAGGTGAGACTGTGTAACGATGATGACACAGTGTTTGAATTAGGTTGCTAAGTTTTTTAAACGGCCGACATTATGCACATTTACTGCTAAAAGGCTGCAAAATACTAGTTAGTCAGCATTACTGCCAAAAAGCGGTAGAATGCTGTAGCTAGTTTGCATTCTTACCAAAAGGCTTTAGAATGCTGTAGCTAGATAGCATTACCACCAGAAGGCTTTAGAATGCTGTAGCTAGTTAGCATTACCACCAGAAGGCTTTAGAATGGTGTAGCTAGTTAGCATTACCACCAGAAGGCTTTAGAATGGTGTAGCTAGTTAGCATTACCACCAGAAGGCTTTAGAATGCTGTAGCTAGTTAGCATTACCACCAGAAGGCTTTAGAATGCTGTAGCTAGTTAGCATTACCACCAGAAGGCTTTAGAATGGTGTAGCTAGTTAGCATTCTTACCAAAAGGCTGGAGAATGCTGTAGCTAGTTAGCATTACCACCAGAAGGCTTTAGAATGGTGTAGCTAGTTAGCATTACCACCAGAAGGCTTTAGAATGGTGTTGCTAGTTAGCATTACCACCAGAAGGCTTTAGAATGGTGTAGCTAGTTAGCATTACCACCAGAAGGCTTTAGAATGGTGTTGCTAGTTAGCATTACCACCAGAAGGCTTTAGAATGGTGTAGCTAGTTAGCATTACCACCAGAAGGCTTTAGAATGCTGTAGCTAGTTAGCATTACCACCAGAAGGCTTTAGAATGCTGTAGCTAGTTAGCATTACCACCAGAAGGCTTTAGAATGGTGTAGCTAGTTAGCATTACCACCAGAAGGCTTTAGAATGGTGTAGCTAGTTAGCATTACCACCAGAAGGCTTTAGAATGGTGTAGCTAGTTAGCATTACCACCAGAAGGCTTTAGAATGGTGTAGCTAGTTAGCATTACCACCAGAAGGCTTTAGAATGGTGTAGCTAGTTAGCAAAACGGGGGTGTCCTAAACGGGTGGGATCCAAAATGGGGGTGTCCTAAACGAGGGGTGTGTGTGTGTGGATGGTTATGTGTGTGTGTGTGTGTGTGTGTGTGTGTCTAGTGTACAGACAGGAGCCAGGGCTAACATGCTTACACAAGCCATTTTCTACATTACGGCTGGAAATGAATAGAGACCTCCAACACACACACACACAGGGCAGACAGGAATGACACAGAAAATAGTGTGTCGTGTGGTACCTGCGATCATGTCATCTACGGAGCTCATCCGGGTCAGGACCTGCTGGATCAGCCCAACCTCCGTGCTGGTCTGGAGGTTCCTCACACTCTTCCTCAGGATGGCTGTGAACATGCTCCACACCTGGAGATGCCACACACACACACACTCAGCCTGTTAGTCTGGAATGTCCAGCCAGGCACTGTGGTTTATTGTAGCTCATGGTTACTTACTGGACAGATGCTATTTCTTACCTCAGCTTGTTGAATGTATTAGTATTTACATGTAGTATGGTGATATTTCTTACCTCAGCTTGTTGAATGTATTAGTATTTACATGTAGTATGGTGATATTTCTTACCTCAGCTTGTTGAATGTATTAGTATTTACATGTAATATGGTGATATTTACCTACGCTTGTTGAATGTTTTAGTATTTACATGTAGTATTGTGATATTTCTTACCTCAGCTTGTTGAATGTATTAGTATTTACATGTAGTACCTCAGCTTGTTGAATGTGATATTTACCTCAGCTTGTTGAAATGTATTAGTATTTAATGTAGTATTTGTGATATTTATTTTACCTCAGCTTGTTGAATGTATTAGTATTTACATGTAGTATTGTGATATTTCTTACCTCAGCTTGTTGAATGTATTAGTATTTACATGTAGTATGGTGATATTTACCTCAGCTTGTTGAATGTATTAGTATTTACATGTAGTATGGTGATATTTCTTACCTCAGCTTGTTGAATGTATTAGTATTTACATGTAGTATTGTGATATTTCTTACCTCAGCTTGTTGAATGTATTAGTATTTACATGTAGTATTGTGATATTTCTTACCTCAGCTTGTTGAATGTATTAGTATTTACATGTAGTATGGTGATATTTACCTCAGCTTGTTGAATGTATTAGTATTTACATGTAGTATGGTGATATTTCTTACCTCAGCTTGTTGAATGTATTAGTATTTACATGTAGTATTGTGATATTTCTTACCTCAGCTTGTTGAATGTATTAGTATTTACATGTAGTATGGTGATATTTACCTCAGCTTGTGAATGAATGTATTAGTATTTACATGTAGTATGGTGATATTTACCTCAGCTTGTTGAATGTATTAGCATTTACATGTAGTATGGTGATATTTACCTCAGCTTGTTGAATGTATTAGTATTTACATGTAGTATTGTGATATTTCTTACCTCAGCTTGTTGAATGTATTAGTATTTACATGTAGTGTAGCTTGTTGAATGTATACATGTAGTATGGTGATATTTCTTACCTCAGCTTGTTGAATGTATTGATATTTACCTCAGCTTGTTGAATGTATTAGTATTTACATGTAGTATGGTGATATTTACCTCAGCTTGTTGAATGTATTAGTATTTACATGTAGTATGGTGATATTTACCTCAGCTTGTTGAATGTATTAGTATTTACATGTAGTATGGTGATATTTACCTCAGCTTGTTGAATGTATTAGTATTTACATGTAGTATGGTGATATTTATGGTGATATTCAGCTTGTTGAATGTATTAGCATTTACATGTAGTATTGTGATGTATTATTTCTTACCTCAGCTTGTTGAATGTATTAGTATTTACATGTAGTATGGTGATATTTACCTCAGCTTGTTGAATGTATTAGTATTTACATGTAGTATTGTGATATTTACCTCAGCTTGTTGAATGTATTAGTATTTACATGTAGTATGGTGATATTTACCTCAGCTTGTTGAATGTATTAGCATTTACATGTAGTATGGTGATATTTACCTCAGCTTGTTGAATGTATTAGCATTTACATGTAGGATGGTGATATTTCTTACCTCAGCTTGACATGTGACTTGGCAGTGTGACAGCAGGTCGACCATACAGCCAATACTCTCATTGTCCTGAATAATGAAGTTCATCTCCAGGTCAAATTCACCACCCACCAGCTAGAATAGAGAAGAGAGGGAGATGGGGGAGGGCGACAGAGGGGGGGAAGGGAGAGGGGGAGAGAGGAAGGGAGAGAGAGGGGACGGAGAGGGAAATGAAGAAGAAAAAAAATAAGAAATGATTTAGTTTTCCAGATCTCAGGGGGAGGAGAGGTGAGCGTTGCTGGTCCTGAGTCAGAAAGAGTCCCCGTCCTCCCTGTGAAGTGCCCAGTATTCCCTGACCCCACATGGTCAAAAGTAGTGTGCTCTGTAAGGGTTTAATTTGGGACGCAGTGTTTAGCAGAGGCTGTCTGGATAGACCTAATGCTAATCCTAATTATAATGCTAATTCTAATGCTGCATTACATCTCTCTCTCTCTCTTTATATTGTCTGTCTCTCAATCTCTCACAGTTACTCTCTCTCTTTATATTGTCTCTCAATCTCTCACAGTTACTCTCTCTATATATATTGTCTGTCTCTCAATCTCTCACAGTTACTCTCTCTATATATATTTTGTCTGTCTCTCAATCTCTCACAGTTACTCTCTCTCTTTATATTGTCTCTCAATCTCTCACAGTTACTCTCTCTATATATATTTTGTCTGTCTCTCAATCTCTCACAGTTACTCTACTCTCTCTCTTTACATTGTCTCTCAATCTCTCACAGTTACTCTCTCTCTTTATATTGTCTCTCAATCTCTCACAGTTACTCTCTCTCTTTATATTGTCTCTCAATCTCTCACAGTTACTCTCTCTATATATATTTTGTCTGTCTCTCAATCTCTCACAGTTACTCTACTCTCTCTCTTTACATTGTCTCTCAATCTCTCACAGTTACTCTATATATATTGTCTGTCTCTCAATCTCTCACAGTTACTCTCTCTCTTTATATTGTCTCTCAATCTCCCACAGTTACTCTATATATATTGTCTGTCTCTCAATCTCTCACAGTTACTCTCTCTCTTTATATTGTCTGTCTCTCAATCTCTCACAGTTACTCTCTCTCTTTATATTGTCTGTCTCTCAATCTCTCACAGTAACTCTCTCTTTCACACACTCTATTTTTCACTCTCACTCTCTTACAATATTTAAGATAACGCTGCTTTCTATTTCTTTCCTACCATTTGTCTCTATCTCTCTTTCTCTCTTTATGATCATGACTAGATGATTACAAGTTATGTCTTTGTTTCGATAATAGCCCACTAACTCAGCAGTTGTCTCTGGGCTTCACCTATTCAGGGGATTGATGAGTCGTTAATCAGCAGACTGAGAAGTCCTAGAGTCCATAGAACAACAGAGAAGTGCTAGAGTCCATAGAACAACAGAGGAGTGCTAGAGTCCATAGAACAACAGAGGAGTGCTAGAGTCCATAGAACAACAGAGAAGTGCTAGAGTCCATAGAACAACAGAGAAGTGCTAGAGTCCATAGAACAACAGAGGAGTGCTGGAGTCCATAGAACAACAGAGGAGTGCTAGAGTCCATAGAACAACAGATAAATGATAGAGTCCATAGAACAACAGAGAGGTGCTAGAGTCCATAAAAAAACAGAGAAGTGCTAGAGTCCATAGAACAACAGAGAAGTGCTAGAGTCCATAAAACAACAGAGGAGTGCTAGAATCCATAAAACAACAGAGGAGTGCTAGAGTCCATAGAACAACAGAGGAGTGCTAGAGTCCATAGAACAACAGAGGAGTGCTAAAATCCATAGAACAACAGAGGAGTGCTAGAGTCCATAGAACAACAGAGGAGTGCTAAAATCCATAGAACAACAGAGGGGTGCTAGAGTCCATAAAACAACAGAGGAGTGCTAAAATCCATAGAACAACAGAGGAGTGCTAGAGTCCATAGAACAACAGAGGAGTGCTAGAGTCCATAGAACAACAGAGGGGTGCTAGAGTCCATAGAACAACAGAGGGGTGCTAGAGTCCATAAAACAACAGAGGAGTGCTAAAATCCATAGAACAACAGAGGAGTGCTAGAGTCCATAGAACAACAGAGGAGTGCTAGAGTCCATAGAACAACAGAGAGGTGCTAGAGTCCATAGAACAACAGAGAAGTGCTAGAGTCTATAGAACAACAGAGAAGTGCTAGAGTCCATAGAACAACAGAGAAGTGCTAGAGTCCATAGAACAACAGAGGAGTGCTAGAGTCCATATAACAACAGAGGAGTGCTAGAGTCCATAGAACAACAGAGGAGTGCTAGAGTCCATAGAACAACGGAGAAGTGCTAGAGTCCATAGAACAACAGAGAAGTGCTAGAGTCCATAGAACAACAGAGAGGTGCTAGAGTCCATAAAACAACAGAGAAGTGCTAGAGTCCATAGAACAACAGAGGAGTGCTAGAGTCCATAGAACAACAGAGAAGTGCTAGAGTCCATAGAACAACAGAGGAGTGCTAGAGTCCATAGAACAACAGAGGAGTGCTAGAGTCCATAGAACAACAGACAAATGATAGAGTCCATAAAACAACAGATAAATGATAGAGTCCATTAAATGACAGAGGCTCCCTAGGGAGGTTTGGAAACCCTGACATTGTAGTAACCTGACTAATCCATTTTAAGAACGACCTGACTGAAAGAAAGAGGAATACCTAGCGATTATACTGGTGAACATAAACAAAAAGATTCAACACGTCTGATATTTCTAAATGTCAGAATCAACAAACTGGAGGCCAGACGAACACAGCTGCTCAGATGTACTGCCTCTGTAGACAAATAGTGTGTCAACCCAATGGAAATGTCTGTTTGCTACTACAACTAGATCGAACTCTTTTCAATTAGCAGTGAGAGAGTTGACTGCCTCCTGCCAAGTACCACATCTCCTCCATAGTAAAATCCTGCCCTGCGTGTGTCCCCACACTCGAATCCCTCCCCTTTACACCCCCCACACTCAAATCCCTCCCCTTTACACCCCCCCACACTAAAATCCCTCCCCCTTACATCCCCCGACACTCGAATCCCTCCCCTTTACATCCCCCCACACTCAAATCCCTCCCCCTTACATCCCCCAACAGTCAAATCCCTCCCCTTTACACCCCCCCACACTCAAATCCCTCCCCTTCACAACCTCCCACACTCAAATCCCTCCCCTTTACATACCCCCACACTCAAATCCCTCCCCTTTACATACCCCCACACTCAAATCCCTCCCCTTTACATCCCCCCACACTCAAATCCCTCCCCTTTACATCCCCCCACACTCAAATCCCTCCCCTTTACATCCCCCCACACTCAAATCCCTCCCCTTTACATCCCCCCACACTCAAATCCCTCCCCTTTACATCCCCCCACAGTCATATCCACACTGAGAATTAATAAATGTTTAGAATGCACATGACTAACCTATTATAATTAGTAAAAGTGAAAAACATGTGCTAATTACTAAAACGCCTGCCAGAAACCAAAGGATTGACCATTCATCACGTCCTGGGTGTTCAGGCAGTTTGAGGACACTTCCAAATCCCACTGCTCCCATTTAAATCCACTCAGACATAAGGCCAATAACCATTAGCATATACCGGGTTAGCCCCACCCACCACCTGGCAGTAAGACATCCCATGATGCTCTCTGATTTCTATTCTTACAACATACGACACAGACGTTGTATAGAGCTGCATCTATCTGTTATGTGTATGATATGTACGACACACAGACACACAGACACACACACACACAGGCCAGGGATGTTGTGTCCAGTACTATCTCACGCTACGCTAGCTGTAGCGGCCATTAGCCACAGTTAGCATTCATCATAGATGTGGTCGATATCACCACGGACACAGAGTGCGGCAGCTGCTCGTTTAAAGGGCCAGTCTCCCGTTGGTATGTCCTTCTGCCAAACAATGCTAAATAATGTAAATTAGTATTACATGGGTCGGGATGAAGTTCATTCTTTAAATCTTATTATGTCCTTAACTGTTTGCACAAGATCCAGATCATGTATATGATGATATTATATATATATATATATATATATACACATAACACTAGATTATATTATTAGTCTGTGTGCCGTTCTGCCTGTCTGTCTGTCTATATCTTAACTATCTGCTACAAACATTATTTTATTTCAACCCATCTCTTCCCTCTCTCCCTCCATCTCTACCTCCTCATTCTCTTTCCATCCCTGTATCTTTCTATCGTCTTTCCGTCCACTCCCGTTGTCCTGTCTCTCTTCCTCTTCCTTCGTCCCCCGTTTCTCTCCCGGTATACTGATCCAGTGTTCTCTGAGCCCATTAGTACAGATTAAAGTACGCCCGTGAACGGCGGATGGAGCAAAAAGGGGAGAGAGTAAAAAGAGAATTAATTCTAGCTGTGGAGTTTTCCCTTTCTGTCCTCTGAGATTAGCCAATTACCCCGGTGCTCAGAAGACTTATACGCTCCTCAACATTTCACTCACGTTGATAAAACATTTAAATCCTACCACGCGTGTGCGTATCGTGTCAGAATTCCTCCTACATTCCACCGCATTTACATGTGTTTGAGGTTACCTGCAGGCCTTCTGTAATTCTGTTATCAATTCCAGTCGTACCGAGCAATGTTTCCTCCGTTCTGTATGGATGGTAGCGTCACATAACACTTCAATTCAAAAAGGTTCATTTTAGCATCTGTCTGAGGCCTCGCTGTCTTTAAACACGTACATATCACTTAAATTGGGTTTACTTATCTATCACGAAATGCTAACACAATTCTATAAAATAAATTAAACCTAAAATGAAACAACCGGCCAAACAAAGGATACAGAATATCCGTCGTGTCTACAGAATATCCGTCGTGTCTACAGAATATCCGTCGTGTCTACAGAATATCCGTCGTGTCTACAGAATATCCGTCGTGTCTACAGAATATCTGTCGTGTCTACAGAATATCCGTTGTGTCTGCAGAATATGTCACGATTATTACGAATGATAATTGGTTGGGAGATATCTTATGCAGCCAGCTAATAGAGTGCTGATATGGCAGGAAGTCATGTGATTGAAGATGGAAGCTCAGATAGACACAGCGTGTCTAGTTAAAAACCTGATTTGATGGGCAGAAACATCTCTATAATGCCAAATGTTGCCTTGACAACACACAATAGAAAACATCTAGATCAGCTTATGTCTGGTTGATACAGATATACACACACACACTTCCATAAACACACACACATACATACACACACACACTTCCATAAACACACACACTTCCATAAGCACACACACACACTTCCATAAACACACACACATACATACACACACACACTTCCATACACACACACACACACTAATTCGGATTTGACAGTGCGACACAGAAGATGACGCAAACCATGGTAACATTAGATGAAAAGATGAAGAGGGAGAGAGAAAGAAAGAGGAAGAGCAAAGAGACGTTTAGGGATTTGAGAGGCTGAGAAAGAGAGAGTGGACGGAGAAGAGAGATAGAAAAAAGGAGGGATTAAGCCATGAAGAAGGATATGAAGAGTGAAAAGATGGTCAACAGTAGCCATATGCCATAGTGTTGGAATATGATAATGTGTGTGTGTGTTTACTATCTGTGTGTGTGTGTGTGTGTGTGTGTTCAGTAATCAATATTGATATAATAGTCTTGGGCTTTGTGTGTTTGCCCCACCTGGTTTTATTCAGATGACAACACAAACTATGGAGTGGCACTCAATGACTGTGTGTGTTTAATATAAGTGTGTGTGTGTTTAATATAAGTGTGTGTGTGTTTAATATATGTGTGTGTGTGTGTGTGTGTGTGTGTGTGTGTGTGTGTGTGTGTGTGTGTGTACTGAGAGGGACCTCTTTGAGATGTAAAAATAGGACTAGTAGCTGCTGCCTAAATGGAAACTCAAGAGACTACAAAAGCGCACACGCGCACGCACACGCACAGACACAGACACATACACACACACACACTACCAGACAGTTTTAGCTGGTTTGATACTCTTCTGATTTTTTAAAGTGCAAGAATCTTACATTCAAATCAACAGAAACATTTTTCAGCAGAAGATAATTAACACACAAAGTTTTTGGTGAAATATAACGAGTACATGATTACAACAGTGCAGTGCAATTCTCCACTGTACAAACGAATTTAAGGAAATGCTCATGTTTTGTGCCAAACTACAATCATTTGCATCAATTCGGTCTTCTGTATTTCTCCACGCCACACTGAGTATCATGCACTCTTGTTGCCGTGGCGATACCCTAACTTGATATTGGTGACCAGTGATGTCATAACATGGCTTATCCGTGACATGCTTGTGTAACCCTCCTAAAGACAGATGACACGGGACAACAGAGCACGTTAACACCATCACTTCCGCATGGGCAAGCACACAAGAGACTCCCCCGTGCACACACAATGCCAGCGAGGCTTAAACACACACCCCTCCACACACACACATTCTGCCTGCTCCACGCTCCACGGTAAAGTAAGCAGCGGGCTTGGCTCTGGCACCATCCCCGCAGGGCACCCGTGACCTCACATCCCCTAGTAACAGCATGACAACGTTTGTTTTGGCAACCGCTTGACAACCATTGTCTACCAAGTGTTCCGCCGAAGTCCCGGCCTCCCAAAGCCCCATTTGTTGAAGACCTGGGGGCAAATGCGAGGTGATTGGCTGGCTTCTACCCTGTGGGCAGGCACAGCACACCATTTGAGGTGTGGAGGTGTCATTTGATGGGAACACTGATCAAATAGGTTTTCAAAGCAACCGTATAATAATGTAACCTAACCCTTGTGGAATTCTGTCCTACTGATAAAATGATTAAGCCTGATTCCAACCTCTGAATCCTACTGATAAACCAAATCCTACTAACAGCCAAATTCTCAGAATGGACCTGAGGGGAATGTCTGGTCATCGTAGCTCCGATAAACCAGAGGGTATTTTTGGTATTGCCTGAGGAGGTGTTGGGGCCAGATACTGGCAGGTAAGCTGCGCTATTTACACCTTTAGCTATCGCACGTCAGAAACAGCCGCAGATGCCAGCGGTGTGTTTCACATACAGATCCAACTACACAATACGTAGAGAAAGTCTGCTCAAACAACGCACATTCAACCAGCTTGCAGCCAGCAGGAACTAGGGTTGCCAAGCGGTTGCTAAGGAAATAATATCACCCCTTCACCACAACCTGGTGTCTGGTACATTTGTGTGATTTACAGAGGATGACATAATCAAAAACAAGTGTGTGTGTCATACCACACACACACACACACACACACACACACACACACACACACACACACACACACACACACACACACACACACACACACACACACACACACACACACACACACACACACACACACACACACACACACACACACACACACACACACACGGGCCATGGGGCAAAGTAGTGAGTTATATATGGTTGCATTTTGGATGACTCCAAATGTTCAGATCAAGTATCCAAACAACACTATTTATAACGCAAAGCCAATGAGCAGCCTCCTCCTAAATGGTGGCCAATGAGCAGCCTCCTCCTAAATGGTGGCCAATGAGCAGCCTCCTCCTAAATGGTGGCCAATAAGCAGCCTCCTAAATGGTGGCCAATGGGCAGCCTCCTAAATGGTGGCCAATAAGCAGCCTCCTAAATGGTGGCCTATGAGCAGCCACCTTCTAAATGGTGGCCAATGAGCAGCCTCCTAAATGGTGGCCAATGAGCAGCCACCTTCTAAATGGTGGCCAATGAGCAGCCACCTTCTAAATGGTGGCCAATGCGCAGCCACCTTCTAAATGGTGGCCAATGCGCAGCCACCTTCTAAATGGTGGCCAATGAGAAGCCACCTTCTAAATGGGTTTCACTAAATCCTCTGCTCTTAAGTTCTCACTCAGTGGACCACAGCACATTCCCTTCCAATGACGAACATAATCCTAAAACAACTAACAGATTTAAGTTGGTTGGTTTAGCTATTGCCGGCTGTTGATTGGTCAAAACAATGAGAGATCTGTTTGTGTTTTGTTTCCTGAACCTATCGCCTAGCTCAGAGGATCACGTGTACTGCTCTGCTTGTTGACTGGTTGACATCCAGGATATTTAAAAGCCATCAACCAATCAGAGACAAAGCTAAGAGGCAGCACTAGAATGTCATTATACCAGCGGGGTCACAGGGTAGGATTGAGTGACGACACACACACACACACACACACACTAACACACACACACACTGACACACACGCGGCCAGCTTGAGCTCTCACAGGGACAATCAGCCCATTCACTCTGGCATCATCACCATGCGACATCAAAGGCCTGAGTCTAGCTATTCTCCTGAGCCGGTGCTATTCAGTCCTTTGTGTGTGGAGAGGGCCATAAAGACATGACATCTGTGATTAAACACTTGATAAGTGAGAGAAAAGAGAAAATCACTCTGGCAATGTACGCAAATGTTTCCGATATTGAAAAAGCCCATTTGAATTGAGATGGTGAGAAAGGGCGAAAGAGAGGGTGTGAGAAAAAGAGGGCGAGGGAGAGAGAGGGCGATAGTGAGAGAGGGTGAGAGAGAGAGGGCAAGAGAAAGTGAGGGAGAGAGAGAGTGATAGGGCGATAGTGAGAGAGGGCGATAATGAAAGAGGGAGAGAGAGAGAAGGCAAGAGAGAGAGAGATAGACTTTTTGTGCCAATAAGGACGCATGTCTCCCATGCCAATAAAACCCCTTTAATTTAAACGGATAAAGTTTTTGACACCGTTTTATTTGCATTCATTTTGAATTGTCTGATTGAGTATCAACACATGAGCATTTACATTGGAGTGGTTGTCCCACTAAAGTTAGCATGGAGGCAGTGGCATGTAGGTTTGGGGCTGCTTTTCTGCTTCAGGGACCGGCCAACGTTTAACATTTTTATTTTCATCTAACCTTTATTTAACCAGGTAGGCCGATTGAGAACAAATTCTCATTAGCAAATAGAAGCTGGGGATTGAACCCAGGACATCATACACACACACACACAGAGTATGCACTCTACCACTGAGATACCAACTCCTCCAATAGGAACCCAGGACATCATACACACACACACAGAGCATGCACTCAACCACTGAGATACCAACTCCTCCAATAGGAACCCAGGACATCATACATACAGAGCATGCACTCAACCACTGAGCTCCCAACACCTCCCAACTCCTCCAACTTGCCATCCGTAACTCAACTATGAATAATTAACGAACGGTTGAATCAAAGCCCAGAATGCAATGGGATCACGATGCTTGGCTGTGTGTGTACAAGAAAACTCTTGATCATTACACATTTAAAGCAGTAATGTACAGAACATAGGGGAGACATTTCTCACAGTCGATGTGAGACACTGAGAGTTACACTGAAGGGCTGGATTGGATTACTCTGCCAGTAGGGGGCAGTATCACCGGTTCTGAAGCTAGTGGTGTTCTTATGTGCTCTGCATTATGAAATGATATTTTTGTATTTATTTTAACGGCATTTATAAATCAAAGTATTATTTGTTGGTGTGATTAATTCAAATTGGGTTAGCTTTATCAATCGATGAAAATTCCTTTTTCGTATAACTGTAAAACCTAGACAAGTAAAGAGGGAGAGAAAAGATGAGGGGCGAGAGGCAGAGAGAGAGAGAGAGAATGAAAAAGAGGCAGAGGGAGAGAGAGAGAGAGAGAGAATGAAAGAGAGGCAGAGGGAGAGAGAGAGTTGGAGGTATAGGGAGAGAGAGAGAGGAAAAGAGTGTGGGAGAGCGAGAGAGGAAAAGAGAACATGAGATGTGAAGACAAGGGGACAGGAAATCAGAAGGAAGAGTGGCTACATGGCCTCAGATTGTGGCGCATAAACCTTGTGATGACAATGACAAACTGTCCCCCTTCCCTCCCTCCCCCTCCCTCCCCCTCCCTCTCCCCTCCCTCCCTCCCTCCTTCCTTCTCCCCTCCCTCCTTCCTTCTCCCCTCCCTCCCTCCCTCTCCCCCCTTCCTTCTCCCCTCCCTCCCTCCCTCCTTCCCTCCTTCCCTCTCCCCCTCCCTCCCTCTCCCCTCCCTCCCTCCCTCTCCCCTTCCCCCTCCCTCCCTCCCTCCCCCCCCCCTCCCTCCCTCCGTTCTTCCTCCTCTCTCTGAAGGAGGTAAGTTAAATGGATCAGTGAAACCAACATGTACATTGTGTTCAGAATAACCCCAGTATGTATTCTATACATTGTGTTCAGAATAACCCCAATATGTATTCTATACATTGTGTTCAGAATAACCCCAGTATGTATTCTATACATTGTGTTCAGAATAACCCCAGTATGTATTCTATACATTGTGTTCAGAATAACCCCAGTATGTATTCTTATACATTGTGTTCAGAATAACCCCAGTATGTATTCTATACATTGTGTTCAGAATAACCCCAGTATGTATTCTATACATTGTGTTCAGAATAACCCCAGTATGTATTCTTTACATTGTGTTCAGAATAACCCCAGTCTGTATTCTATACATTGTGTTCAGAATAACCCCAGTATGTATTCTATACATTGTGTTCAGAATAACCCCAGTATGTATTCTATACATTGAGTACAGAATAACAATTGTGTGAGACCAAATGGATGGGGGTGTAGACCAGTTAGTCACTGCTGAAATGGTGTGACTTTGCCTCCCTCCCTCCCTCCCTCCCTCCCTCTCTCTCTCTACCTTCATGACAATGACATAACCATGTATCACTTTCACATAGTGTGTGATACAGTAGCCTGATATCACAACCTACTGAGGTGAATAAAGTTGCATTTCTGTTCAAAAAACTACTCTGACTCAGACACAGAAACACACACACAGAAACACTCAGAAATTCTCAGCAACACACAGACATATACAGAGAGAGAAACACACATATACACACAGAGACACATGCAAAAACATACAGGCACATTCCTAAATAAATGCAGTAATAATTAGATTCCTATCGATTTGGATACCACAAGCTAGCAAAATAACTGTTGCTTTGGATCTTTTCATTAAAGTAGACAGAGAAGGAGAGAGCGAGAGAGAGAGAGACAAACGAGAGAGGGGGCAAAGAGGTGAGAAAGGGAGGGGAGAGAGATGGAGGGAGAGAGGGGAGAGAGAGAAGGAGGGAGAAAGGGAGAGGGAGCGTACAAAAACAGAGGAAGAGTGAGCCATTGTGTGCATGTCAGTTACAACCAGATAGAGGATCTGTGTTTCAGTACCATGGACAGCTCCAGAGCTCAGTGACAGAGAGGGCGAGAGAACGGAGAGTGTGAGAGAGTGAGACGGCGAGTGTGAGAGAGTGAGACGGCGAGTGTGAGAAAGAGACGGCGAGTGTGAGAGAGAGACGGCGAGTGTGAGAGAGAGAAGGCGAGTGTGAGAGAGAGAAGGCGAGTGTGAGAGAGAGACGGCGAGTGTGAGAGAGAGACGGCGAGTGTGAGAGAGAGACGGCGAGTGTGAGAGAGAGACGGCGAGTGTGAGAGAGACGGCAAGTGTGAGAGAGTGAGACAGAGTGCGAGAGAGAGACGGTGAGTGTGAGAGAGACGGGGAGAATGAGAGAGAGACGCAGAAAATGAGAGAGAGACGGAGAGTGAGAGACAGACCCATTAGCAGTAGTTTCTGTCCTCAGGTAAGCTCTCCCCCTCAAACCTTACACAGACAGAAGCTTGGTGTTTACACTGTTTTAACAGAAAATTTGACGTAGCAAATGCTTTAAAACCGTTGAGGAAGAGTGCACTTGACAATTTGGGTTGTGGGGCTGTAGGGCTGTATGGCTGTAGGGCTGTGGGGTTGTGGGGCTGTAGGGCTGTGGGTTGTGTGGGGCTGTGGGACTGTGGGACTGTAGCGCTGTGGGCTCTGGGGCTGTGGGCAGTCGGCCCTGGCTGCCTGTTTAATCAGGGACAGGCTTGAAGTCAGCCCTGAAGGGTCCTGTCACGGTGGAGAATCCAAAGAATGCTCTGTGAGAGTGCATGAAGATTGGGTGCATAGAAACCACGACAGAGTGACCCGAGAGAGGATGATGACATCACAGTTTTGGCAGTTAAACTGTCTAGCACCTGATTGGTCAAAGCGGCTTAGCAACGGATTTAGCGCTAAGCTACATCACATGCTAGCGGGCAATAAACAAAGGCTAATATCGCACCCCTCGTTCCCCCTCCCAACATCGCTCTCTCTCAAAAGGCTCACATGACAACACTTTCTAGTCAGTAGCAAAACAACCCCCCCCACACACACACACACACACACACACACACACACGTTCATCGTCGAATACAAATTCAACCAAACCCAACCATTACACTCTGTAGTGGAGTGACCGAAAGAGGATTTGAACAATGATGTTTGGGAAAACCAAAACATGAGTTAGGCGATGAATCATATTTATCCGTTTGCTTGGTTTTATTCATTTGAGATAAGCAAAGCTGGTGGTCAACATAATGCTGCCTCCTGTGCGTGAAATTCTCTCACAGTCCTACTCAGTGTGGACAGCTTGATGACCAGGGAATGCGAGAAAAACAGGGCAAATATATCTTTGTTACAAGGCGTTCTCTACAGCCAGGTTCCACACATCAGCGCCTTTTATAACTGTTCTGCATCGGCCATGTTCTACAGATTAGTTCTAGTGGCAGAACAAATCACTGAGCAATACTGTGTAGGCAGGCACAGAAAAACATTCTGAGAGTAAGATATATTAAATAAATATATCCTAAACAACACGTCTAAGTAAATAGAATAAAAATACCTGGAGGCTCCACTATAGATGGAACCAAAATATGGTTTTAGGAACATAACAGGAGTTATTTCCTTCCTTCTTCCCTTCCATTCGTCTACCCTTCCTCCTTCCTTGGTTTTCTTTTCTTTTCTTCCTTCAATCAATCAAGTCAAATGTATTTTATGAAGCCCTTTTTACGGCGTTTGTCACAAAGCGCTTTTACAAACACCCAGCTTGAAACTATAACAAGTTGACACGTCGCGGCTAGGAAACACTCCCTGATTGGTCCGATTTAGGAAGAATCCTAGAGAAGAACCAGGCACAGGCTGTACATATTTTAATGTAGAGAGTCTTATAATGTAGTCCAGGTTAGATGCATGACCAGTGACAGGGACAATCTGAACGGGTGTCCAAAGGAGAAACGTCTGCTAATGTGCCGGTGACCAATGCAAAAGCCAATTACTCCTGTTGGATGTACGGAGCGTCTACAGAATGACACAAACCTAATGTAATGTAAATGTATTCCCTCGTCTCGATACAGTGTCCAGGGCTGTAATGTGCGCGCACACACACACACACACACACACACACACACACACACACACACACACACACACACACACACACACACACACACACACACACACACACAGACACAGACACAGACACAGACACACACAACTTGCCTTGGGTTCGGGATTTAAGCGCTGATGAAAAGCAGTAATGTAGTCCATTATTATCGCAATCATATCCATCAGTATGCAAATGAAACTTTAGAAAGAGACTGACCCTGCAGCCTGGAACACGCACCCTCACACACGCACACACACACACACACACACACACTAACATACACACAAGATAGACAGCCATTTTGCCTGGAATGCGCTGTGATGCTGGGTGAGCTGGTTAGAGCTGAAGGAACACCACACACACACTAACACACACACACACACACAGAGAGAGAGGGAGAAAGGAGTGAGAGAGGAAAGAGACAGGCAGGAAAGACAAGAGGAGGAGAGGAGAAGAAAGATGCCCCTCCTACGGGTTAACCAATGCAATGTGAATTTTAATTATGGAGGAAAATATTATGCAAAAATGCTGATAAAGAAAACCAGAGAGAGATAGAGAGAGCGAGAGGAGAGCAAGGTGGGAGGAAAAGTGGAGGTGTTTCCTCTCTGATTCATCACGTCCATCTACCAGAACAACAGAGGAGTGCTTGAGTGTTGTCACAGAGGACAGGTCATTCTTCTCTGTAATTGTCTTTGCACAACCTGTTTACCGTGTTTGTTTTCCAGCACAAAATGAATAAATGAATGACAATGTTTGCTCCCACCCCTCTATATCGTTGATCTGTATGTTTTTCAGACAGGCAGTGGGAAGGACAGCCCTTGCGTCATCTCGGGTCCTCGCGGCTAACTGACCGATTCAATGAAATTCCCAACGGGTCGGATATTATCCCTCTCTGTTGGAGTCCCTGCAGCCGGGCCTGACTTCTGGCAACAGCGCCACACATGCCTGTCCATGCGTCATGATGTTAAGGAGGACCAATTCCATGTGGTTTGTGATTGTTGATCTGTTCAATTGTCCGTCTATGTTTTCTATGTGTTTGAATGTTATTTCTCTAACTGTGCCGCTTGTGTGCCTAAAATTGTATGTGTCACCATGTTTACACAGGGCACAGCCGTAAAGATGTAAATAACAAATAATTACTGGAGTAAAGCTCCAGTCCAGCTGTTGTTAATTATATGTTTGTATCGCAGTCTCCACTTAACTTCATTACATTGAAAGGTCTCGCCAGTGAAACCAGTGAATGCTAGCGACGACTGGCTAGCGACGACTGGCTAGCGAAGACTGGCTAGCGACGACTGGCTCTGCTGACTGTCCTATTTGCCCGTCGTCATGCTAGTTGTTACGCTAATAGCACACCCTGCACACAGAAACAGAAATGTTAAAGTGGTACGGAGTACGTTGAAAACGACATCACTAGCATAGCAGGTGGTAGCAGACACACAAACTACAGTCAAAGCTAATGAGACAAAACAGTTGCACTAACTCAAAAGATTAACACGATTCCACTTGGCCTTTTGGGGCTAATTTCAGTTGGCACAAACGGCTGGTTTTGAGGACGATACAGATGTTCCCCAGAAAAGGGAAATTTCCACCTCAGACGTCTTAATAACCTGGTGTCTTCGAATGAGCATTTTGCTTCTGTGCAAACTTGATGTTAGATTGTTCTTCACCCCGCAGAGATGGGCTAAGAGAACATTTTATTATTGTTTCTGTAAATTTCTATGTGATCCTGTCGTTTACTCAGTTTTTCAACTTTAAAATGAACATCGCGGAAAGTTTCCTGAAAATTTTTGAATACTGACCGAACATTGGGTTTGCTGTGTTTCAGCTCAGGCTATCTGAGTTCCCAGGAGCTCCAAGCTTGTACCCAGTAGACAACTTTTTCTGATCTAACCACAGTTTGGGGACATTTTTGTCCTTGTGATATATTTCAGTCAGCAACACACGCACACAAAACTGAAGGCTTTGAAGCAACTCCAACTTTTATGTCTTAAGGGCTCTCGTACCATATGTCAAATCAAACAAATCATAAGCTGACAGGAAGCAATAAGATAGAAAATGTCAGGTGCACAGTCACACACAAGCACACATACACACACATAAAAACATCCACACAGACAAATAAAATGCCAAGAAAAACAACCGAAAATATGATTTCTTCTCAAAAGGTCGCAATAACACACACATTGTTTTCAAATATCAAGTACAATTGGCACACACACACACACACACACACACACAAACCCTGCCACCAACCCAGCCTGTCCATTTTGAAAGACAGACCAACCAGCACAATAACTGGGGCACTGCTGGCTACACACCTCTACCATGGCAACAGCTCCATCCTCTATCTCATTCCTTCTTTCTCTCTCTCTCTCATCTCTTTCATCTCTTCTGTCCTTTCTCTATCTCATCCCTTCTTCCTCTATCTCCGCCTACTACTTTGTCTCTTAACATCATATTTCTCTTTCCTGTCCTCTTCTATCTCATCCCTCCTTACTCTCTCTCTCTCTCTCTCTCTCTCTCTGGATTCAGAGCTCCAGGCTGGAGGCAGAGTGAGTCTGTGATCACAACCAGGCAGTCTAGGCTGCTTCTGACTGGGAACAAACAAGAAACCCGCCTCCTCCAGTAAAACAAAAATAACAGTCTTATTTGCAGACTGGTTTGCATTGACCTCTGACACACATGCAAATGCACACATAAACTGACACAGACAACAGGACTGCTGTTAGCCAGATATAGACACCAGACAAAAATAATAAATAAAACATTATATGATTATATGATGCTGTCAAAATGGTCCGGAAGGAAAAAAAAGTCAAGTTTCCAAAAATTAAAAGATGCTCTCAGAATCAACCGAAGTGACTTCCGTATATTGTGCTCAAACTGGACAAACGTATCCGGATATTCAGCAAGATGGCCGCAAGGGGGATTTCTATAGACAGCCTCAAGATCCTGTCTTTGGGAAGAAACCGAAGCCAAGCCAATGCTCATCGCAGTCCGCAGGCCAAGATACAAGGCAGACTCTGACATTATCCGCTTATATGCCAAAAACCCCGGGGCTATTGAAAGAGCTTAGAAAACATGTTAACATTTTAAATAAAACCTGTTACGTTAAAAGGACATTGTTTTCTATTTTATTTATCATATGAACACCTTGTCTAACATTTAAAAACATGCACACCATAAACAGTATTAGGGCTAATCTTTTCCCTTTAATCTCCCCTATCCTTCCTTCGTTTTGATAAACTAATAAGTGTATCTGTATGATCTGAGGGAACGTGGACATTTATTACATACTTTTGTGCGTGTGTCTGTATGTCTCTAATGCGGTCAATAATCCTGGTCACGCCAGGAGTTCAGGAAGTGCAGCTCAGTTTTCACCTCAATGGCCTCATGGTGCACGCAGATAATCCTGAGGAGACAGATCTTGGTAGCAAGGAAATACCCACTGAAACTGTACATACTGTGGCATCGTACTTATTGGGGCGAACACAAGAATCTACACTTTAACCTCATACAAATTGGTTGATTTGAAATTGCTAACTTTTTTGAGTATCGACCAAAAAAAATGAACAAAAATATTCACCCTCCAATCCTCACAGAGTCACAGTGGTCGGAGGCTTCAGTCCATTTTCGGTCGTGTGGAAGGGGATTGTCTTTAGTGCAGGGTAGCTTTTCAAATTACCTCTATTTTCTTGATTGATACTTTCCCTCGAGTCTAATAATTTACAGTTTTTAATCTCCTGGGCCTCCTTGATGTCTGCTTGGGGTTATAATGTTTTTTTTTACATGTGACTTTAGAACCGGCACTCCAAGACAAATGATGCTACGCCTTTTCCAAACCGTAACATTTAATCCTAATGTAAATCTCAACCTTTCTGGTACAATGCCTGCTGTCTAATCTTCTCATCCTTAAAATGGCACTGAGACAATTTTTTCAAGACAAATTTGAAATAATACACGTTAAAATATTATTCAAGTTCTATAAAAAAAATGACACTTGCCAATTTTACCGCGTTTTTATAAGAGATACAGCTAACATGTATTAAGATGATTATACAGTCACTAGCCAAAAGCAAATTACACCATCAAATCGTGCTTCTGAACTGAAAGGAAATATGGAAATACGCAAATGAAAAAAATACATTAGGAAATAAAAATGTAAATAATGCAATCCTTCTAAATGACAACCTGCCTTATGTTCCTGGATAAATAAAATAGCTTGATCGTTCCAAACACCTTTATTCATAATATAGTACCCATTAAAATACATCTATTCTGCTAACAATTACTTACTCTTTACCTCCAAGACATGTTAGTTCAAATAAAACCAATTGTTATACCATATGGTCCTGTATTGTAGATGTATAATTGGAAATGTTTGTCAAAGATTTTTCTGTTTGATTCATACCTGCAAAGTAGTTAACATGTTGTCAGGTCCATTCTAATCTAAAATGTAAATGTTAGGTTTCACTTCACAAATAGCCCGGACGAACGTTAACATTGACTTGAGACTGTGAGATCTTGTTGGATAATGGGAAAGCATAGCCTTTGATCTCCATGATTTGTGTACTGGCCACACACACTGTCAGGTGAAGGCAGGCTGTGATGAGATTTCATTTTACGGTGGAAGTGCTAGAGATTCACACACACACACACAGACACTTTGACTGAAGAACACAGAGACACACTCTGACAGAAAAACAGAATGATTATATGTAAGAAGATGACAGTAACACGCCTGCAAACAGAAACACTGTGAAGAAAATATAGATGCAAGACTAGGGACAACGCAGACTAAAAGAGAGAAGTGTAGATAAGAAAGAGGAGAAAAGAGGAGAAAAGAGGAGAAAAGGAAAGAAGATAGTGAAGAGGCCAGGGAAAGAGAGACAAAAAAGATACGTACTGAGAAAAAAGAGATGCTTATTCAAAATGATGACTTGTCATTGTAAATAATGTAATTCAAAACTCACAGCAGCAGACCAAGTTGGTGTTTTGTTTTCCAGGTCATGCCTTGTGGCATTTCTGCGATATTCATTTCAGTCATTGATTTCATTTGTCATTCATTTCAGTCATTCATTTTCATTACATTATCATTACTGGGGTATCAATTACAGACACATCATATCTGTCCCAAGAATACAAACACACACACACACTTACAGTAGTAGAGAGATTAATGGTGGTCCGTAGTGTTATTTTTCTGAATCCCGTGGCCCTTAAAATAGTTGTGGGTTCTAGTCCCGCCGGGGCCACTTATGTGAACGTGTAAAGTGTGTTTCTGGTTCTGTACCTGGCTCTGGATGAAATGGTTCACTAATTATATACAGCTTTATAAAGACTGAGTGGAGGACGGGAGAAAGAAGAATTGAAAAATGGGAGATGGAGAAATATAGAGGAATTGGAGACAAGCTATGGAAGGCAAGATGAAGGAAGAGAGGGGATAGAAAGAGAAAACCGAGACAAGAGGGAGGAGAAGTGGACAAATGTGACCTGCCTTTGCTACTCGCGGTAAGTCGGTACATTCAAAAAGGGATTTTTATGTCGGTCTGTCAAAAAGTCTGTCACCCAGAAATCAGAAAAAAATCCCTTGGTTCAGGTGGCGCTGCTGTAAGAGAGCTGACCATGGGAAGACCTGGCTCTGGGGAGAAGTGCACATTGCCCAGAAAACAAGGTGGCAACCGAGCTGCACTTTTTAAAATCCAGCATGACCACGTTAGAGCCAAATACATTTGATATTGAAGAACTGCCATATTTCCCATATCTGTGAAAACAGATGCAGGAGCAACCAGGGACACACAGAATAACATAGACCACCATATCTTCATTTTCCCTTGTCCATCTCTGGGGGGCGAGACGTGTCAGGGGGCAGGATGTTTCAGGGGGCGGGGCGTGTCAGGGGGGCGCCCCGCATCTCGTCCCGCCTCTCCTCCCGCCTGTCACCATTTCTCATCCTCTCCTCCCTCCTGTCACCATTTCTCACCCCTCCTCCATCCTGTCACCATTTCTCACCCCTCCTCCCTCCTGTCACCATTTCTCACCCCTCCTCCCGCCTGTCACCATTTCTCATCCTCTCCTCCCTCCTGTCACCATTTCTCACCCCTCCTCCATCCTGTCACAATTTCTCACCCTCTCCTCCCTCCTGTCACCATTTCTCACCCCTCCTCCCGCCTGTCACCATTTCTCACCCTCTCCTCCCTCCTGTCACCATTTCTCACCCCTCCTCCATCCTGTCACCATTTCTCACCATCTCCTCCCGCCTGTCACCATTTCTCACCCCTCCTCCCTCCTGTCACAATTTCTCACCCTCTCCTCCCTCCTGTCACCATTTCTCACCCCTCCTCCCTCCTGTCACCATTTCTCACCCCTCCTCCCTCCTGTCACCATTTCTCACCCACTCCTCCCGCCTGTCACCATTACTCACCCCTCCTCCCTCCTGTCACCATTTCTCACCCTCTCCTCCCGCCTGTCACCATTTCTCACCCCTCCTCCCTCCTGTCACAATTTCTCACCCTCTCCTCCCTCCTGTCACCATTTCTCACCCCTCCTCCCTCCTGTCACCATTTCTCACCCCTCCTCCCTCCTGTCACCATTTCTCACCCTCTCCTCCGCCTGTCACCATTTCTCACCCCTCCTCCCTCCTGTCACCATTTCTCACCCTCTCCTCCCCCACTCAGTGGGTGAAAACATAGTTGTAAACTAACGGTCAGAATCATTACATAAGAGTAGACACCTCGTTAGTGCCAAACAAAGCATCACACGAATGATTGAACAGACAGACAAACATATCAGAGAGAGGGAGAGGATGAAGGGAAAGATAGAGATATTGGACGAGTGATCTGTTGAGATGAGATAAAAAAAGAAGTACATGGAGTAGGAAATAAAGACATATTTGGGAGAAAATGAGAGCCCCACTCTGCTTTTTCTCTCTCATTGGTCAGAGATATGTCGTGCTCCAGATCACAGATCAAACAAGGCTTATCCGGACAAAACCTATACATGGGAAAGCTGAGCTCAACGCTCCAGGAAATACAAAAATCGGGAAAAGTTGAGTGGGAAATGGTCTCTTTCTAACTGACCAAATTATAGAATGTATAACTCACTTTAAAACGTTTTTCGCAAGAAACACAAATGTATTTTCCATTAAAATAACAGGAAAGGGAATTATTGTTTTTTTTTTTAAAAAGAGTATGAACAAACAAATCTATGTTTGTGGTGTTTGGATCACAAAGACCATTTGTGAGACACAGACGAAGTTAAAAGATACTGAAGGGGTGCTTGTGCCATCTGTCAAGCATGATGGAGGCAGTGGGATGGTCTGGGGGTGCTTTTGTGGTGGTGATCTTTCACTGATAAAAAAACAGGACAATGAACTTTCAGGGTACTTTACCACTTTCAGAGGTGACCATATGAAATAAAACGCCAGTCTGATACTGGTAGGACGGACCTTGGCTTTGAAGATGCATGAATCTATGAAACTATCAAAAAAAACAGCAGTTTATCTTTAAAAGAATCAAATATTGATGCTGAAATTCTTTCAATACAAAATCCAACAGAAAAAAGCAAACAGATTGAATAGCTGGACATTTACCAGTGCTACGTCCGATAAAACAAGATCATTTAGAGATTGAGTCATTCAATTATCAAAGTGCCCAGCATCCCAAACTCATGAAGTGGTATGACAAGCATAAGAAACACTGATACCTGTGTTAAATACAAAATATGATGTATTAAACAAGATATATGGGAAGAAGCTGCCAACACAATCAGTACTGGCTGCATTTGGTGAATTCACTTTCTTCTGTCAAATAAAGCCCTGACTATTTCTTTTGGTGACTATTTAAAATGTCACGTTCCCCGTTTAGCCTTATCGCCCAAGTAAGTAAGATAAGTGGATTCAAAAAGATCCCAGCTAAAATTAATTGATAATTAAAAGCATCAAAGAAAGAATTTTAATATGTATTTGGGGCAAAATCTAAATGAATTTGTAAGGGCAGAGGGGGCAACGTGCTCATCCTTGAAAAGTACACGTTTTCCCCTTTACACCGAGTCTGGAACAAGTAACACTCGGATGGGTATAGAACTAACCAGGTATGGCATATATATATATATATCACTTGCATTCTCATGTAAAGGAAATGTGGCAAATACGGCAAAGGGTTCAGACACTGCAAAGGGTTCTGATACGGCAAAGGGTTCTGATACGGCGAAGGGTTCTGATACGGCAAAGGGTTCTGATACTGCAAAGGGTTCTGATACTGCAAAGGGTTCTGATACGGCAAAGGGTTGTGATACTGCAAAGGGTTCTGATACGGCAAAGGGTTCTGATACGGCAAAGGGTTGTGATACTGCAAAGGGTTCTGATACGGCAAAGGGTTCTGATACGGCAAAGGGTTCTGATACGGCGAAGGGTTCTGATACGGCGAAGGGTTCTGATACGGCGAAGGGTTCTGAAGGGTTCTGATACGGCAAAGGGTTCTGATACGGCAAAGGGTTCTGCTTCGGCAAAGGGTTCTGCTTCGGCAAAGGGTTCTGATACGGCGAAGGGTTCTGATACGGCGAAGGGTTCTACGGCAAAGGGTTCTGATACGGCAAAGGGTTCTGATACGGCAAAGGGTTCTGATACGGCGAAGGGTTCTGATACGGCGAAGGGTTCGGCGAAGGGTTCTGATACGGCGAAGGGTTCTGATACGGCGAAGGGTTCTGATACGGCAAAGGGTTCTGATACGGCAAAGGGTTCTGATACGGCAAAGGGTTCTGCTTCGGCAAAGGGTTCTGCTTCGGCAAAGGGTTCTGATACGGCAAAGGGTTCTGATACGGCGAAGGGTTCTGATACGGCAAAGGGTTCTGATACGGCAAAGGGTTCTGATACGGCAAAGGGTTCTGATACGGCGAAGGGCAAAGGGTTCTGATACGGCGAAGGGTTCTGATACGGCAAAGGGTTCTGATACGGCAAAGGGTTCTGATACGGCAAAGGGTTCTGATACGGCAAAGGGTTCTGATACGGCAAAGGGTTCTGATACGGCGAAGGGTTCTGATACGGCAAAGGGTTCTGATACGGCAAAGGGTTCTGATACGGCAAAGGGTTCTGATACGGCAAAGGGTTGTGATACTGCATAGTGTTCTGAAGGTTACTGTTCATGCAGATTGACCCGATGGTATTAAACTTGGCTCTGAAAATTGGGGTGGATGCCAGAACGGAGGACAACGTTAAAGTGAGTTAAAGATGGACAATTTTTATTTCTGTTGTGTGATCTTCTCGTCAACCATCCCATCAATGTTTGGATTTTGTACGATACTATAGTACTTCCAATGTTACAAATTCTATAGATATTGTAAATGACTGTGTATTTGCTTTTGTTCTTTTGTTTTCTTACTATAGACACAAATAGGTCTCTCTGCTTTAGTTCTCTCCACATGGGTCCAGAACTCATCAGACCCCCACAGAACATTGTCCCTAAACACAGGTAAAAGACACACACACACGCACGCACACACATGCAGATAAACACACACACGCACATAAACACACACACACGCACACACATGCAGATAAACACACACACACGCACATAAACACACAGACGCACACACACACACACACAAACATGCAGATAAATACACACGGACACACACACACATGCAGATAATGTGTATTTCAATTTGTCACTCACTCGGTCTGCAATGCACCATTCTCTTCTCTTTCCTCTCTCATTCATCTTTCTCTCTTTCTCTTCCATCTCTTTTGCTCTCTCTTCCCGAACACATTTCAGTCTTTTGCACACACACACACACGCAAGTACAACACAGCTGTGTGATAAATTTGGGAGTCAGTGCTGACCTTGAAGCTCCAGCCAGTCCTGCTGTGTGTGTGTCCCCGTGTGTGAGTGTGTGTGTGTGTGTGTGTCCGTGTGTGTGTGCGTGATTTGTGTTTAATGTGTGAGACCGCAGGCCACTTCTCACACACACACACACACACACACTTGTCGTGCAGTGATCCAAGACCTTAATTGCTGGGACCTGACAGAGCTGGACAGAGGTCCAACACACAGGAATTAACCTGAGTTTAATGGATAGAGTCCCCTACCTGGCTACCTCCCTCCCTCTGCCTCCCCCTTTCGTCCCTCCCCCATGCCTCCATCTGCCCCCCCTCCCTCCCTCCCTCCCCCATATTCATATTAGTGGTCCGATTCTGCGGGTTCATATTAGTGGTCTGGTTCTGCGGGTTCATATTAGTGGTCCGATTCTACGGGTTCATATTAGTGGTCTGGTTCTACGGGTTCATATTAGTGGTGTGGTTCTACGGGTTCATATTAGTGGTCCGGTTCTACGGGTTCATATTAGTGGTCCGGTTCTACGGGTTGATATTAGTGGTCTGGTTCTACAGGTTCATATTGGTGGTCTGGTTCTACGGGTTCATATTAGTGGTCTGGTTCTACGGGTTCATATTAGTGGTCTGGTTCTACGGGTTCATATTAGTGGTCTGGTTCTACGGGTTCATATTAGTGGTCTGGTTCTACAGGTTCATATTAGTGGTCTGGTTCTACAGGTTCATATTAGTGGTCTGGTTCTACAGGTTCATATTAGTGGTCTGGTTCTACAGGTTCATATTAGTGGTCTGGTTCTACAGGTTCATATTAGTGGTCTGGTTCTACAGGTTCATATTAGTGATCTGGTTCTACAGGTTCATATTAGTGGTCTGGTTCTACAGGTTCATATTAGTGATCTGGTTCTACAGGTTCATATTAGTGGTCTGGTTCTACAGGTTCATATTAGTGGTCTGGTTCTACAGGTTCATATTAGTGGTCTGGTTCTACAGGTTCATATTAGTGGTCTAGTTCTACAGGTTCATATTAGTGGTCTGGTTCTACAGGTTCATATTAGTGGTCTGGTTCACTGTATTTTTTGCTCTTCACCTGTTTCTCTGTCTATGCAGCCTTTCAATAGAGGGTTTCCTTTTGTCCTCTTTTAAGGCATGTTTGTGCTGACTCAGTGTGTGTGTGTGTGTGTGTGTGTGTGTGTGTGTGTGTTGGCTGGACTGATTGTGCTGACAGTCACGGGTACCTCAGTATTGTGACCTTGGTGATTTTAGAACGTACAGCCTAAAATAATGAGACAACCTCTGTCCGAGAGAGAGAGAAAAAAGAGAGAGAGAGAGAGAGAGAGAGAGAGAAAGAGAGAGAGAGAGAGAGAGAGGGGGAGGAAAGGGAAATGAGGAAGAGATAGAGACCAATAGTGTAAAGAGATAGAGATAAACAGAGAGAGAGAGAGTGATTGGAGGGGTAAGTACAGTATGATGTGGAAATAGGGCCTGTACGTTTTAACATATTTCCTCCACCAGTCAACTATTAAATTAGAGACTAAAGTTTCTCATCGGAAATCAATCACAGCCATAGATCACCTCACTTACAGCAAATGCATTTCCAGGGCTAATCTACCGTCAGCAACACGGAGGGTTCTAGAAGAATTGGCGTGTTTAGGTTGAATAGCTTTCTAACTAATACAATAATTCAAAGGTTAAAAAAAAGATCAACACAGCAAAATGTACAACATAACAGCGCTCTGTCATTCATTACCACAACACATGACTCACACAGACACACACATACAGAGAAAGACAGGGAGACAGTAAGACAGAGAGAAAGAGAGAGACAGGGAGACATGAAGAAACAAGGAGACAGGAAGTGATAGGGATAGACATGAAGTGACAGGGAGAGAGAGACAGAGACAGACAGGAAGTGACAGGAGGAGCCAGGAAGTGACAGGGAGAGACAGGAAGTGATAGGGAGAGACATGAAGTGACAGGGAGAGAGAGACAGAGAGAGACATGAAGTGACAGGGAGAGACAGAGAGATAGTGACAAAGGTTCATTCATTTTGATAAGCAGCTCAGTTACAACTGGAGAGATTCCTTCTCTCAGTGAGTCCCTGTAAAGCAACCACAGTGTCTCTAAAGGATCAATGCAAACGCTGTGTTTCTGACAAATGACAATATAAACAGTACATATAGACAGTACATATAGACAGTACATAATGTATTGTATAATATATTACATTAAGAACTACATAAAGAAAACAGGTTACATTTTATTGCTGGGTTTACCAGGGGAAACAACAAACTCTTGTTGAGAAGGAAAAAAACACTGGCATGTGTAGGCTTACTTTGAAATAAAACGCAGAATTATGCAGGTATGCTTGAGTCCTTCGCTTATTTGTGGAAAAATTAAAAAATTTAAAGTTGTTTTCTTCTTCAAAGCCCCAGGGAGCCACTGCTGAGGGGTGAAAGAGACGGATTTGGCTCCAGAGCCGCGGGTTGCCTACCACTGGTCTAGACAATGTCGATGTCATAGCAACGTGGTTGTCTAGACAACGTGGATGCTAATGGAAACAGCAGAATAATTCTACCCATCAAGCCTATCACTGGGTATGTATTAATGTGTAAACGTGTATATGCCTGTGTGTAACAATGTGTGTGTGTCAACATGTTTATGTGTGTGTGTATGTTAATGTGTGTGTGTCAACAGGTGTGTCAACATGTGCATGTGTGTTCCATAACAACTATATTGGTGTGTGTGTGTGTGGTCGAAATGTGTGAGTGTCTATGTGTGTGTGTGCATGCTGGGCTGCTATTTGAGTGTCTGTCTTCTAAAAAGTCTCATAAGAGTGAAAGGAAGAACAAACCAGAGAGAAAAGAAAAGAGAAAGACAGTGGAGAGAAAAGTGAAGAGGAAGAGAGTGGAGAGAAAATAAAGAGGAGGGAGGAAGACGATGACATGTGAAGTGGACAGCTGATATGAAAGGAAGTAAGTACAGCACTGGCCATTAGCAACCAGAATATGACCTTGAGAGGAATGCTACACTCCAACAACACACACACAAACACACACACACACTGAAACACACACACGGAAACACACACAGACAGACAGACACACACACACACACACTAAAACACACACAAACACTGCTGTCCTGTGAAGCTAGCCAAGGCTGATAAACACATTTAGAAACAGTGGCACCAGCACCAATATTCCGGTACGCTATCTGAAGCGGTCATCCTCCCGTACGCTATCTGAAGCAGTCATCCTCCCATATGCCATCTGAAGCGGTCATCCTCCCATATGCCATCTGAAGCAGTCATCCTCCCGTACGCCATCTAAAGCAGTCATCCTCCCGTACGCCATCTAAAGCAGTCATCCTCCCGTACGCCATCTGAAGCGGTCATCCTCCCGTACGCTATCTGAAGCAGTCATCCTCCCGTACGCCATCTGAAGCGGTCATCCTCCCGTACGCCATCTGAAGCGGTCATCCTCCCATACGCCATCTGAAGCGGTCATCCTCCCGTACGCCATCCTCCCGTACGCCATCTGAAGCGGTCATCCTCCCATTCGCCATTCTGAAGTGTTCATCATCCCATAAGCTATCTGATGGACTCATCCTACCGTACACAATCTGAAGTGTTCATCCTCCCGTACACCATCTGATGGACTCATCCTCCCTTATGCTGTCTGAAACATTCATCATCCGGTACGCTATCTGATGGACTCATCCTCCCATACCCCATCTAAAACATTCATCATCCGGTACGCTATCTAAAGCAGGTATCGTCAAGTGAACGCATTAAGCTGGAGGCCTTTACTGCAGCCCAGGAATAATATGTGCTACCTGAAGCACTCAAACTAAAGCACTGAAGCTAACTGTGGATTGCTGGGTTTTACCGCAGCCTATCCATACAAACACAACCTCCATATATCCTTCCATCTCTCTCATCACTCTATCCCTTTATCTCTCTCTCCCTGCCCCTCTCTCTCTTTATCTTTCCCCCAGTCTCTCCCTGCCCTTCTCTCCCTTTATCTCTCTCTCTCTCCCTCTCACCGTCTCTCTCCCTGTCCCTCGCTCCCTTCATCAATACAGCTGTGGTGTGATAAGTGTTTTGCTGCGGTTCTCCACTGACCGGGCTGAATAATGGATCGACTACCCAGCCTCGGAGGACAATGTTGGGCCAACAAACCACCGCAGAGGGTCCCTGTCCGGGCTCTCGGACAACAAACACTTTTAATTAAGGCTGTTTGGTTTCAGCACAGATTGAATACAGATGACAGAAACAGCAACCTGCTTAAAGAAATGCCAGAGGTTCGGTCCAATGCCCTTTTCATATCCAGGTCGGTGTCTGGATCTCAGACGAGTACGATCAGATGCATGTGTGTTTCCCATGCTGTGTCTACACAGCTGGGTCAATTTGTGATTTGTATGGTAAAGATATCGGTAAACTGGTCCCAGACCTGTAACTAGCTAGACTGGAGCTATGATACAAAATGCGTTGTTTAACATGAACTATAGCTATTAGCTAGGCACATCCATTAACTTCTCACAATAACGGCACATATGAGTTGGCCCTCCATCAACTCTGCCCGTCTGGCTGGCTGGCTGCCTTTCTCCTGGTCTGACTGCCTGCTTGACTGGCTAACTGGCAGGCTAGGTTGGAACATGGCTCCTGGGCTGGCTAGCTTGTTAAATGGGTGACGTCTGGCTGCCTGAACGATTCTGCGTCCGCTTGACTTCCGCAGCAGATTTCAGGGCACATAGGCACTGAGCACTCTCTCACCCATCCTCCTCTCTCACCCATCCCCCTCTCTCACCCATCCTCCTCCCTCACCCATCCTCCTCCCTCACCCATCCTCCTCTCTCACCCATCCTCCTCTCTCACCCATCCTCCTCCCTCACCCATCCTCCTCCCTCACCCATCCTCCTCCCTCACCCATCCTCCTCCCTCACCCATCCTCCTCCCTCACCCATCCTCCTCTCTCACCCATCCTCCTCCCTCACCCATCCTCCTCCCTCACCCATCCTCCTCCCTCACCCATCCTCCTCTCTCACCCATCCTCCTCCCTCACCCATCCTCCTCCCTCACCCATCCTCCTCCCTCACCCATCCTCCTCCCTCACCCATCCTCCTCCCTCACCCATCCTCCTCCCTCACCCATCCTCCTCTCTCACCCATCCTCCTCTCTCACCCATCCTCCTCCCTCACCCATCCTCCTCTCTCACCCATCCTCCTCCCTCACCCATCCTCCTCCCTCACCCATCCTCCTCCCTCACCCATCCTCCTCTCTCACCCATCCCCCTCTCTCACCCATCCCCCTCCCTCACCCATCCTCCTCCCTCATCCCCCGCTCCACCTGCTTGTAAATGCATGGTCCTGTCTGCCGGGCCAGACTTGTCCTCCTCTCATCATCTATTACACTACACGCTAAATCTTACCACAGACGGGTGTAGCCTATTAGCTAGTCTCTTTGAGAACGAGGGATAAAACTTAATCTTAGATAGGAGGAAAGGAGAAAAAGGGAGGGGGTGATGGTGAACACTGGGGACGAACAGCCAAGCGTGTCTCCTCAAGCAAATAATCAAAACGGGATTAGGGCCATGCTACCAAACGGTGTTGTAGACAGAGGGTTTCTGCTTTTGGTCAAAAATGCCTCACAATTCAGAAAGAGAAACCATTTGGATTTACTTTATTATTGAATTTAGCCACGATACTAAGGGACGCTACACCATCAGAAAGCAGATCACAGATGAGCCTCAAACACCCCCTCACACACACACACACACACGCACGCACACGCACACACAGACACAGACGCAAAATCCAGTATGTCTGACCTAAGCTACAGCACACCACAGCATCTGTGATGTACAATAAGAGGGTCTGTTCGGAAACATAAGTCACAAATCTAATTCCCTGCTTAGTTTTAAATACCCCCCTCCCTCCGCCACAGCGTGTGTCTATAGATTACTCATTACAACCATAACCCTGGTCTGTTTGGCCCTTCCGCCTGGATGGAAACCACAGATAGCTTAGCACACACACAAAAAGAACAGTAGCACATAGTCCATCAGGTCGTACGAGGATAATTACAAAATATAGATTTCACCAACACGCATAAAGACACCACGTTGGGCCTAAGATGAGCAAAATGGTATGTTCACAACAAACTAAATCATATGCATGGGTTTAATTCTACCCGAGACACCCTGCGGTCTAGGTTTGGAGACATCAATGCATAGCACAAAGCTCAGGCCTGGACAATCCCACAGCCAAGGATGCAACTGCAGCCTGCAGAGGAACTGTTCCCATCGCCTAGATATCATATGATACATGGCAACAATAAAGACAGTGTGCAAATGACCGACGCATCTATTGTGTTTTGCGTTTAATATGGGCTCTCTCTCGGATGGGTGCTGTGTTTAATTGAGCTCGTCTACAATTGCATGTAGACACACACACACACACACACACACACACACAGACACACATACCGATCTCAACCAAAGGTATTCCGGCCACACATTTCCAAATGTCTCCACACCGGATAAATTAGCACAGGCCGCATGCATCAAAGAGATAATGGAGCGTATTATCATTAATGCATGCAGGGTCGGACTAGCCTGCGCTGCTTGGCATCGGTCACATCACATGCTTTTATAATGTAGCTTTTAGCTTTACAAGTCACATCATCCAATTCCCACTCGCATGCATCTCTCATCCTCCTGTTATTATCTCAGATGCATGATACAAAAGCGACTCTCATCCATCCAGTGAGCAAACACATGACATCATCATCCCATAAAGCCTCAGCCACCACCACAACATGGATGGACAGAAGACAGGAGCAGCAGGCAGCATGTTAAATAAAACAGGAGCCTGTGCACCCTCTATGATGAGACATAGCGCGTTATAGCACTAGTGCACTAGGCTCTATAGCGGTCTCCACTTACCAGGTTGAGCACCGTCTCGACGATGTCCCGGTTGCTGACCTCTCCGACCCGAATCAGGCCGACGAGCACCGCGAATTTCATCTGGATATTCCTGATCGGCACGGCCGGGTTGATCACCCCCGCCGGCAGCGCCATGGATCCGGATCCCGAGACCATCCTGTCCCCTAAGGGGGCCGAGGCAGCGCCCGTGACGACCTGCGGCTGGCCGAAGCCCTGCTGGTGCTGATGAGCGGCGGCTCGCTCCCGGTCCGGATCCGACTGTAGCGGTGCACAATCCGGCTTCTCGCTCGACATTTCCCCCCTCCTGGAGACGGGAGAGGACGGAGAGAGGAGCGGCCGCGGGGGTCTCTCTCTCTCCTTTCTCTCGCTTCTCACACACACACACCTGCTGGGGACCTCGACCGTCTATCGTTCTGCTTCACGAAAACATAAAACGCGGAGAGGTCGGGGGAATGATCTGGAATATTCTAGATAACGGTGTCTAGGATCTTCTCCTCTTGTTTGAATCCCAGCCCGCTATCCTCCTGATGGTGTGAAATAATGAAGCATAAATAAGAGGTATTATCGTGACGCTCCGTAGAATGGTAGCCTGTCGGTTTATTTGCCTCTCTCTCTCTCTCTCTCTCTCTCTCTCTCTCTCTCTCTCTCTCTCTCCCTCTCTCTCTCTATCAGGCTGCAGTGAGTGCGCGTGTGTCGTCAGGATGCCATGGTGACGCCCCCTGTCTGTGTCTGCGGTACCGCGCGCTCGCCACGCATGCGCCCTGACGCGATGTGGAGGCTGCGCGTGGGGGGGGGGTACAGCGCGTGCAATCAGACGTGCATAATTGTATTTTTTTTGCCAGAGAGCCGTTAGAAAGGCATTACAATGTCACAGAGACGCGTCTCAGACCCTTATGACCTATGCTTATGAACATGTATACAGGATAGGACCCGGGAAATGGAATGGAAGTTAACAAGGTCCATTTTTCGGACGGAAATTCAGATGTCTAAGATCAAAAATATTAATTAAAAAAAGAAAACATTGGGGAAAAAATATTTTTAATGTGTGTGTGTGTGTGTGTGTGTGTGTGTGTGTGTGTGTGTGTGTGTGTGTGTGTGTGTGTGTGTGTGTGTGTGTGTGTGTGTGTGTGTGTGTGTGTGTGTGTGTGTGTGTGTGTGTGTGTGTGTGTGTGTGTGTGTGTGTGTGTGTGTGAAAGGCTACAACAAAAAAGCACATTGACAAAGAGCACTATTATAATGCTTGGATCTAACCAGCGTTGAACAGCAGTGTTGATTCTCAGCCTAACCTTAACCTCTACCGTTATTCTAAACATAACCCTAACCATAGCACACAGGTGTTTTATCATAATGCCGTTTCTATAGTCAAACTATCTAGAGAATATCTGCAGATAGAAACCGGGCCTCTCAAATAAAATGAGACCTAAAAAAATGACACAATTCAACGCGCTCCACTAATATTGGCACCCATGGAAAATATGTGCAAAACGGGACATGTGGAAAACATTATTATAGTTTTTGTCCTATTGATCTTTCATTGAAAAGACTAACAAAATGTTTCTTAAATGTGTGCGCCAGAATTATCGAAATGTACAGACGTCCTGAGGTACTGTACCGTGTGTGCTTTGGACAGCATGCCCCAGACAGCATTTAAGACTGACATTCTGGCCATATTGTTGGACGTATAATCAGTCAGAATTGTCTGTTACAAAGCAGAGTTCCAGGTTCCTTCAGCAAATTTGTTGTTCCTTTTTTATTGCAACCAGCCAATGGCTGATTTGATTTGCGTGGCCTGTGACTCTGAACGGGTGTTCAATCCCATTCAAATCTCCCCCAATAACAGCAGTGCTTTGATTGGCCAATCCGTGTCCTTAATACTACGTCATGTTAACGTTTAGCACGTTTGCTCCAATCGTGCACTGGTGTTTTACCCAATCAGATACATCGCTAATAATTGGGAATATGACACTGGATCTCAGGCTAGGAACGTGCAGGGAACGACATGTGATCGTCTGAATCTGAGTTTTGTGTCAAACGTTTGAGGGGAAGGAGACATTCAGCGGCACATTGGAAAGGGAACCGGCATACGAGGGAAATGTGGAACGCCAGCAGGAGGAGGTAGACAAACTGGGACACCTCCTAGACTGACGGGGGTATTTTAGGAGAAGCTCTTGCTTAGTTGAAATAGAGTTCAGCGGGTGTAGAGAGTCTGCATGGGTGTCTGATTGTGTGTGTGTGTGTGTGTGTGTGTCTGAATGTTTGTGAGTGTGTCTGTCTAAATGTCTGTGTGAGTGTGTCTGAATGTTTGTGAGTGTGTGTGTGTGTGTGTGTCTGTCTAAATGTCTGTGTGAGTGTGTGTGTGTGTGTCTGAATGTTTGTGAGTCTGTGTGGGTGTCTGAGTGTGTGTGTGTGTCTGACTGACTGAGTGTGTGTGTGTTTGTGTGCATGTGTGAGTCCCAGACATAACAAAACTGTTAATTCATTTACGAGCCCCAAACTGTCCTTCTTCTCTCTCCCTCTCTCTTTTTTCTTCTTTCTTCTTGTCCTCTATTTAATCATCTCCCTCAGATCCACTTCCCATTGCTTCACATCTCCAACCTTCCTTTCTCATCCCGTCATCCCAACCTTTCCTGCGCCTTCATCCTCATCCTGTAACCACAAACTTATTCTCCCTCTCTCATCTTCTTTCCCTCCTTTTTTCATTATTTCCTCCTCTCACTTAGCATTCTCGATGCAGCTAGCAGCCCTGATAATTCTATTCATTCTCTGTGTGTCTGTGTGTGTAGCCTTTTAGCTAAGTACCCCCCCCCTCTCTCTCTCTCTCTCTCTCTCTCTCTCCCTCTCTCCCTCTCTCCGTCGGTTGCTTTTCTAATAGCACTCTACTTCGATTGGCTCTGGCTGTCCATCACAGAACATACATCGCACACACCCACCTACGCAAACACGCACACACACACAGCCACACAAAAATGCACACACGCACTCACACACACGTATAAAAAATGCACTAAATGACGGGGAATGTGCAGGCGCTATCATTCACAAATTTATAACAATATCAATGGCTTAAAATGAAATACTCAATATTTCTCTAAAATATTGCATTTAATGAGAATCACTTGTACAGTATTTTAGTGGAAAAACATTTGTAAGTCTTCTAATGAGCTCTGACATCAAACAAGGACACAAATAAATCAAAGACAGGTGACTGGATAGAGAGAGGATGTAAATCGAAGTAGAGAGAGGAAGTAGGTAGAGGAGATAGATAGAGAGAGGAAGTAGGTAGAGGAGGTAGATAGAGGAGATAGAGAGAGGAAGTAGATAGAGAGAGAGAGAGAGAGAGGAGGTAGAGAGAGGAAGTAGGTAGAGGAGGTAGATAGAGAGAGTGAGGAGGTAGAGAGTGTGAGGAAGTAGAGAGAGGAAGTAGGTAGAGGAGATAGAGAGAGGACATAGAGAGAGGAAGTAGGTAGAGGAGGTAGATAGAGGAGGTATAGAGAGGAAGTAGATAGAGAGAGAGAGGAGGTAGAGAGAGGAAGTAGGTAGAGGAGGTAGATAGAGGAGGTCGAGAGAGGAGGTAGAGAGAGTGAGGAAGTAGAGAGAGGAAGTAGGTAGAGGAGGTAGATAGAGAGAGAGAGGACGTGGAGAGAGGAAGTAGGTAGAGGAGGTAGATAGAGAGAGGAGGTAGAGAGAGTGAGGAAGTAGAGAGAGTGAGGAAGTAGGTAGAGGAGGTAAATAGAGAGAGAGGAGGTAGAGAGAGTGAGGGAGTAGAGAGAGGAAGTAGGTAGAGGAGGTAGATAGAGAGAGGACGTAGAGAGAGGAAGTAGGTAGAGGAGGTAGATAGAGAGAGAAGATATAGAGAGGTGGAAAGAGAGGGTAGAGACAGGGTCACCTCTAAAACTACGAAATAACATACACACCACACAAAAACACTTGGATTTAATGCACCCTCAACTCACACACACACACACACGGCCACACACAAACCTCCTTTGTTCACACACACAAAGGCATCTTTCTGCAGCTTTGTCAAGATCCCACCGAGATTCCAGCAGCAACAACACAGAGGTCTTACAGCTCCATTAACTGAGACCGGCAGACTGAAACACATTGTTCTCTCTCTTTCTTCTCCCTCTCTCAACTTCTCTCTTTTGTCTCTCTCTCTCTCCTCCCTCTCTCTCAACTTCACTCTTTTGTCTCTCTTCTCTCTACCTATTCTCTCTTCTCTTCTTTCACTCTCTGCTTTTCTCTCTCTCTCTCTTCCTCACAAACCATATCTCCTTCTCTCTTTCTCTTATTTCTCGTCCCTCCATTCTCTCACTCGCTGTCTCTTGGTCCCTCTCGTGATTCTCTCTTATTTTCTGCCTCTCCACGTGCCTCCAGTTTTCCCATCGCTTTATCGTCTCCCTGTTTTCAATGGCAGCTTGCCTGTCTGTTTCCTTTCCTTTCCCTCTCGTCTGCTTTTATGCCAGTCGGTGTACAGCCTGCATTTGAGGGCAGATGGTCGTTTAACCTGATGCTGAGGCTGGGTATGAGTGGGGCGTGTTGTGAGACTGAGGTATTGGAAAGACCTTGAATAGTGGCGCGCCCAAAATGGATCCCAATACTCTACATGGTGCCCTACCTCAGGCATGAGTGCTATGGGTGGGCTAGTGCCCTACAGAGAGGGAACAGAGTGCCGTTTGGAACGCTGGCCAGGTAAAGGGAGCTGGCTGGTGGCAGCCCACAAAATGCATGTGCAGCCACTTACTTTGTTTCGCGAGTGTCTTTTAGTGGCGTCGTCTGGTCACCTGTATTCTCGTTCACGTGCATTTTTTATTCCAAAAGAAAGGAATAAAAAATGAATTGCTTCCTGGCACGTAATGTAAAACATATTATTTACTGCTAAACATTCTTTAATTTACGTTTGTGACACAAACTGATCCACAGCAGGTTCCGGAGAGTCGAAGTACGAGTCGTGCTTCCTGCGATGCACAGCCAGCCGAGCCCTTCTTCCCCTAATCACGCTGTTCGCTCAACAAGGAACTTGACATGACTATTGCACAACCGCCTCTGGGCATGCAGTAGCTTGAACCAACCACAAGGAGTCACTAGGGAGCAACGAGACGCCACCCTCTTACACCCATCCGCCTAAATCCGTTTAGAATTAGTTTGCTTCCCTTTGCAGGACACTCAATGTCAGTATGCTGCGATCAGGTTTGAAATTCTGGCCCAACGTTATTTCGGCCAATTGGGTTCCTTAATGACTGATGCCCGCCTCTGTAAGTAGTGATCGACAGTTAATAAAACCACTATGAGCTCTGGTGAAAAGTTCTATGTTAACAAATAGTGAATAGGGTGTAATTTGGAACGCAGATGAAGGGTAGATTCAGGGTCTCACAGATGGGCCCTGGGTATGAGTGGGGGTGGGTGTTGTTGGGAGTGGGGGTGGGGTGCTGTTGGACGGATATATTGGAAAGACCTTTAATAGGCACGCATCCAAAATGGCTGCCGGGTAATTGGCTACTTCCTGTTTGACACAGGGATCTGACTCACCATGGTGTGTGTGTGTGTGTGTGCGTGTGTGTGTGAGGGACAAAGTGTCCGTGTGAGTGAGAGAGGGAGCGAATGAGAATGTCTTAAAGAGCTACCTTGAGTCAGGTTGATGCAGCCTGGTTGAAAGGATGGATGGACGGTACGATCTGTATCTGAATTTGACACACACACACACACACACACACACACACACACACACTGAATCTCCACGGACCCACGTCTAGACTGCAGGGGCCCGGAGGCAGATCCTCTCTCCCACATAAGCACACGCTGGTCGGACCAACTCAGACATGCACAGACGGGGTGTTTAAGGTGCAAACGAGGTCAGGAGAGCCTCAGATCCGTAGTAAAACCTCACAATGCAGCATCTGACTGCAGCACGGAGAGCCTCAGTATTCAAGCCTGTTTCACTGTGGACGTTTGACATTGAGCTTCAGTGGTAAAGATTGGTCTGAAATTGCCAATATAACAGTGGAGAATGCATCGTTTAGAGTAGTGCTCCATAAAACCCCACTGAATCGGCGTTTTATGCATTCATTATTGCGGCTTGTCACATGAGAAAAGCATCCGATAGTGTTTTATTCTATTGATGAATATTTGATAGAGAACCACACATTCCAGATGTGTTAAATAATGCAGACACACGACAACCATTGGAGAATTCCATGGTTACAGTATAACAGGGCTACCAACATGTGAAATCTGTTGAGACTGATGTGGACTACAATACCCACACTGCAACACTCCATACAGGCAGGCTCAGGCTGGCCTGGTAAATGTTTACCTCTGTTGCTAGGTCGTAAGGACATTTATTTACACAATAATATCAGGCCAGCATCTACTTTTGAAGTAGTTAAATAGTTGCTTTGTGGTTGGTGGAGGTATAGATGAATATGATTGCAGGTTGTACTTTTAAATGTAATTTAAACAGCATTAGGTACTTGTTCTAGACAAGCAAGCCCTTGCTTTCTATTGGCTGAAGTGCAATTTGCAGTGCAGGTAATTATTTTAAACATTGTGAAAAGTGATAGCGTGACTGACGGCGTGTCTGACGGCGTGTCTGACGGCGTGTCTGATAGCGTGTCTGATGGCCTTGGTTTAATGTTTTTGCTTTATCCATAACACAAGTCACTGTATCCTCAATCAACCACCAGGGATTTTGGTGAAAACTTTAGAGCTACAGCTATGTGAAAACAATATTGTAAACGCTTGTCTGGGTAAGGCAGCATGAGACTAATTGCTCCAACACTTCTCACGCTGACCTTTCATAATAGGACCTCACAAGGAATCGTTCGTGACTCTGTATTCACACGTGTAGGAGCTATATTGCTACAGAAATGTCTGATTGGCTAATTGGACAGGTTATTTTTAGTGTCACTGGTAACACTTTCACCAGATGTCATTTAACATTTACTTTTGTCGTAATTAAGCAGATACTTTTATACGGAAAATAAAGTAGTTACAGTGGTGCAAACATGTAGTTTAATAAACGCCCACCCTTGGTAACAACAAACTCACAACCAGCCATTTGACCCCATTGCTCTCTCACCCCTGTCCTCTCTCACCCCTCTCCTCTCTCACCCCTGTCCTCTCTCACCCCTCTCCTCTCCTCTCTCACCCCTGTCCTCTCTCACCACAGTCCTCTCTCACCCCTGTCCTCTCTCACCCCAGTGCTCTCTTACCCCATTTTAAAAGGGATTATTAATGTGATTAAGTATTAACAGACAGATCCCATAGATGAGTAAACCATTTAGATTTAGGATCAGGTACACGCAAAACTATAATGACTTGCGATTACACTGTTACCGGTATGTTGCATTATGGGCCATAGGAATACAAAAAATATTCAAACAATTAACTAAAATAAGCTGGTGTGTGTGTGTGTGTGGAGAAGCATTAGCTACAATAGTTTCATTAAACTAAATGTTCTTGGTTGTTGTGGTTGCAAA